>CAHIKZ030004450.1:612500-637500 GCA_903632075.3 Acanthosepion pharaonis | reverse complement strand
GTTTTGGCCATGGTGTGTATTTTACTGGCGGTGCTTTCGCTGCCATTTGACACCCTCTACAAGTTTTAACTACCTGTTCAATGTCTTTGTCCATATTTGGCCAATAAATGTAACTCCTCATCAGGGCTTTCATACGTCCAATACCAGGATGCCCCTGATGAAATTCTTTCAAAATCCGCTTTTGTAGTACAACCGGTATCACGACCCTTCCAGCATATAACAGCACTTCATCACATATTGAATATGCTGGTGAAGAAGTTTTATACTTTTCCTGAAGTTACGATTCCTTTCATTTTCTAATAAAAATGTCGTTTTCTGCTTTTAATTTTATTTCATCTAATGTCACCGGTAATTGTTTTACTGTGTTATACATTACTTCAACCAATTCATTTTCTGCTTGTAACGACGCTATTACTGTATCTTCTAGCGGTTCCGAAGACGTTGGGATCAGTTTAGATACACCATCAGCATGGCTTAATTTTTTAGATGATAAAAATTCCATTTTGAAATTGTAATTCAACAAAATGGTTCCCCATCGTTGCAAACGGTTTGCCGTATGAGTAGGTATACCTACTTCGAACCATAGATTGAAAGCAGTGGGCGATGGTCGGTCTGCAATATAAACCTTCTTCCATGTATGTACTTATGGAATTTTTTACAAGCATAGATGATAGCTAAGCTTTCTTTCTCAATTTGAGAGTACTTCTTTTCTGCGGGTAATAATGTCCTTGATGCATGTGCTTCGTATTGCCGTCTCTAAATTTATGCAGAATTACCGCACCTATTCCGTACTCGCTTGCGTCCGATGACACTATAATTTCCTGTTTAGGGTCATAATGTGTCAGTGATAATTCCGACGTCAGAATATTCTTTTTGTCAAACGCCTTCTGACACACTTCTGACCATTCCCACTTTGCTTAAGCAATTTATTTAATGGAGCCGTAAGGTTGCACAAATTAGGAATATATATCCCATAATAGTTAGCAAGTCCTAAGAACGCTTGTAGCGTTACTACATTTTTTGGAGTTGGCATACTTTTGATCGCTTCTGCCCTCGCCGGATCTGGTCTTCTTCCATCAGAGTCTATTATCTGCCCCAAAAACTTAATTTCACTCATAAAAAATTCACATTTTTCAGCTCCAAGTTTGAATCCATATTCTTCAATTTTTTCAAAAAAACTGATTAATATGTTCCAAATGTTCATTTCGATCTTTACTTTTTATCAAAATATCAAGATATACAATGGCGAAGTTCAACCCTGCCAGCACAGTGTCCATAACTTTTGAAAAATACTAGAGGATACTTTTAAACCAAAAGGCAGACGGTTTAATTTGTATAAACCCTTGTGTGTATTGATAGTCAACAATTTAGAACATTCTTCGTCCACTTTCACTTGGAGATAGGCATCCGATAAATGTAATTTAAAGAATATTTTTCCACCATTTAAACTTGCAAAAATGTCTTCTGGTGAAGGCAAAGGATATGTGTGGTCTTTTAAGCAATCATTTAGACCCGTAGAGAAATCGGCACACATCCGAATTTTATTATTCTTTTTCTTAACATATACAACAGGGCAGGCCCACTCTGAAAATTCACTGCGTGAAATAACTCCTAAATTTTCAAGCCTTCCCAATTTTTTGTTAATCTGTTCCAAAACACCAAATGGCACATTTCTTTTTTGCTTGAAAATAGGTTTTACATTTTCCTTCACTTCAAATTTTGCCTTCATCTTTTTGCAACATCCAAGACCTTCTGAAAATACTTGTGGAAATTTTATTTTCAGATCTTTCAAATTTTCTGTAACCCGATTTTTACATGGAGAAGAAACATTAATTCTATTGCAAAAAGAATTTATAGGAGTTCCCATAAATTAAAAAAAGTATAATCCAATCTGTTCCAAACAAATTTGAAGCATTTTTGTAGCACATACACTTTAGACTTTAGTGTCTTACCAACAAATGAAATATTACAAGAAAATTCACCTTGAAAAGGCAATTTTCTTCCAGAAATCCCGCGAGCCACTTTTTCAGTCTTTTTAAGCAAATGTCTGTCTATTTTAATCCATGTTGCTGTATTAATAATGGAAATATCACTTCCAGTATCTAGCTGTAGTTTAACATTTTTTCCATTAATTTTTACCTGTACGAATTTTCTTTTCTGCCCCTCCTCAATCTCCTGACGTGACAACATAATATTCACATTGTTTTTTCAACTTAAATTTTTTTCTTTTGCTTTTACAATGAGTACTTATATGGCCTTTATTGCCACACGAATAGCAATTTTTGTCGCGAAAAAAACATTCACTTTTAAAATGACAACCACCGCATCCAAAGCACGTTGGGTTTTTAACGTTTTTATTAACTATTCCCGTTTTTGGTCGAATAGCATGGACACGGGATACGTCTTTTTCTTCAATTTGCGTATTGTCATGTTTTAAGTTTTCAATCTTTGACACTCTTCCGTAACCTTCTGCAAATTGATCTCGGAATTTTGTTCGAGTTTTGCCAATATTCGGGACCTTATGTCCTTATCTTTGCTAGAAGTCAAGCCTTGAACGAATATCAAACATTTAAATCGATCAATTGAAAGATCATGTAACATAAAACGTTCACATATTCTGTTAACATTTTCATCGTCACGCTTTACCATATTCAAACACGAGAAACGAGTATGAAAAAAACTAACTCGCTCGCCAAAAATACTAGATAAAGTATTAAGTTTCTTCGAAAGAAATGTCACCAGTTTTTCTTGGAAGGACAAAATTCGTATACTTATTTTCATCTGTACCCAACTTTTGTAAAAGTAAACTCACTTTTTGTTCATCAGTCCAACCTTCACTTTTTTTTTTTTTTTTTCGAATATTTTTCAAATCTTCTGAAATACGCAGGAAATGTTATGCCCTCCTCTGGGTTAAATTTGAACTCAGTAATAGAATTAGCAATACCTTCGGCCGTGAATGACGAATTTACTGGATTCTTAAGTAAAATCGCTTCATATAAAGCCTTTGTGTCATTTCGCTGCTGAACTTGTAAATCCAATAGTTGTTCCCGAAACAATTTTGTTGCTCTTGTTGCTGAATTTGACTTTGCACTAGAGTTTTCGTTAATGCAATCAAATCTTCCATTATGCGTAATAGATTACACAAAACACTTATCGAAAACAGACAAAAAGGGAAAAACACGTATATATCCATAATAAGCACAAGTCTTACTTCTTTTTGGCACGTTGAAATCGCATTTCTTCGTGAAAAACAGTTCGACGTAATTTTTTTTTTTTCAGAGCGAGAAAAAAAAATTATATAGTCCACCTAGAGTTGAAAAATTCTCCACTCAGCATGATGAACGAATCTCTCGTCGCCACTGTTATGATGTTGATTTGGGGTTAGTAGAGACAAACGCCAAATAACACGTAACAATAAAAAGGGTTTTGATAGGTTGGTAAAAAGGTACAGTATTCATCTAAAGGAAAATAAATCTTAACAATGTCATTACTTATAATGTTGATTAATTCAATTATTTCACGTGGGTTAAATTTTGTTTTCGTCGGTATTAGCTTTGAACTGTTTTATTTTTTAATTCGTTCAGGAATTATTTCTTTAAATGCCATTCTATTAGATATAATCTGTTCCGATTTATCTCAACAATAGAACAAAATATTCATATTTATGAAGCGGCTTACAGCCATGTCACATTGAAACATCGTACAATCACCGAAGTTAAACAACGTCGAGTCTAATCAGTACATGGATGGGTGCCCGCTTTAGAATTCCAGGTGCTGTAAGCTTGGATGTGCGGTGGTGTAATGGATAATGGCTTGAAATTGTTAACTGGAGAGGCAAGTTCCAGTTCCATCTGGATTCGTTATATTACCTCATACGCAAATACCCCTGAGAAAGATATGAATCCACCTCTTCTGTCCCCCAGCTATGGGTTAATTAGTAAGACATGTCTCACTAAAACAAATATTGCAAAAAACAAATAAAATAAAATAAAAAATGCATACATAATATTTAGATTTCGGCATTGAATAACCCATAGAGGTGTTGATATGTCTCTAAACAATAACAACTAAAGAAGAATAGTTTGTCTAATTTTAGGAGGTGAGAATGAGGGGTCATTGTATACGTTCTGCTGGACTATGTCGATAGTTTCTTTGACTGGAACATTAGTGAATAAGCTTTCGACGTCTTTTGCGTCTAGGATGACGTTATTGGTTTTGTTAGACTGAAGTATATCGAGGAATTAGGAAAATTAATGATATACTTACTGAATAAGTTTGGAAGTATCATTGGTTTAAGATTTTGTTAATTGATCTACAAGAATTTGGATTTGTGAGATTATGGGACATTGCAGAGTGTTAGGTGTGTGTGTTTTTCCTTTCCTGTATAAGTAGCCAGTGTAATACTCATAGCTTTGTGGTGATTGAGAGATCCGATCTCCATACTGTTAGCCTTAATCAATTTATTCATTTTTACAGAATAGTTTGGGTTTGCGGGCATTTCACGTTGAAACACCGCTACCTTTACGGTCACCGAAGTTAAGCAACATTGAACCTGGTCAGTATCTAAATGGGTGTACGCAGTGAAATACCAGATGCCGTAAGCTTGGACGCGCAGACAGTGTAATGGATAAGTACTCGGAATTTTTAATTGGAGAGACAAGTTCCAATTCCATCTGGATTCGTTATATTCACTTACGCGCAAATATCTTTGGGAAAGGTATGAATTCAACTCTTGTTCCACCACCTATGGGTTAATTAGTAAGACTTGTATCATTAAAACCGATATTATTACAAAAAAATAAAATGCATACATATTTAGATTTCGGCATGAAATAACCCATAGAAGTGTTGATATGCCGCTAAACAAAAACAACATAAAAAAGCAAACAATATTCATGATGCTTCATCCTATTCATATGATATAGTGTTGTGAAGATCGGTATCAGATATTCCAGATGATCATGTTTGCGTTAAATCCAAACATTGATATTTAGGAAAAGTTTATTCAACAAATCGAACCGTGATATAGAATGACATTCGAAAAGAGAAATAATGGAATAAAAACCTGAAAAATGTTTGCGTATTTGAAATAGCAATGCGTATTTATTTGCATGAGATTTGACTGAAAAAAAATTAGTTCCATTTCAACGAGTGTTATGCAAAACAAACATAAAGCGACAATTGATCCAATCAATTATTTTAATAAACTTGTCAAATCGAAGGGGATGTTGGTAGTGTAAAGAATTTTGAAGCTAACGGTGGAAACAGTCAGCCGAGTTCAAATCCTAAGTTAGTCTGTTGCATTCACTTTCACCTAAATTCCTCTCGGTAAAGACATGAACTGATCCTTTCTCCATCTAGATTTGGGTTAACAAGCAGCGCAAATTTGGAGCTCTCTAGCCTTGGATGGCAAGTAGTTTAATAAAAGAAAAACTTCTATGTTTTTTAAATCATAACACGCCATGCAATGCTGTAAAGCCACTAACACACAAGGGATTTCTGACTGAAAGAAAAAGAAAAAAAGACACATTATTAAGGAGTGAAAACCCTTACTTACAGATGAAACGTCACAGGTCTCTCGCTGCTTGATCGCTGTTTCTATGGAAAATTTTCAAACAATCTACATTCTTTAGTTTAAACCTTTTACGGTTACTAACTTCCATGACACGCCCATTGTAAGGAACCACCCTCATTCATTTCATTTTCCATTGATGCGATATAAGTTCCACTCGAGCTGCTCTTTCCCATGAATCGCTTCTTTGTGGATACTTCTCCGATCATTGGAATCTTAATATCGAGTCAAGTGTTATCTTCTCCACATATCCCTATAATAAACTGTGCCTCTTATTCTGTAAGCCTCTACCTCGTGTGGATCTTGAGCATGTAGAGGATAAACATTATTGTAAAAAAAAAAATGTCCCTGTAGACCTCTACACTAAGCGTGAAATCGGCATCACAATTATGTTACAAGAAAATTTTGTTCATGAAGCTGAAGGCATTTTTCTGTTATTTAGTTTATATTTTTTGCTGAAATTACTCGGACAAGGCAATTAATATAGAGTACACAGTGAAGAGTGGATTTTCATCTGTTAATAGTTTCAGGATTAGATACCAAAAGACTAAGTATAAGGAACTAAGCAAAGATTACTACAACGGTTTGCTTGACTATCTTGTTAAACAGAGCCCCATAACTGGACACACGTTTCCCTAAATAGATATCAAATTAAATGGCCTGATACATATTAATCTGGACCAAGTCCGGAAATAGCGGTTTTTGTGGGTTACGTAATCATCCAAACAGCACTGCTGTGTCAAGTTCGAATTTAAGGCTTAGAGTTTTTGTTCATCCTGCTTTTAAGGGATTTCCATGGAAGTGCTGATCCGGGATTCGTTCTAATCCTACCTCTAATAAAGATAATCTATCCGAAGTGTTACTGAGACAATAAAACGCAGAGTATTCAATTTGTTTTTCATCAATGCATAATTCGAAGAAGAAACACCAACATTATTTCGCAGAGTATGATTCCACATAGACTGGATTATTGAAATATATTTATCTATAAAAGCAGAACGTAAAATAATAAAGAGACAATGAAAAAAAAAGTATATATGAACGTATTCAAATAATTTATCTAAATGTGTCCAGTGTTTTTATTAAGAAAGCTTCCGTGTAAATGTTAGTGAAACAAACGTGGATGTAAACAATATTTTTTCAAATATTAAATTTGTTTCATAAATTCGAATGTAGAAGTGTTACTAAGATCAGGATTCGGCAAAACGAGTTCAAATCCCGTTAAGGCATATTATGTCAACATATCGCTAGTGTGCTTATGAAAGACTTACAATGCAATATGTAAGTCAAGGATCACTTCCTAGTGCTAATATATGATCCATTATAGATTTTCGCATTCTTTTAGTAAAAGAGATGATTTTTCAAAAGGCCTGTTCTTTCTGAAAGTGACCAAAAGAATTTGCCATATCATTGCGACGCTCTGCTAGATCATAGGCTAAATTGATTTTGAACGGCAACTTTTTTCGAATACGGCAACAAAATTCAATGAGGTTTACCAATAAATATTAGACAAAAGGAAAAACTTATCTTTATCAACGCGTTTTATCACTTGAAATAATTGTTTCAAGGTAAATATACGCCTTTTTTATGTCGGTTTCCTGGAAACTGATCTGCTTGACCCTCATACGTCGAATCTCGACGGGAGAGTCGATTTTATATATATATATATATATATATATATATATATATATATATAATAATGAGGTAATACCTCCTATTTTATATCATGTATGGATGTTACAGATGACAGTATTGTAGCAGGCAGGCACAATGGCGTCTGGCATGAAAGTTCGTCCGAATCATGTTTTATTGGTTACAACTAAGCTAAATCTTCACCTATTGGGTTTGATCTACATTTTCTGCAACGTTTATGGAGACGACACCCTGAATCTGAACAACGATAAGCGATCGAGAAACATAGTAACGTCTTCGAAAATAGCCTTTCAGTGCCATTTAGATATCAGAAACCAGAGATAAACACAGAGAAAGCTACAATGGTTCAGAGATATTTCGTTGCCGTTGCTAAAAGAATGTGTGGTTTATAATTACAGAGTTATTCTGTTCTGAATTTCCCTATCGTAAAAAATAGTAAACAGGTGCCTGTCACCAATTCTAAAATCAGTCAAGAATGGACGATTTCAAAAATGGTAAACATTATGAAATAGGAAACGAGATTAAATATAACAGAAGGAATTCTCAGAATTACTTTTTAATTATTTCAAGAAGTGTTCCGATATATTTTTTACTGTGTTTGAATAAATTTCAGGATAATTTTTAACATTTGATTCAAAGAAAAAAGGAATAATTTGTAACATAACACAAATATATTACACACGTATGTGTGTGCATAATATATATTTATTATGTAAGTATACAGATCATTTCTAGAATAAAGTCATGCAAGTGTTCTAAAATACAACGGCTAGACGACCGAATGTTGCATTCTTGTACATTTCAGTCGTCCCTCGTCTAAATTTGCTATATTTATCAAGGAATGTTCTATTTTAATGTTAATTTTTCAATCAAGCAGATATTCAGCACACAGTGGTTGGCGCTAGATATTCTTCCTTCTGCTGTAGTATAATATTCTTAGTAACGACGATGTTGGCTTCGTCACATATTTTTGTAACTTATCAGTGCGATTTTACAACTGTGACATCACTTATCAAATATTTTAAGGAGTGTTCCCATCTTAAAGTTACAAATATCAGTTTCACTCTATCCCAACAAGCCCGCATTTTTCTGAAGCAACGAATAGAGCAACAATCAAATTAAATGGCGCCAGAACGCTGTTTCGTTATGCAGCGTCGGAGGGATGAGTAAATGAGAAAATGAATAAAACCACGAATAAAGTTATCTATCGTTTTTATTTTGTCTTTTAAATCCATTCAGTTCGTACGGAGACAATGTGTTGAGGGTGGCCATTTTTATTTTTGAATCTGAACATGGCACATGAATGAGAGAGAGAAAAAAAACACCCCGAAAGTTTGATAAATCCAAACTTTCACTGCCACAAACATGGGAACCAAACAGACGGCTCTTTACATCAAGCAGTTACTTTCTATTCTTTGCCAAATTGATAGATAAATTTTCACGTGTCGATCTGTTGTTCTTGATATTGTACCTGGTCATAATCGAATTCGTAATTTTCGGGTATCTAGTGAGAATCGAAAGAACAAAGCGGGGATTAAACTCACAAATCTATAACCACAAGAGAGGATAAGAATTTTAAGATTCAATTTGTGGGGATCACTCATTTGTAGAGCACCTGGTGTGAATTAAACTCATTTACTAAATATTTGGTTATTTCTCTATACCGTATTTTCTTTTGTAAAATACGACTTGACTATAAATCGACCGTGTGTTTCCGGAACTAAAAACAGAATAAATTTCATCCTTGACGATAATACGATTCTGCAGTACCGCCATCTCTATGTATTTTTTTAAAAGTTGAACCATATTATCCATTAATATCACGATGCCGTACATATGTTTCACTAAAATATTTAATTTTCCAATTTACGAAGAAAGGTGCTGTCTTGACATACCCGATAATACACTTTAAGTGGTTAATAAGTCTACTATATTTTTCTATTATATTTCTATATAGCAATAAACTATGAAAATAAGATATTGCTGACATATCAAATACCTTTTGAAAACAGTTCTTATAATACTTTGTTTTATTATTGTGCTAACAGTATATCTGTAATCTTGCTGTTTCAAATAAGTTGTTTTTCATAATGAGTAAAAATGTTTGGTTAGTAGATTTTACACACACACACATATACATATATATATATATATATATATATATAATTAATGTATGTTTCATTAAATAATATAGATAAGTTTTGTCTATTAAGTAAGTTCCTTTCATATTGTCTGATAAGCTTAATCATATGCTGCAAGGGTGGACTATCATTGTTGTTTCGTCCGTGCGTTGTTTCGTCCGTGCGTTGTTTCGTCCGTGCGTTGTTTCGTCCGTGCGTTGTTTCGTCCGTGCGTCCGTGCGTTGTTTCGTCCGTGCGTTGTTTCGTCCGTGCGTTGTTTCGTCCGTGCGTTGTTTCGTCCGTGCGTTGTTTCGTCCGTGCGTTGTTTCGTCCGTGCGTTGTTTCGTCCGTGCGTTGTTTTTCGTCTGTGCGTTGTTTCGTCCGTGCGTTGTTTCGTCCGTGCGTTGTTTCGTCCGTGCGTTGTTTCGTCCGTGCGTTGTTTCGTCCGTGCGTTGTTTCGTCCGTGCGTTGTTTCGTCCGTGCGTTGTTTCGTCCGTGCGTTGTTTCGTCCGTGCGTTGTTTCGTCCGTGCGTTGTTTGATTTATTGAAATTGTCATCTTTGATAGTGGCTTATGTAAGCTGAAAGCTTAGATTGGATTTAAACATGTATCATTATGGTGATTTCCTTTCGTCCTTCAATGATAATGTGATTAAGTTCATCAAAAAATGAAAGGAACTTATTTAAAATAGACAAAACTTGTGGATATTATTTAATGAAAATGCATGCCTATATATATATATATATATATATATATATATATATATATATAATGAACTTTTACTTAAAACCTTATATAGGATACACGTGAGCAAGCTTGTCTCGCTAGATTAATTACGACTGAGTAGTGTATTCAATATACACTGGAAGCACTATGCTGAGTAAATTACTAGTTTAGACACTCGTATCTGAAATTGACGTTCCATATTATTTCAAAACTGTTACTCAATACATACTGAGTAAAAATTATAAATAAAAACGGTTCATCTATGTAAAATACGAGTACCCATTATAGTAACGTTTGAAGTGAATTCAGGTAAAATGGCAAAATAAAGTGAAAAAAGTTTGAAATATTAACAGACAAGTTGATTTTGAATGAAATCTAATTTTTATTATATCATATATAACATTTTATTTATTAATATTAGCAACAAAAAAAAGGAATTGTCTCTCTCCATTTGTTAATATAAAATTATACGTTTAAAATTTATGAAAAAACATAATATACGTTTAGACATGAAAACACCGTTTTATGTCTACCTTTTAAAAACCGAATTTAATAACTAGGCTCTTGTGACTAGGTCCACTTAGCACTTGATCAAGGTTTTTCTATCCTTCTGTGTATCTTTGCATAAATTCTTTAGTCTTTATTGTAGATCAACATATATATTCTTTGATTTCTTCCTGGGTGGTTCACGAAATGAGTCCCTTATCACTACACTCACAACAGAATTTTCCTTCTGAATCTGTTTAAAGGGTCTGTTTTTTCACTTGTACCATATTTACCGGCGCCATTTTACTGTGCCATACTTGAAGTAAAATATATATGCACACCAGACACTTCAAAAAGTAAAGCCTCCAATTCATTTCCACAGAAATTACAACAGATACCAAAAGTACATGAGTTTTTAGATACATTTTTACATCCCCATTTCTTTCAACAGCGACTATGGATTTTCAGTAAAAAATGTCTTCATGCTGTACTCGGAAACTTGCTTGTCAGACAACGCTGTTGCTAATTCTGAAACACATTTACGCGCTGACTGTGCTTACATCCACTTTATGATCTCCTTGAAAGTTCAGTAAACATTGATGATTGTAATTATATTCCGCTCAGGAATTCTGCTTCGTATACACTTTCATGTCAGATATAATTTTGGTAGACTGCCATCTATCTTCTACTTGTAACAAGGTAAAAACCTTGGTGTAAGTGTAAACGTTCTATCTCTACTGTCAGGCTAAAAATACCTGTCTGTTATTTCTAAGGCTGACATTATAAATTCAGAAGTATTACTTTCGGTTTGACCCACTTGTGTGTGTGGGGGTGAGCGCTTCTCTATAAATACATAGATTTAGGCGCTCCGTGCTTATTAGCTTAGATTTAGGCAAAGTGCTAGACGTGTTGGGCATCCATTCAGGAGAAAGTTCACTGTGACAGTAATTGACTACCAAGGGACACATAAAAACGGCAAATGATACGTTTAGTATTCGATAGTCAGTGATAAGATCATGAATGATTGGCACAATTCTTTCTTTCTTTGTTCTCAGACAAAAAATGTCAAGTCTAGCTTCTTCATTGTCTCGTCACATTGTTTGGATTACAGTGAAAAGAAATCCTTAATCCTCTTTGAAAAATTACTTCCTGAAATGTTAATCTGTCAAATGTCATAAACGAAACCCAAGATAAAAATCTTGATTAAATTTCTGCTAAGGTAGAAAAGCAATTTTACTATATATATATATATATATAGTTTTACAGCTTGTGAATCTTTATTTCGACATCACTTTTATTTATATATACATATATGACCGATTGTACGTTAGGGGGTGGTTGTATTAAAAAGTGCTCTATGTACAATCTGATAAATTGAACGTGCCGAGCTTTAAATATTACATACTAAAAGTTAGGAATTATTTACACACCCGCTACCATGGTTTCAACAGGTGATAGATGCTTCCTAATACTTTACTGGCTTATTTTCTATGCGCATAACAGGAAGTTTTACAGAAGGGGTGGGGGAAGGGGAAATGGGGTGGAACGGGAGAGAGGAAAAATTCCTATGATCCGAGTTTGTATAAACGCAAAATATAATTTTTAGTATGCCTACATCTCGAAATGATTCCAGACCTTTGATTTAACAGCTTTGCTTGGTCAAGGTACTTTACCTATTTTTTTTCTGGCATAGCCTATAGACATCACTGCCAATTCTGTACGGCTTGGTTCTCTTAACTATATTAGATCTTATACTAGGGCTTTTGTTGTTATTTTTCCTTTTAATTTCCACACGTGACAGGTCAGTTTGGTACAATTACTATGGATTTCTATTCTGAACGATGACTTGTGATTATACCATGGCTTTTTGAAGGTAGATTCAGTACACCCTACATATATCCTGCTCTAGCCATTTTCGTCCTTCACTTCTGCTTTATAAGCCTCTCCTGTTTTATAAACACCATCCAATGGACACTTATTTTTTTCTCTACAGTTACGTCTCACTATCCACCATACGTTGCTGCACGCTAATCTAGAAATTCTTATTTTTTCTCTTTTTATAGTAGTACCCAAATTGCTCGTGCAATTTCACTGTGTATCTACTGAATATCTTGTGTAACACAGAACTTTTAGGGAAGTGCTTGTCGAGCAACTTAAAAAAGTATCTTCCCTCTAAATTAAACGCGCGGTTAAAGTAAATGAATTCCAATTTAGTTTTGTACCCATCCTTTTTCAATGCTTTTCGTACACTGTGTTTTTTCTTCAAAAATAGTTCTACCAGACGAATTTCTGGTTAGCCTGCACTCTATTTCTATAGGGGTATGCTTGCAGGGCGGTTGGATCCAGCGTTCACATACCTCAATTTTGTGATGGGTTTTATTTAAGGCGAGACGATGCCAGTTTGCCGATTAAATTCGACATCCAAAAATTGAATGACTTTTTTGTTCGTATTGACCTCAATTTTAAATTCGAGGCTCTTGAAGATTTAAAAAAAAATTGTCGTTTTATCATCAGTCCATCATCCCTATAGACTGTGGACATCTATTTCGTTGATCATATTCAAGATATACATATCCATCGATTCCGAAACCTCAGCACCGTCGAAAGAACCTTGTGGAACACCAAATGCGCCATTACCTATTTTTTCAGTCCATGCCTCGCCATTGTGGAACAACACAGATATACGACAATGAAAGATTATTTCTATCTGTTCAGATTGTATATCAACAAAACCAATACGCCATTTTTTATTTTCAATTCCATCGAACCAAGAAATACATTTCTTTGTTTCTTTCCATTGATTGGCCTGCGTAGCAATTCTTAATAAATTACACACTTTCTGCAAGATTTGTTGGCTTTTTTTCCTTGGTTCAGTTTTAGTTTGGTTGAGTAGGCGAAATGCAGGATCACTGGGGAAGTCAACTTTACGGCTAGAAAGGCTTGCTTACCGCAAAATATCCCAAACCTGTCACCTATACCCAGCTAAGCTGTCATGTTTTTCGCCTCCTTATTGATGCTTTCTATCTATAAAGCCGCTTCCTTTTTATAAATCTGGGTGACTTCTTCCTTTATTTGTTTTCTATTTTCAGCTTTGTGGGAAAACTTAAAAAAAACCCAAAAGAAATAGCAACAAAAGCCCTAGTATAAGATGGTGCGTACTGAGTAAATCCAAGACTTATAGTAATAGTACCTATGTCTGTAGGCTGTACCCGCGGGGAGGGGGAAACTAGTTACAGTAAAGTATCCAGACCAAGGAAAATGACAAGTCTGAGGTCATGTCTGGGTGTAGGCATACTAGACATATTTTGGGTTAGTATATATATTGGGTTTATAGGAACGCGGATGAGAATATTTAATTTTTTCTCTTTTTCTTTGATTCCGCGTTCCAACCTATTTCCCAATTCTTGCTTCACCCTCCCCTTCTTTAACCTTTCCTGTTGGGCGCATATAAAATAAGTCAAAGCATTAGAATCTAGAATCTCCCGCCTAACGGAACTTTGATGGTTGAAACCATTGTAGCTGGTATGTAAGTATTTCATATCTTTAAATATATATGAGATATTTTATTTCTTTTGTGAATCTTGTGAATAAAAGAAGAGCTGAATCTTGTCAGAATGCTCCCTTCCATGCGGGGTATGCAATGAATATGCTCCCTTCCATGCGGGGTATGTAATGAATATGCATATTGTTGTGGATCCCGCGTGAAAAATAGGTATTCAATAAATGACAAACGCAAGTATTTAAGCTAAGAAATTAAATGTATTTACACAAAATACAAAAGGTAACGCTATTAGTAAAATCCAGGAACGCCGGTTAGTATCAAATACAGATAGATATATACAGTCTCGAAGTAGGACTTCCTTAGAGTCTACGTGCTTGTAACAGACTTCTACAAGAGGTTACTTCACTCTATCCGACGGCCAACACTCACAGACGACTCCTGTACGACTCCTCTTCTCTGCCTGACTGTGGCTATTTTATGGCAGCAGGACGAGTCCATTATATCCTAAAAGGGTGGACCCCATAACACCCCCTCCTTAGATCCCTTTTTGGGGGGAGTTAATATTTTTGTCTCTTGTGGTTGATGATTACTGGTTCGACGAATTTTATTTTCCTATTTGATCTTCTTATTACTGTATTTTCCTGCGGTCTTTGTATCTCAAACGCTTCAAAGATTGTATCCATAGCGTCGTCATCTTCTACGGTTGACGAGCTTGGTTCCTCAATTCGTCTTTTCTGTAGCTGGTCGATATGTCTTCTGTGTGTGAACTTTTCGCCTTTTATGATAGACATTAGATTTCCGATTTTATTGATTACTGTACCCGGCTCCCAGTACGACATATTGTTTCTAAAATTTTTTAAATAAACCCGTTCTCCAGGTTTGAATGATCTCTTTGGTACCATCGGTGTATATTGATTTTTTTCTATCGTAGCAAACGGGACATTTCGCTTTTTTCTAAAAATTGGTTGGACGTTTTCTTTAAATTTTATGGTATCTAATTGTTCAACCTCTAAATTTTTGCAAAACGAGTTAATAGGTAGGTCCCAAACGTTGAATTTCTGCATCCAGTCGATACCTACTAAGTTTTCAGTATCTTCATGACGTATATCTTAAGTTTTTTTTTGTTTTGCCGTGAAATTTTTACATTCACTATTATTTCTCCCTCAAATTTTATTTGTTTTCCTGTCACTGATTTGGCAATTTTTTGAGTGTGTAATATCGTAGGTCTATTGAGTTCTTTCCATGTTTGTAAGTTGATTATCGTGAGGTTGGAACCCGAATCCAACTGTAATTTAATCTTTTTGTTTAAACTTTCCATTTCTACATATTTCCTTACATGTGTGTTGTCATCATTATTCATCCTTGTAGCTCTTATTCTATTAGTATCTTTTCTATTTCTACATTGGGATGCCTTGTGGCCTTTTTTTCCACATTCATGACAGTTTTTATATCTGAAGCGGCAATCCTTGTTCCGATGTAATCCTCCACATCGATAACATGCTGCTGGAGGGGGCTTATATTTGTTTCGATATTTGTCATAATTTGTCCTGTATGTTGTAGTTTTTCTCTTATCATAAAATTTTCTTTTTCTTTCCGGAGAGGGTGAGAATCTTTTTTCATTGTCGTAAAATTTTAGTTTTCTTTCCGGGGAGGGTGAAGAACGTAGATTTTTGTTTAACTTGCGGTAGGTACCTCCACGAAATCGCTAAAAAAAGAGTATAGCTTGATGAAAAAGACGCCAACCTTGCCGAAAACAAAATTTTATTGTCTAAATGCTTATGTTATTATTTAGAGGAAAGACCAATGTTTTTTTTAATTATTTTTAAAAAATTTTCCTTCTTTTTAGAACATTCTAAATTTTGATTAAAAAAACCTTGTTTCTATTTGTATCAGCGGAACTAGTAAATAACATAGACAATTTTTAGCACGTTTTTTTGGTATGACACACATTAAATTGAAAAATCGTTCAAAAATAGAAATAATTATCGGATGTTAATGAAACTTTCAGGAACTATTCACAGATGATCGAAATTATTATAAATATGTTTTTTTTTTATGAAAGTCATGGTAGAAATATTTTTAAAAATATTTATTACCCCCCATAACTAATTTTATGAAAACGCTAGAAATTCGATCGCATCGGTTTTAGTGATTACAATAATTAAAAAAGCACAGGGCTTTGAGGAATGCAAATCATG
The DNA here is from genome assembly GCA_903632075.3 of Acanthosepion pharaonis. Classification (NCBI taxonomy): domain Eukaryota; kingdom Metazoa; phylum Mollusca; class Cephalopoda; order Sepiida; family Sepiidae; genus Acanthosepion; species Acanthosepion pharaonis. Next base: position 621,244 of record CAHIKZ030004450.1, on the reverse strand, counting down.
TTTTTTTTGTTTTTAATTGGAAACCCAGTACCTGAAAAATCAGCTCTGAATTGTAACATACAAAAACTCAATAAAACAAATATATTATTTAATTTCAAATGCTTTTATTTGCTTTTAGTTGTTTTTATGAATATGGACAATATTTTCTGAAAGCAAAAAAATTTTCCGATGAAAAAATGAATTTTAACAATTATTTGTTATTTCATTAATTATAATAGATTTTACATTTAAGTTGTTAAAATATTATAAAATTAGTTAAAAGCCGCACAGGCTTTCATAAGTGTCCTTATGAGATAGATCTTTTTTCAGCGCGTTGTAAATTGTATCATTTTGACTAATCAGAAGACCCCCCAGTAATTAAGAAATGTAATTTTGTGCTTATAATCGAGCTGTAATTATAAAATACGGAAGACCAACCAGAATATAATTAAGTTGCATTATTTGAGTTAAGCATTGTTCTCCGCTGTTAAGGCCTTTACTTTTGCGAAACACGTGTGGAGAAGTTAATTTGATTTTTCAATTTCAACTGAGAAGGTTACCTACAAGTATCAGTATCATCTTATGAAATTTATATGATCTTATTTTTATATTAATCTCAGTTACGACATTTTTCCATAAATGAAATATCAAAATTAATAATAAAATGAATGCAAATACAAATAACAGTAGAATGTAATAAATGTACATAAAATTATAGTATTTTATGTACAATTCTGATAAAATTTCATAAGGTACCTATAAATTAATTAGATACCTTTCTTAAGAAATATGAAATTTAATGTCACTCTTAACAGTTTTATTTTAATTTCTTTACAATATATTTCCCATAAAGCATCATAAACGTAAAGGTGAAAGCTAAGTACAAAAAAAAAAAAAAAAATTAGACCGCTGAAAGTTTTCGTTAAAAATAACGGGGTAAATAATTTGTTCACGTAAATGTAAATTATTTCACTTTTCTCCTTCCGTAGAACAAATTAGCCTCATGGAATTCGTAAATATATCATTCATCACATGTCAAGAGACGCGAAAGTTTATGACATGCTTTGTTTTATTTTCAAATTACATCTTTTTGGCACAAAAGCTAAGTTAAGTTTGGTTCAAAATATTTTAAATAAACATTATAATTTCTGATTTTCTTAAAATAAGTTTTGAAAAAATGATAATTGATATTTAAAAAAATTTCAAAGTCAGATTTCCAGTTTTTTTTAAAATGGAAAAAAATGGTCAATTTTGCTGACTCAAAAAAAAACTAGATTTTTAACGAAAATTTCGGACGTGCTAGGAACGATTAAAAAATGGAAAAAAATACCCCAAAAATACTTTGACCTTTCCTCTTAATGAATAACAAACATTTAGACGATAAAATTTTGTTTTCGTCAAGTTTGGCGTCTTTTTCATCATGCTATGCTCTTTTTTTAGCGATCTCGTGGAGGTACCTAACTTACGTATATGAGAAACATCCGATTCTTCAATGTCCTTTGCGTTTTTCTAATGCTTAAACATTTCTGGCAATCTTCTGATAATTGCTGTAATGTTAGACCCGGTTCATTTTGTAATTTTGCCAGCATTCTTCTACGCATTTCGCTGTCTTTTGTAGAAACTAGCCCTTGAACAAAGATGAGACATTTAAAAATATCCGGGGTTAATTCCGCTAGTTTGAAGTCGTCACAATGTTTATTTACTATTGCGGCAAACGTGGAATAATCCTCATTATCGCCCTTTACCAGGTTAAGGCATTTCCACCTCCTATGGAAGAGTGATGTTTTGGGGCTGAAGTGTTCTTTAAGACATGTCACTGCTTCGTCAAATTTTAATTCGTTCGTCTTTTTTGTCAAGATATAATCCACAAACTTTGTATATTCTTCAGTTCCTAATTTTCTAAGCAATAGACGTAGGTTTTTCGCTTCTGTCCAATTTTGACAGTCTATATTAAAGATGTCTTCTGAAGTAATCTCCATAATTTTTGTCCTCATCTAGAGAATATTTGAAAATCTCTATGGTATTCCACACTGCGTCTTGCTTCTTTTTCAATATCTAACTGCTTGTTGCCTGCTACTTTCAATATTAGCTCCTGGAGCTCTGTTTGTCTATCTTGATTTTCCTTTTGTGTTTGTAATAATTGCTTTTGCCATACTTCTTGTAGCTGTAACTGTTGTTCATTTTGGTGCTTTATTAGTTCTACCAACATATTTTTAAAATCTTCCATGATAACTCAATTTTATGTATTTTTACTCCACGAAATTTTTTGTCGCTAATTTGTTGTTGGACGACGAGGGAAGAATTTTTCTTTTGTTGATGCTTTTTCTTTTCCGCTTGGGTTTGAATCTTTGTGGCCAAGTTGTTGTTGGTTAGGCGTACGAAAAGTTTTTCTTTTCCGCGTGAGTTTCGAATCCTCGTTCGCCAAGTTGTGGATCCCGCGTGAAAAATAGGTATCCAATAAATGACAAACGCAAGTATTTAAGCTAAGAAATTAAATGTATTTACACAAAATACAAAAGGTAACGCTATTAGTAAAATCCAGGAACGCCGGTTAGTATCAAATACAGATAGATATATACAGTCTCGAAGTAGGACTTCCTTAGAGTCTACGTGCTTGTAACTGACTTCTACAAGAGGTTACTTCACTCTATCCGACGGCCGACACTCACAGACGACTCCTGTACGATTCCTCTTCTCTGCCTGACTGTGGCTACTTTATCGCAGCAGGACGAGTCCATTATATCCGAAAAGGGTGGACCCCATAACACATATGTTGGTTGTGCGTGAGTGGTGTACATGTTATTGTACCATTTAAAGGACACAAGCACAGACATAAACATATACACACAATTTTACCAACATTGAAATAATACACTGACTTCTCACTGAGTCCAGACAAATCTTACCCGAAGCTGAGCAATAAGATAAAGCCGGGGATAGGTAAAAAAGGACAGCTTATCAACAACTTCATAAACTTCAAACTGCTTGCATATTTAAATAGATATGAAATAAAGAAAATGATAATCGTCTTTTCTTTCTCCTCCTTAGAGTGCGATGACTTTACCATCTTGCCGATGCCTGTTTTTGTTATCTATTAATAGATGTTTGTACATGTCTAATGTTCAACATATACATTTCATTTTCTCGTTCATATATAAGGTTTGAAATTATTTTCTGTATGAAGATTAAACATATATATATATATATATATATATATATATGACATTTTTATCCATTTCATAATGTGTGACGTCATTTATTTACATTTGGATACGCCATGAGCACATGAATGTACGTGAGAGAATCATAGAAGATTGAATTTTAAAGGCAGTAAATTCAACCTTGCTAATCGAACGATTCTCTGTGTCTCGATCGGTTAAGAGCACGTCAGGCTAAATGACAGTTTCGTATAGGATACAGGTTCGAATCCTGTCGGAGAACGAATATTTTCTATGAAAATTTCTCGGCCGGTAAATGTTTTATATTGCTGATTATAAACTGAACATTTACTTAAATATTTGTATCTATAAAAAGAATGTATAAACATAAAAATGTCTCAAACATAATTGTCGGTCTTTGGCCATTTCATATATATATATATATATATATAATATATATATGTGTGTGTGTGTGTACATTTTTAACCATAACGCTGCGACTGCATGCTCCACAAGTTTGTACCCGGTATCAATAACACATTAAAAAAAAACAAAAAAAAAACACATTTCGATTCGCATTATATTTTTCCTCTCGGATGTTACCTGAATTTTACAAAATAATTTCCATGCCTGAAGATGACAATGTACAGTCGAAAGTACTTGTGTATTTAAGAAAGACTTAATACAGGTTATAATTTAAAAAACAAAAAAAAAATCAAAAAAAATCATAACCTTCATCGAGTGATTGGTAGGTTAATGCATCTTTAAAGTTTTACTAGCGAAGCGATTTCACCATTTTATATCATTAACTTTACTAATTTACTTTTTGTATGATTTATTCATTGTAATATAAATTGAACTGCACCACTTATTTGATATATATATATATATATATATATATATGCATGCACACACACACACACATACATATAGTAAAGTCCATATTAAAGTATTCAATTTATTAGACATTGGTCCATATCAAAATTGCTTTAGTCACAAGTTTTTCATTGTACCAGCTGACTTTATTGAGATTTCAATTCAATGACATTTACAGAAATTTCGATCCGATCTTTTTATGAAATACGCAGGAATTGCTACATTTTATCCCACTGTGTGTTCAAGGAGATTACTTGTATCAGGACATTCTTAAATTCACAACTTTATTAAATCCTTTTTCTTTTTTTGTTGTTTTTTCTTTGTTTTTTTTTTTTATTGGGTTTTGTTTTAAAGGATATGAAGTGTTCTATAAATTAGCTGAGTAATGATTAACAAAGAAAGACTTACCTGATTGATTATCAAAGTTAGGAGGATTATCGACTTCATTCCGGTGTAAGTTATACGGGGGTAAATCTGTAAAAGAAATTTTAAGATCAATATGATGAATTTTAAACAAATTGAAGTAATATATTAATTATCCAGTGGAAAATGTGGGTTGGGTCATATAAAACGAAACAGTAACAAATTTTAATTACTTTGAATTCTAGTTAACAAATATAGCTAATGATCCTCTGTCTCTCTTTCACGCGCGCGCGCGCACACACACACACGCATATATATATATATAATATTCGTTAGTGACATGATTTCTAAATATTTAAAATAAACACATAACATCAATTCACTATATTTCATATCCATCTGCCTTTAAAAAGACAATTCCAATGTTTATTTCCAAAGTGGATGGTTTGGGCAGAAGTGTTTTTACAAAGCAATTAAGAAAATAGTACTTTAAAATTTCCAAAAAGCCCGAAAGATACAGGACAGCATCTGAAGCCAATTCTTACAATAAAGAAATAATTGGGAGTAATATTTTAAGTATGCTCTACTAATCTTCAAATTTACTGTATGTAAATTATTTCTAATAGAACGTCGAGTATTGTCAATACCGAGATGGGTGACTGCTTGGAAATGCCGCCAGTAAGTTTGGATTGGGGGGATAGATAATGGCTCGAAATTATTAATCGGAGAGCAGAGTACTAATTCCTGTTAATTTCATTATATACAAGCAAAAGTCCTTTTAATTCCACCTTTTCTACCTCCAGCTATGGGTTAATTAGTAAGACGTCTATCACTAAACTATTATCTTGACAACAAAAAAAAACTTCTTAGGATCTAAATATTTTCTGGTCTTAAATAACCTTCAAAGAGTTAAGCCATCCAAAAAAAAAAAAAAAAAAAAAAAACAAACTAAACCGCTCTCTCATTAAAAAGTGATAATGTCCAAACTTCATATCAGCCACTTCACGATAACACTCTTATATTCTAAAACCTGAACCATCGCCAATTTTCACAGTATGCAAAGAACTATACGTAATAACATTAATAAATTGTAGCGACTTCACCCAAATCCGTTTAAAGTACTATCAAACAAACAACATGAGAGAATATTTTCATGACATTAACCCATGTAATATCTGGCAATTTCTTAAAGAAATCAAAAGAAAATCTATCTTTATTCCAAAATAGAACTTCAACAAAACTTCAAGTCACCGCATGCAGTACTTATATTCACACAAACATGTATAAGCACAAAATCTGAGTATCATCTACCATGTATTAAGTTGTGAAAGCAGAATAACATATCATTTTTATTATTTCGGTATTAAATGACCAATAAGGTGTTGACATGCCGCTAAATAAAGAAATCGGTCTTTTTCATGGAGAATTTTTGTTCAACACCATTTGCATAATTTATTGCTATTCTTTCTTTTTCCAAGGGCGTTAACTAAAAACGGATTATCTTAAGTTGGATTTCGTTTTTGCCAATTCTATTTCGATCGATCACCGTCCACTGATATTTTAGAAATAAACATTTACCAAAAGAGCCTACGTTATTGTGCTTCCGAATTACCCGGTATTCTGATTCTCCTTTTCGCTGATTGGCTAGAAATAGCAGTTTTAGCTTTACAATGACTTCTGGCGACTGTTACTCGTCCCATGTTCACGGACATGTCAAATTAGACTTATAGTCTAATTTACTTGAGGTCGACATTTTGTCTACTTCAAGATGCTTATAAGCAAACAAGCACCAAAATTTGCAAGATGAGTTAAATAAAAGAGATTGACACAAAGTTGCTCTCGTAATGTGTGTATTTGAACGCATATGAAAAAAAATTTACACTTTCGGACTATTTTTCTCATGTTTGCCGTCATATTCACGACATTTCAGCCGTTATAAACTCCGGCCTTCACATGATACACTTCAGAATTTCGAAACGAACCCTTTAATTCGTCCACCTGGCTAGATTGTTCTAGTTCCACGTGTCATTCCTTTTCTGAATAATCTTTTTTCAGTTATTCGCCTTCAATATTTCAACTCTCCAAGATTTTTTCACCTGTCTTGGCCGGGTATTGAGCTCATAACACTTTCGGTCAAGTCACTTTTGCATTATTTCAACGAACGCTTTTATCCACTAAGCCATGTGTCCTTGGAGACATCAGTGTATGAATTTTTAGGATTTATAAAGTAACGTTTTTACCAGACTTCATATTACAATTTGTTTTTATTGCTGTTTTTCTCTAGCTCTTTGTATTGCTGGTTCCCATATTGTATTCATGTCGATGTTTGACCGGCTTAGGAGATTTTTGAGGCCTAGCATGTAGACTGATTCCTTAATTTTTTGTATTTTCCAGTGACGTTTTCTGTCGATTATTTCAACCTCATCCCAAAGCGGGACAGCCACGCCTGATTTTTCTATTCCCACCCACGTGTTACGAATTTACGGTGTTCCTGCAGTCTTAAGGGGACGGTAGTTTCTTCTTTATATTTCTGGCCACAGCCGCATGGGTGAACAATCTGGACCTGTGGACGAAATAAAGGGTTCGATTCGAACTTCCAGTGTATGTCACCTGAAGAAGACCGGGGTGTACAAAGGGCAAAACGTTGTGAATATAACAATAAAATTGAGGACAACAATCCAAACAATGCTAATAGTGCAAATAGTTAAAGTACCTCATCTCAAATATAAACAGATCCTGATGAAGGCTGGAGCGTACAACGATTGAAATGTCGTAATTATCGCATTAAAAATGAGGACGACAGTCCGAACAATGTAAATAGTGTAAATTATTACAGTACCTCATCTCAGAAATATAAACAGATCCTGATGAAGGCCAGAGCGTACAACGAATGAAACGTCGTGATTATGGTATTAAAAATGAAGACAACAATCCGAACAATGCAAATAGTTACAGTCCCTCATCTCAAAAATATAAACAGATCTTGATGAAGGCCGGAGCGTACGACTGAAACTTCGTGATTATGGCATTAAAAATGAGAACAGCATTCCGAACAATGTAAATAGTTACAGTCCCTCATCTCAGAAATATAGACATCATACGAGAATATTGCTAATTATCCACACATCCTATTTTATTCGTCGCACCATTCATTACAATATCATTCCAGAAGATTTGTGAAATGTTATTGTAAAGTACCAAAGGATCAAAGTTGACTTGGATTTCGCCCATTAAATATTCATTGTTGATTTGAGCCTTCTGGACATTCAAATGGATGTCTGTTCATCGACAGAGCTTTTAATTAACTTACCCAGTACTGAAATCGCCTTCAGTTAAGAACTTCAAACATGCTTTAACTTTCTTTGATAAGAACTGATCGATCGCCAGATATGGCAATGTAGGTTCATTTCATTCTTCGACCATGGGAACTAATTTTAGAACAGAATCGAAAAGTCCTAAAGGCATTAATCAAGACAGAATAGCGGCAGTAATGAATAGTTCGAAAAATTCAAATGGCATAGACAAACATTTGATTGTTCATTTTGAAAGTTGGTCTATTTAAGTGCAATATCATTTCAAGACTTAGACAAGCATGTCTCATCACAACTTTCATTTTTTCTTAATGTTAATGAACTGCATTGCTAAAATGATTGAGAGGAAATATAGTGCATTTCTCCTGCCGATTCCTATACCGGTTGCCAACCAAGGCTAGAGATCCAGTCTACCCTGCTATTTATTCTATAGCAGGGTGTGAGTTTAAACTCGGCTAGGTGATTTCATTTTCGTCAATGTTAACCGTTTGTTTACTCACATCTTCCTTGATGAATAAAATTGATTACATTCTGAGTCTGTCTATATTTCTGAGATGAGGTATTATGTACATTATTTACATTATTCAGACTATTGTCTTCATCTTTGTCGCCATATTTATTACAATGTTTCGGCCGACATTGCAACCACATGAAGAAGGCCGGAGCGTATAACGGCCGAAACTTTGTAATAAATATGGTGACAAAGATGAGGACAATAATCCGAATAATGTAAATAATGATTACATTCTATTGGTATCATTTTTAATAAAGGGATTCTTTTAAGAAAAGAATTGCTTTTATCGAAGTTGAAGAATGTTCTATATATTCCAAAGTACGTATAGAAAAAGTCGAACGCAAAATAAATAAATAAAACTGTTTTGTCACTTATCATTGCTAATGAGTTTGATCCTCACAGAGTACCTCAGTAATGATGTTGTCAAAAAGTACTTTAATGTCTAAATTATGATAAATTGCATGTGATGTCTAAATCTATCTCAATATGTTCCTAATAATCTAGCTAGCTAGGTAGATAAGCGAGTCACTCATGCACTTTAAC
>CAHIKZ030004450.1:555000-607500 GCA_903632075.3 Acanthosepion pharaonis | reverse complement strand
GATTGTTTCTCTTTATCAGATATTGGACGAGCCCTCCCTGTTTATATCGCAAAATACTACTGTATGTTATTGGACACTCTTTATTCTAGCCTTTTGTCAGACTAAGCTAAGTAAATGTCTATAGGTATGCGTGTGCTGTAATGCATACGGTTGAATTGATGTTTACATATTTATATTAAGGATTTGACGTTAAATACATTATCTGCGTAATTTATTTAATTCTACAGTATAGGCCAAAAGTTTAGGGTTACCAACTGTTATAATTAGAAAGATTCATACCATTGATTTAATCAACTCCTACTAATCTGGGATGGTGAAACTATTTAGGCGATTAGTGTTTGGTATCCTATCTTTTAGAGAGAGGATTTAACCTAAAATTTTATATTCATCATCCCCAAGATCACGATTTATCCTACAACGTACATTAGGGAAAAAGTGCTGAAAGTTTAAGAACACATTATGCAGTAAGGCGGTAATTTTCATTATTTATTTATATAAAATCCTTCAGAAAAAGGACCTCTGTCCCGAATTGAGCTAGTACATTGGTTTTTAAAATGCATGCAACCTTCAATTTTTAGTTGATTCTTCGAAACACATGTGGCGCCAAAGATTCAGCCTATAGTCTTTCTTTCTAACCCTCATGAATATATATATATATATATATATATATATATATATATAAACGTGTGTGTGAGTATGTGTATATGTATATTGATGCATGTTTCATTAAATAATATAGACAAGTTTTATCTATTTATTTTATGCAAATTCCTTTCATATCGTCTGATAAGCTTAATAACATTATCATTGAAAGACGAAAAAAAAAATCACCATATTGATACATGTGTGGCACCTTGCATTATTAGAAATATTCATAGAAATATGATTTAATTTTTTTTTACTCGGTTTATTAACCAGTTGTTAGTTTTTTCTTAGACGAAGAATAATTGAGTTGAAAATAATTCACTAAGTTGTACTTAGACGATCCTAAAAGAAAAAGAAAAGAGAGGAAGAGAAAAAGGAAGGAACAGGGAAGAAAAGAGAGAGGTCGAGAAATACAAATTATTAGCGAAAACAGGTATCAGAAAGGTATTTAGGCCAACATCTTGACCGATTTTCGAGAGACAGTGGAAAAATGTTATTTAGAAGGGAAAGTCATTTAGAGGGAGAAATGATAAGCGTATAGGCGATTGATAAAAAATGTCGGTCGGAGCACATGACCGACTTTTGCGTAGAGAGACTCATTATCAATTTGGAGAAAGGGAATTTTTTAGAACAATGGGAACGAAATTTTAATCGGAGGAAAGGTGTCTTTTGGGATGAGTGGGTGACCGCTGGAATTGTATACAGGTTCTGACCTGTTAAGGATCAGACTCCCACGATGATGAAGCGAAGACATTTTCAATTCAGATAATTAAGATTTTTGTCTATCGGGTCTGAACAAATACAAAGGGGTGAAAAAGACAATTGCTTTTGGCTCACACAGGACGCCAAAAAGGCGGAAACAATCCTCCCTGAAGTCATATCTAATTAGCGGCGGCTGTTTTGACAGAACCCAGGTGAGAAAAAGCCAAGATTATCATTTTTCGTACGTGCGAAAAAGGCCAAGTTAGATTTTGTTTTTTTTGAACAAGAACGGTATAAGCCACGCCCGTCACATATGTGCGGGAGGCGCCCAACCACAATCTCATTAGCCGAAAGCGGTCACGTGATATGCGGAAAGAGGAGGGAGAATGCTCGATCAAGAACCATTGGTCGAAAACGGTCACGTGGCATGCGGGAAGGAGGAGGAGGAATGCTCGATCAGGAACCATTGGTCGAAAACGGTCACCTGACATACGAGAGACCGGGAGAGATGGGTAGGCGTCCTCCCCTCCCCCAGAGGCACTGTGAGGAAGTAGGGGTGAAAATAATAGCGATAATGGGAAAACAGAAATAATGCGGCTATTGGAATTATCGAGAAACCCCTGACGCCGGCAAACCCACCCCGGTTTGTTGCGGCGTCAATAAAAGCAGGACCCCAGTCGACAGAAATCAGTTGCAGCTGGACCGCGGGCAGGGAAAGAGCCTGAACGCGGCATCAGGCCCGGTTCACTCGTCCCTTTGTGGGCAAGAGAATCCTAAGACAAGAAATCCCTCCACCCAAGTCGAAGACAAGAGAACTTCCAGCCCAAGCAGACGAAGAAGAAGATTGCCACAACTTCTTTGCGTCCTTCGAGCAGAGTTGTGGCTGAGTTGCGGGTTAGACGACCAGAACAGTTGGAACGCGGGCATCGGGTCCGGTTCATTCCTCCCTTGCGGCAAGAGAATCCTAAGACAAGAAATCCTTCCACCCAAGAAGAAGAAGATTGCTCGAAAGCCGCAGAGAAGTTGCAGCCGAGTCAAAGACAGGCCGAAGAGTTGCAGGCCAGACAAGAAGTAAAGTTGCAGACCAAACGAGCAAATCAGTTCCACCTCAGTCGACAGAAAAGAGTTGCTGGACGGAAGAAGTTGAAATCAAGCCAAGCCCGAGATCAGAATTCGACCAAACCAGATCGAAGTGAAGAAATACAACTCAAGCCGAAGAGAAGAATCAGCTGCGAACGACTGATAGATTAGCCCCAGTGTCGAACTAAACCACACTCCGACATACACAATTCTAAAGAGTAGACAACTCGAAATCTTTAAGTTGCATGATAGAAGCTTGGTGCCATAGTCCACAAAGCGGGTCGGGAAATAAGAACAATTTTTATGTAACGGACATTGGATATAAACGGTTGTTACCCTTTTTTATCAGTAATTTTTGTCTCGTGAGTTTTTTTTTTTTCTTTTACTTGTGTTTCGCCACCCCCGTCGGACTCAACTTGCATACGGCCCAATCCCTGCTGGTCCCGTCTGTCTAAGATCTAAACACAACGTGGGTAGACAGACCGGAGATCAGTACAGTTGCTTTAGTAACCAGGTATTGGAAGCGGGTTGGGAAAGGCGAGGCTGGTGATCATCTAACCAAGGGGTTGGAACGGCACACTTGGAACAGCGAAGAGCGACCAGGAGGAGCGACGTCACAGTTGGCGCCGTAACCAAAGGATTCGACCCTGGGCCAGGTGTACCCGTCACACATGTTTTTTTAATCCTACAATATATTAAACAATACACGTTCATGGCAATAATGATAGTCTGTTTTTTATTTGCATGAAAGATTTCCAAGCAACGACAAACTCGTGCATACGAGACGCTGTATTGTTTAATATATTGTAATATTATTGTCATTTTTGATGATGGCTTATGTAAACCGAAAGCTTAGATAGGATTAAAGATATATATATATATATATATATATATATATATATATATATATATTTACTTTGGGTAATTGCTTATGTTTATTTCACCTTAATGGCTTGTATTGATGCAAAAGATGATGGAAATAGGAGGAAAAGAACAACTTTGGAGATATCGCAAAAAGTGGAAATTTTGAAAAGACTAGGCCCTGGTGAAAGTTCATTGTAACTATTGGCTGAGTTCACCATAGGAAAGTCTGTATTGTATGATATAAAGTCTTCCAAATAAACTATTCTCCAGCGTTCACACTGTGACAATGAACAAGGAAATAAAAAAAAAAACATGACTGTGATGAAACCTGGAGTGAAATTTGAAAAAGCTATTTAAAATGTTGTCTTTATAGAAAGAAAGCTAGCATTCAGCTATGACAATTGCAATAACGCACGCAGAGTTAGTGTCTTTCGTTTAAAAAAAAAAAATCAAAAGCAAAACAAAATGGGGGGGGGAGTTGAGAATGACATTAGAAGAGAAAGAATCATCATGCAACAGCGATTTAAAAAAAATCCTTGTTACATTATTTGCTTTGCATACGTGGCATAATTAATTTAATGAATTTTCATTAGCATTACATAATTTATTTCTATTTCCTTAAAATCAATTCAGTTATATTTCACTTTCCATTAAGTTATTCTGTTTACTATAAAACACTGAAAATGTTAAACCCGATTTCCGTTCTTTTATTTTAATTAAAATAGAGCCCCTCATATCCGAAAAAGCCTTCTTAGTCCGGTTGTCAGGGATTCTTTCTTATATATATATATATATATATATATATATATATATATATAAGCATGTTTCGCTGTATCACAGCTCATCAGTGTGATTAGACATCCGATTGCTTCAAGTCGGGATCACAAACTCCACCGATTTGGCATCAGTCAGAGAGTTCACCCTAAGCTATTGGCCCACGGCAAAGAAAGGGTGTCTTTTAACGTATTATATACGTGATGTATATAAACGGCAAATCAAAGCCAGAGCCCTCAATTCCTAATTGAAGATCGATGTTTTCAATTTTGGTTCAGGCAACTGTTGAAACAAATTTAGTAAAAAAGTTCTCATAAATCATAAGGACCCAACCCCCAGAAACGCCACACACATGTATTTCCTTTCTACTGTTTATAAGTCTGTTTTCGAATTATTGCACTCAGCTCATATAGACTTTTTTCAAGTAAAATATTTTTCTCAAAGAACGACTCATCATCTGTATTAAAATATATTATTTTCTATCAGGTGAACAATCAACATGTTTTAAGAGTTTCTTCTATGACTACATTAACATTTTTGATCCAAGCATAAATTTCAAACTCTTAAGTATGGTATCCATGTCAACATATGACATCAAATTGTTGAAAGAATCGACATTTACAATTACACAAATAATGGATAAATTTACATGCCCTTTAGTCAATGAATCGACGGACGCAGAAAAATCTAGTAACGTGAAATATTTTAGCTTTCCACCTAAAATAATTTCTGTAATATTCTGATTTATTGATTGATATAAAGAAATCGCGCCATATCTTTTAGCGTTAGTTCAATATTCAAATGTTTTGTTCCCAGGTAATTATGAAAACAAAAACAGCTCATATTTTTCTGTTAACATTGAAATAGATTTCTTCAACTTTCGAAAATCCTCGAGGAAGATACCTAATTAATACCTAATTAATTCATTTACTTAGGTTATATTCAGTATTTGAAGTTCTCCAACATAAATTTCCAGTGTGTTTTTTTTCGTTAATTTCAAATTCAAAATTTACCTACCGACAAGAGCGTCTACCGTAGAGCAATAATTTTCTTTTTTTTTTTTTCTTTCAAACAATTGTCAGTTCTCGTGTTTCTTAGTGGGAGCTACTACGCAAATACATTCTGACACAAGATTTAACTATGTTTTACTTATCTTATGTTCTTATTCTTTCTACGTTTTGACACGTCCTTAAATGTTTTTTTTCTTTTTCCTTAACCCGTATCCTTTTTACTTCCTTTTCTCTTTCTATCGAAGACCTACACATTCCGCAAACCTATCCCTTTCTTAAAATATATTCTTCTTTTCTTTCTCGTTTTTTTTTTTCACACATCCATTTCCCTGTCAAGGCAATGAAACAAGCTTGTAACGTACTTAATGAGTCTAAGTAAACAGCTGTCAGGACAAGCACCACAAAGACAAAAATATTTAGAAATGAGTCAAAAGTTACTTGTAGCAACACAAGTCAGGAAATTTGGAGAGCCATGATTTCCTACGTCTTGAAATAATATGGAACATGATAGAAGAATCTGTTCTTTGGCTTCATCCTGAAAGTGACAAATTTTTTTTTTTTTTTTTGGTAAAATGTTTTAACATCGACGGTTTTATTGCAATTAATTTTCTCATTTAGACTTCAGCAGAAGTAAATTAAAGAATTATTAATTTTGACTAATTTATCTTTCATCTTATTTTTGTTGCTTTTTATATCTCTGATTTCTGTTGTTTTACCTTTCGATTCAGCATTGTCATTATCAATTATCTTTTGTTTTATTTTCTTGCTTTATTATCATAAAAGGAAGTTAATTTCATATCATTACCATTAAGCAAGCATGTACTGGAAAGAAATACAATATTTACTTCCTCATTAGTCTCATTTGAAGAAACGTAGATTCAAACGTTTTATTTTCAATGAGCAAGAATTAAGAAATTAATGCAGAGAAAACAATGTAAAAGGGGTTTCTTTCCTATATCACGCCAATTTCTTACCGATTCACTATTTTGGTTTTGTGTTAAAGTAAAAATCGTATAACTTACGTCATTAAAATGATCTGTGTTGTTTTTTTGTTTTTTTTTTTTTTTTTAATCATTTCATCCCAAGCAAGGCGATAAAGCCGCTAAGACGTAAATGGTTACTGAAAGAATCTAAGAAAAGGTTAGAGATAAGAAATGACAAAAGAACATGATTCCAAGAGACAAGATTTCCGTCGCATATGAATTTCTCATGATCACAGTTGATAAGAAAGCAAGAAAATGGAAGAGTTCTACAGACGAAAAGTTCAAGAGAAGAAATTAAAAGGATGAGACTGTAGTGAAAGAGATAATCAGTTACCCCGAAGAAAAGTTCGTGTTTTGTGTGCGATCTGCCAAAGAAAAATTACCAAAAAGTAGTCAGCAAAAATCTACCTCAATGACTAGAAGCTATGCTAATGTTCTTCCCTCCCCGGAATGGCGTGAGCAATCAGAAAATTCTCTCGGTGAACAGAAATCGTTGTTTTTCGCTTATAAAAGGAGATGATTTTTTTGAGCTGTGAAAACGAACACGCGTTGTTATTGGGTTCATCTCCCCTCCCCTCTCGTTTTATCATTAGAATTTTATGTATATTGTCTATCTTCTTCAAATTTTTATGGCATGGGGCGCGTTTTTGTAGGTTCCCCTGGAGAGGATGTGGTATTATGGAGGATTGAACGGTGATGGATGAGTTCTTGTGGTGAATGAGTAAATTGTAATGTATGAACGGGTCGTGAATTAGCTAGGTATAAGATAGTTAGTGTTGACCAGTCTCTACCCCTCCCCTTTTCGGCCTTGTGCCACAATTTGTATTTTAATGTACAAATCTTACGAACACGCGTTGTTGTTGGCGAGAAGTGATGGTTGGATTTGTGACACCATTTTGTCGTTTCTACGTTGTGTTGGACTGTTACGTCGGACTATCGTGTGAACTGCGATTTGAATACAAGTGTTGCGGCCGAGATACAAGAAATCTATTGCAGTTGCTACTATCAGTTGACAGTCTTTTCTTTACTACAACAGAGACCTAACTGCCAATCTAGTAGTGCGCTTAAGTGCGTGAAATCCAGGCACCAAAAATGAAAGCTCATTAGAATAATTGCATGAAAATATTTACAGAAAAAGAACAAAGCCACACTACGGCGCTGGGAAACCGAGACGCCCGGTTAAGAACGATAAATTTTAATATTTAAAAAATTTTTTTCCAAGAATCTCTCGATACAATAGTTGATATTAGACTAATAACGAAGCTGGTGAAATTAAGTATTGCTTGTTCTGTAGAATAAATTAGCTAAAATAAAATGAAGGAAGTAGCCTTGATTTTTCTCCCGTTCAAACCATTTCTTTCGTTTTTCACTCTTTTTTAATGAATATTTTCATGCAAATATCTGTTCGTAGCTTTTTTTTTTCCTTATGATGGAAGCTAAAATATGGAAAGTGATAAATCCTGGTGGTGGTGATTGTGGTGCTGGGGGTTAATGGTTAATGACATTCTTGATTGACGCATTCTTAAAAACGATAGAAAACTGTAAAACTAAAAGGATTCCTTCTATTTTTCATTTTGGTATCTCACATTCGAAATAACTTTACGTGATTTTTTAAATATTGATTGTTTACATTTCTCAATGATATCACTTGTTATTTCCTGATAAACCTCTTCCGTTACTTTGTCACTAGCGGGTTAAAGTTAAGCCAAGATTCCTTACGATGTCACTAGCGGGTTAAAATTAAGCCAAGATTCCTTACGATGTCACTAGCGGGTTAAAATTAAGCCAAGATTCCTTACGATGTCACTAGCGGGTTAAAATTAAGCAAAGATTTTGTAATAAGAAAAGGTTGAGTACCATAAGTTAATATTTAAATTTACACAAAATATATCACAGCTGGTTTTTTACTGGCTAATGTTTAAATTTCATTATTTTCTTTTAAAATAAGCTGAGATTAATTGGGCTTCTAATTAGAAGAAAGCCAATTTAGTTGCGCTGTCTTTCAAACTAAACATTAGACACAAGTTATGGCTGCCAGCAGAACGGACAACCCAATGTGCTAACTACGAATCGGAGACGCCAAAATCGAGCGTATATATATATATATATATATATAGGAAGTGTTTTAACAGGGGCTAAAAAATGCGACACAGAAATTTGCATTTGTATAGAGAAAGATGCCAAAAGTTAATCAAAGAATTAAGAAACAGGTGTGAAAATTAAAAGCGAGAAATAATTAAGGCGAGAAGAAGCTATCACGAAAAGACATACTGAGCGATGATATACTTTTTTTTTAACAAAGAAAAGTGGTAAAGGTTTTATTTTCCTTTGCGAAAGGAAAAAGTATTTTTTCTTTCGCGGAAGATAGGAAATTCATAAGATCTCGGATCTGTCGAATTAATTTATGCTACGAGGCGGCGAATAAAAGATAGCCATCTACCCATGGCAATAATGAAAATTTCAAATTGGTCAAGGGGCCCTCAGGTCTCGCATTGACCGAGAAAAACATCAGCTTGGGCCACCCAAGGAGAAAGGAAAAGAATAAACCAGTAACTATCTTTCGGAGATATCATTTGTTTTTGGAGAGAGACCACCTGTTTTATTGTCCAGACTTAAACATGATAAAAGTTTGATACCGGGATAGATAATTGGATACAGAATGCGAATACGTCCAATCTCGATTGATAAAGTCCAGGTGACATTCGGTGAAGATAGATTAAGGACCACACTGCGAGTCGTAGGGGTCTGGTGAAAAAAAAGGGAGAAAAAAAAAGATAATTTTTTTTCTTTGAGCGATAATTGTAAACACCCACGCTGCTGAGCGTTCATTGGCTGAGTGGTGACGTGAGCGGTTGGCGAAGGTAAACATAAGGAGGGAGGCCTGTTGATGCCTCTGAGGGGATTGGTATGAGATACCACTGTGAGAGAAGGGAAACCTGTTGTCGCCCTCTTAGGGGATTGGTGTGAGATATCAATATTAGAAAGGAAGAATTTGGGAGGACGATTCCCTTAAAGTAGAAAGTAATGGACTTCCAAAAATGGAAAGTAATGAATTTTCCTGTCCGAAAACAAAGAGAATCCTTGTTGTGGATTTAGAATTATCGAGGAACTCAAACCCCGACAAGCCCACCCCGGTTTTGGTCGGCGTCCAATATAAGCAGAGTCGCAGCGATTTAAGTCAGTAAGGAGAAAGTAGTTAGTTGGAGAGACGCAGTTGAGCTGTGAGCTCTGAGACCAGCCTCGCAGGAAGCTGACTGAAGATTCACGCATCCGACTTCAACTTCTAACCAAGAACTATTTATTTTTGAAGAACGATTTAGACTCGCACCACCAAAACAAGTTTTACGAATATCGCCTGAAGACAGCAAAAACCAGTTTCTTGAAAAACAATTTAAGATGTTAAGACTCACCTAACAGTGTCACGAATCCATATAAGCGGGTTGGGAGAAAGACGCAGTCTTGTATTCAGCAACCAGATATAAAATATTGTTATTCTTTTTTTAACACATTTGAACCTTTCGAATTCTTACTTTATTTTCTTTTGCATATACTTGTGCGGTGTTACCTTTGCTCGGACTCGGCTTGCATTGCGGCCCGGCGACTGATTGATTTCATCTACCTAACATCAAATCACAACCTGGGTAGGTTAGACTAGAAATCAAAGCAGTTACTTCGGTAACCAGACGTTGGAGGCGAGCTGGGAACGACAAAGCTGATACCGAATCTAACCAGATTCCCATCCGAATCAGCAAAGGGTTAGAACATCATATTTGGTGCCGCGACCAATACCAAGTCACATTGGTCGTCACAGGATAGTACGGCGACGGCGCGGAGAAGAGAGGCTGGGGTGACGTCACACAGGAAAGATTCCTTAGGAACAAAGAAAAGTGTAACGAAATGTTATATAATATTGGTCCTCCTAGATGACAGTGAATGTTGGATAATCTCATCGCGGATGAGGGCAATACTAATGTCCCGATCATCATGTTCCCAGCTTCGCTGTTTAATTTTAACCCTCTAATGACAAAGTAAAGAAAGAGGTTGGCAACGGCCAAGTTTTAGGAAAAATGGAAACAAAAAAGAAACTCAAAGATTGAGAAAGGGACAGTTGAAATTTCTAGGGCATAATGAGAAAAGAGGGGTTAGAGAATTTGATACTGACAGGACACATTTAGGGACAGAAAAAAGCCGCGAGTAACCTAACAAGCTTGTGTAAATGGTTGGCAGAATAGATATGAGAGAGATAACAAAATAATTACTATAGGCTACAAAGGACAGGAAATCGTGGAGAGCTATGATCATCTACGCCTTGTCGGAAAACGGTACATAGAACATTTCAATATATCAATCATAATCTGCCTATATTTCTGTGATGAGGTATTATGTAAACTATTTACATTTTTCGGACTATTGTCCTCATCTTTGTCGCCATATTTATGACAAGTGGATAAAGGCATTAGTTAGATCCAGTGACAGGACCCAGAGTGTGAGTTCAATGCCATGTTAAGGCAGTGGAGAACTTGGAGAGAGGAATTAACAGGAGATAACTGACATCCATTAGACATGGCATGTGGAACTAGAACAGTCTACCCCAGTGACCGAAATAAAGAGTTCTGTTCGACATTCCAACCACCTGAAGAAGGCCGGAGCGTACAATTTCCGAAACGTTGTAATAAATATGGCGACAAAGATAAGGACAATAGTCCGAATAATGTAAATAGTATCAATCATAATCATTTATTAATATTTAAGTACACGGACGGGCGTGTGTGAATATATATTTGTAATTAGTTTTCTTAATGTCTTGGATTACGTATTGCCTGTTATTATATTTTATAATTTTCTGATTAAGAAATTAATATTACAAACACTACTATATGTGTATACAACCAAAGAAAATTTTATTGAAATCAGTTTCTTCTGACTTGGAATAAAGTTCCCTAATTCGTTTCCTTCAACCAACAGAGCAGCGTAATTATTTACATTGTTGAGACTGTTGTTCTCATCTTTATTGCTATATTCACAACGTTTTGGAGATTGTCTGCTCCGAACGTACAAAAGACGAAACGTCGTGAATATGGCAAAAGTCCGCACACAATGTAAATAATTACAATACCTCATCTCAGAAATATAGACAGAGAAGCTTAAGTCAAACAATCCCACAACACGTGTTTCCTGCTCGCTACTGCAGTCGCACTTCTATTAACTTTAAGCTCCTTTTATAGATTGAGAATTTAAATTTTTATATGTTAAAAGAAATTCTCTCTAATGTCCAGATTCAATGGCGACTTTAGGAGTCATATATTTATACGACTCCTTTAGTCGCCATTTTTTTTTTTTTTTTTTGGTGGGGAGGATATTTCACATGCGAGACACGTCTGAATCTATTTTCATCTCTAGTGTTGTAAAAATAAGGAATAAAATCAATCTCATTCGTTTTGATTCGTATACCAACAAAGAAAATGATATTGCAGGCAGTTTCTTCTGGCTTGTAATGAAGTTCCCTTATTTTTTTTCCTTTAACCAACAGAGAAGCTTAATTATCTATATTATTTACATTTTCCAGACTGTTGTCCTCGTCTTTATTTCCATTTTCACGACGTTTCGACCGTTGTCCGCTTTGAATGTACAACGAGCAAAACGTCATGAATATAGCAACAGTCAGAACAATGTAAATAATTACAATATCTCATCTCAGAAATATAGACAGAGAAGCTTAAGTCAAGCGATCCCACAACACGTTTTTCCTGTTCCCTACCGCAGTCATACTTCTGTCGTCTCTTTAAGCGCCTTTTATAGATTGACAGTTCAAATTTGCATGTATTAAAAGAAATTCTCTCTAGAGTCCATCCGACTTCGAATCATCTTTCTTAAGTACACGACTCCTAACGTTGCCATCTTTTTGGGAATATTCACATGCGAAACACGTCTGAATCCATTTTCGTCCCGGGGGTAAGACATTTTCTCTAGTGTTGTCAAAATAAGGAATAAAATCAATCTGATTCATTTTGAATAACTGCAACTTTGTAGCCTAATCAATAAATTTGCTACCCGTAAAATGTAGCCTTCGCAAGACAAATTTGAGTTAAAATGTCATCGGATGTCAAGCGTTTATTTCATGCCTTATTTTATACGAAATGGTCAAGATTTTTCATTAGCGCATTCTGCCTATTTTCCTGATTGTTCTCTTTCAGGAATAAGCTGACTAAATATATTATTATTTTAGTGTTGATTTGTAACATGTACGGTTTTGAAATTATTTTCTTTTTGGTTGGCACGAAGACACACTGAAGAAGACTGAGGTCGACGTAGAAAATATGTAGTCAGATTCATTCCTTCATTGGTAAATTGCACGATCGCGTGGTTCTCATCTGCTAATGTAACTTTCTCGGATTCGGAAACCCATCTCCATTTCAGATTAGCCAGTAATACGCACTGTTTCAATAAGTTGATAATTCCAATATTACTTGAATGTTTGCCAATGTCAATTTCTTTTATGCTTAATCTTGTTATACAGACTATTTAGAGGCATATCGCCTTGAAACAGTTTCCCGTACATTTAAAGTTAAGCAACGTCGAGCCTGATCAGTACGTTAATGGGTTGACCACTTAGGAATACCAGGTGGTGTAAACTTCATTATGCAGTGTTGTAGTAAATAAAATACTGTCAACTGATTGTAGCAACTGCAATAGATTTCTTCTGTTTCTCGACCGCAACACTTGTAGCCAAATCGCAGTTCAAACGAGTCCGTCGTAACAGTCCAACAAAGTAGAAACGACAAAATGGTGTCACACGTCCAACCTTCACGTCTCACGAACAAAAACGCGTGTTCCACCGCAGCTCAGAAAATCTTCTGCCTTTATAAGCGAAAAACAACGGCTTTGATTCTTTTTGCTAACTACTTTTTGTAATTTTTCTTCGGAAGATCGCACACAGAACACGAACGTTTTTTTCGGGGTAAATGATTATCTCTTTCACTACATAGTTATTTAATAGATAATAATGAAAATCTGAAAGACTAGTTCCATTCAGGATATTTGTATTCATTTACACGCAAGTACCCTTGGGTACGGTATAAATTCAACTTTTCTATCTATAGATTAATTAGTATGATTTGTATCAGGAAATTGTTAATATTACTAAAATATTCTTAACCTAAAATTATTTCCTGGCTTTAAATAACCTGCAAAAGATTGATCGAACTGTTTTTACAGCTTATCAATCTGTCCTAAATTAGTTATTAAATTTTCATCTAGATTTTGTGTGTTAAATATATAAACTATTACAAGAAATAATGCATTATGCATAAGAATATATGGAATTGTGAACGTGTAGATGATCGTCCGTGTTCTAATTATGGTTGATACTTGCCAATATCTACATGGGAAGATGATCCCTGCTTTTGGCACTTCTGGAAAGTACCTGAAAATTATACGGCCTGTTGAGTGAAATTGAGTAGAATTCGACAGCACTAAGTCATAAGTGATCATATTTTGAGCGTATCGATCACACCGTATTATGCAGTCTCTTCTAAAAGCTACAACACACGTCCGCTCGGCAAGTGTGTCCTCTGGGTGCTGAAGCAAAATAAATGTGCTTCAGAACGCATCTGCCTCTAAACAGCCTCGTAGATGTCAGTCTCAAGAGAGAGATATAATTTCATTATAATATTTTAAATGTCAAATTATATATCATAATGAAATATTAAATCTGAATCGTCATCGCTATTGATGTCATTCGAACACCGGATGTAGCGTAGCAGCAGTTTGTCTGAAAAGAAAGGCGAGTTTTGAAATCAGTTTTCCTTCTTTCAGAATGGAAGTTCTGCCAAGGACAGTGACAAGTGCAACCTGCTTTTTAATCTATAACTAGAGAAATATTGTGGGAGAAGTGTACGAAACTGACTCGGTTAAAGTTTGAATTCGGCACGTCTAATCTTTTCCCCATTTCAATGGTTGCTGTTTGGAAAAATATATCTTTTTTTACTAAAGAGTTTCTAAACCAAGCAAACATGAAAAAATATTTCACTTGATAAAAAGGAGATAGATTGCCGATTCGACACCTTGATATATATATATATATATATATATATATATATATATAAATAAAATAACGGTCGATATTTACGAGTAAGATCAAGTGAGAGTATGTACTGGGATAATTCCAATTTTATTCAGAATATCTGGCTAGATTAATCTATTGTGAAGGTATGAATAAAACCGTGAATCATTTAGTTTCTTTTTTCTGTCGTAATTATTTCTTTTGTGTTACAAGATAAAGTATCCGAATTATTTATTCATGCTTATGTGTCTGGAATATTACGAGATAGACTAAGCCTGTGAAATTAACACTGGCATGGAGACAGATAAAAGCACCTGCATAGTGACTAGATCAGCTGAGAGAGACAGAAGGGGATTTCCAAGGAAAGTGTAGTGCAAGTAGTAATCTCTTGATAGAATAAAAGGGTTGTTTTTTCTGTAAATTCTATTTGTGTTATTACAATAGAAGACTGATAAAGTATTACCTGTTTGATTGATGGCAAAATGAAAATACTTTTATATTCATGATATTAACATACTTCGAATGATCCATTCTTCAATCTACGTAAGGCGTATAAATCCTAAGAACGAAAAAAAAAACTTATTTTTCACAAAGAAATGACACCAAAAAGTTCACATAGCAACTGAACCAGTACTTACACAATTGCGGCCATTACACCCTCATTCAAGACACGGTGATTTTATTTATTTATTTTTAGTATGCTCACCCAGTACAAGGCCCGGGGGCCACTTGGAGTAGACGGTTTTGCTAATTGGCAGATAGGAGCGAAAAATAACGGTTAATCCTATAATTGAGCAGATTGTAGTGATAGTGGAAACAGTATCTTAGGAATCGGTTCCACGGAGCAGTCGTTTGCGAAAAGCTGTTCGAGTGGAACACCAATGGAAGACTGAGGAAACATGGATAGTTCGCTTCAATGTGAGTGACATGGCGGGTCCTAGCTGTGAAGGTTAGAACTGGAAGTACCATGGAATCTAGTTCATCCGTGTACTGTCCATGAAAGTAACAACAGAGCAATGAGTGGCTTGCCACACCCCGTCTGTGAGAGAACGGTTCAAGGGTGGAAAATAATTCTTCTCCAGCAAGAAATTAGAGACGCTTTTGAAGTCTATGGAGACTGGAAAATGAGGACTTGGCAGCTCCCATTAAAATATAAAAACAATACCCCATTTTAAAATACATAGGTGGGAGGTTATTAAAACATTTTCACTAGGCAAAGAAAATCCACACAGAATTTAAATTTATACGAGTCTGAATTATGGAACAGCATAATATATATATATATATATATATATATATATAAAATATAAACATAAAAAAGTCTTTAATAAATATATATATATATATATATATATATATATATATATATATATATATATTCCGTTTCTTTCAACTTTTGCACTTTCCAACGATTTAATATCACTGGTATATTTTTCATTTTAATATGTGCATTTAATAGATAGTTTTTGAATATATGACAAGTGAAGAAAGAAGAACCAGTTGTGATTTTCACATAAATGACAAGTTAATTTTTATTGATACTTATATTTTTACGATATTAATGACGATTTATTTAATTAACATACAAACGACACACATGTGTTAAACTTTTACTATATTTGCTTGCTTGGTATAAATCGTGTTTCATTCAATTTTGGTTTCGGCAATATTCATATCATCAAAAAAATGCAGATAAAAGAAATCATTTTATTACATTCCGGAAATTAATTAAACTCGTGTTAAAAATTATTATAGCTTAAGTAAAAATAATTTTATAAGAAAAGGTCAATACCAAATGATATAGACCTACTCATTCCTTTTTTGGCCAGCGGTTGAAAGAAAATTCTCGAAAACTCGGAAGATGTGCTAATATTGGAATGCACAATAGAATGTCATCTGGGACGATGTTGAAGTAGAGGTTATTACGTATGTTTGTCTCAGCCATTAATCTCGTTCTCTTCAGAACTGCGGATTTTGTAAATCTAGATTTTGTTCTGTTGGCGTAACAGTGAGTGCACTTGATTAGAGTCACAAGAATTTTGTCATTCTCATTGGAAATAGCGAGAAAGTACAAGAATATACTTTTTTATACTATTTTCCCTCACAATACCCGACGTTGAGGCATTTTGAAACAAGATACAGAAGTGGCGTTCATTTCTATAACCCGGTGATGAATACTTTGTTTGAACCACATGACCTCCACTATTTCGTCACTGTAATCTATTGAATGGTAATAATAAATTGATTACTTCACTGAATACAGCTTGCACGAGGTAATTTCATTCGTAACCAGATCACACTATCAATGGATCCCTGAATACTGAAAAGGAACTGAAAATTTGAGAAAACTACTGCACGATATTCTGCCATCAAATAGTCACGTTGACATTTTCTGTTTAATACAGCCAATGTCCAAAAGAAAAAAAAAATACCTACTTTTTGGACAAGTTTTGAAGTTTGCTATTTCCCATGACTTAAGCATGGACAAATAATCGTATCTTGTTAGGCTTGAACTCACAGCATGAAAGATTTACGAAATGTGTACTAATATAGAGCAAGTGTGTGTGTGTTGAGGAAACACCTAACCGATTACTCTCCCAATAACTACGGGGGTAACAGGCAGCTGGGTGATGAAACGGGATGTAACAAATATAACACTACCTCAGAAACTACAGCAATTTGAGGAACAAAAAATGTCCACAGGACCAATTTCACAAGACACAGTGGTCCTGTCGACTGTTGGCTGCTCTCCTGCATTTATTGGCATGAGGCTTACAAAGGTCTGCATCATTACCAATTTCAATGAGGCCTGTATCTAGACATGCCAAGTTGTCCCGCTTCTAACGGAAATATCCCGGATGTAACTGGTGTTTGCAAACGTTTCCGCACGCGACGCGAGGCATCTTTTGCATCTGTACTGAAGAGCGTTCGCCGCACTATTGCTCGTCGACAAACAACCATTATTCAAGAAAGGCCACAGCGAGACTTGAACACACGAAACAAGCAACGGCCTGCGAGACACCCCTTTCAAACCACCGTCTACAGAATGTCCTGAGTAAATGTTCAGTAAAACTGCTTTAGCTTCACAAGTAGGCATCTACGCGGACGACATTACTATTTACTCTTTCCTCAAAAAAAAAAAAAAAAAAATCTAGTGTCGCTCACCATTTGTCTCGAAAGGACCTCCAATCGGTTGTGGACTGGGGCAGGAATTTTCTGGTTAACTTTAATACCCCCAAAACAAAAATGCTCTCTATGATTCTCCACAGAGAACCATCCCTGCGCCACATTAGAATGTCTGACGCTCAACTCCACGGGAGCAGCTCTTTGCGACTACTCGGTCTCGCATTGACTGCTGACCTGAGATGGAACACATACATTGAGTCAATAACTTCGTCCACCGCAAGGAAAGTTGGCTCCCTGTGCCGCGCGAGAAAATTTTTCTCTCTGGAGTTTATCCTTCAAATCTACAAATCAACCATTCGCCCTTGCATGGATTATTGCTGCCATATATGGTCTGGAGCCCCTTCTGTTTGTCTCAAGGTCCTTGATAACATCCAGAGATGGATATGCGATGTAATTGGCCCTGATCTGGCATCTCGTCTGCAGTCGCTCTCTCACAGACGTGCCGTCGCCTTCCTCTCTTTTTTTTTTTTTTTTACAAATATTTCCATGGTAACTGCTCCGATGAGCTGCTTTCGCTTGTTCCCAGACTTCATGAATTTAAGCGTTCAACTAGGCTGGCATCTCGCTCTCACCCTTTCACTGTCGAAACTGTTAAATTTAACTGTCCCTTCTACTCCAAGAGCTTCCTGTCTCGCACTTCTTGCCTGTGGAACTCCCTCCCCATTTCTTGTTTCACTGATAGCTATAATCTCCAACTATTCAAATGTAACGTCAATCGACGTCTCCAGATGCCCTGATCTATCCCCTATCCTTCTCTTCATCCTTTCCTCTATCACTCCTCTTTACTCTCGCTCCAATTCTCTATAACCCCTTGCGTGCTAGTGGCTTCCCGCCTAGCTTGGGGTGAAACGCTTAAAAAAAAATCAAGGGAAGTATGGAAGTCATTAAATACGTAACTAGTTTGGTACACATCGAAAGAGTTATTTGTTCTCCATATACCTGAGGATGATTTTTGTGTCTAGGTAAAATATATATACGAATTCTAATCATCTGGTCAAAGAGTTCATCCTTCATAAGAATGAAAATATAGCCATTTTTTTTTTTTTTTTTTTACCATAAACGCTCTCTTCTGCTTTGTACCGTAATGACTTAAAAGTAATTTGGTGACTATCGCAAAACCAGATGAGATGAATATATTTTTTGTAAATATTTATGTTACGCTATCAAAGGAGTAACGAGTTCAAAAACTAGGACTCTGTTGAAAAGCCCCATTAAAAAATTAAAGGTGTGTAGCGCATGGTGACTGGTATCCCATGCTATCTTACATAAAGGGTTCTTCTTCTGTTACTTCTATGTACCGTGTCCCTTCAGATCGTGGAAAAATAATGGCTCTCCACAGCTTCCTATACTTTGTAGCTCTTGGTAAGGGCTGTCTTTTTCGCTATTCCTCCCAATCCCTGTTCATCCATTCATTTACACAAATTTATTGAGTATGTCACACGCTGTTTTGTCTCTCCTGCGTTTAATATCTCCTGCAAGTGTCAAATTCTCTAAGCCTACTTTTTTTCATTAAATTTACCAGAAAATTCCACATATGTCTATGTATAAGTGACATTTTCGTTTTTACTTTCCGTAGATCTTCCTCGTCATTAACATACTCAATCCATAGTATTCTCAGTATTCATCTGTAGAACCACATCTCCGCTACCTAAAGCTTTTTCTTTCTTTCTTTCTTTTTTTTATTAGGAGAATGTCCAGTTATTCACTGTCATTTAACAATAGTACAACACTCTTTTCTTTGTTTCTAAAAACGTTTTACTGTTTCTTAATACTTTGCTTCGTTCCTGAGAGCATATTTCCCTATTGTGCTATAAAATTCATCTAACGAGGGTAGTTTTGTTAATAATACTCTTGAGGAAACATTGGAACAAAAGGCTGAGTCAAGAACAGGTTCAATCACATCAACGACATGCATTAATAATACAGTAATAGTGAATACCGTAGTTCAGTGCGACAATTCGTACGACTCAAACACTACGCTAGATCGCTAAAACAGCATAGTATGAGGAAAAAGACGCCAAAGTTGACGAAAACAAAATTTTATCATCTAAATGTTTGTTATTATTAAGAGGAAAGATCAAAGTATTTTGGGGGTATTTTTTTACATTTTTTAATCGTTCCTAGCACGTCCGAAATTTTCGTTAAAAATCTGGGGTTTTTTTTTTTAGTTAGCGAAATTGACCATTTTTTCCATTTTATAAAAAACTGGAAATTTCACTTGGAAATTCTTTTAAATATCAATTATCATTTTTTCAAAACTTAAAGAAAATCAGAAATTATAATGTTTATTTAAAATATTTGGAACCAAGCTTAGCTTAACTTCTGCGCCGAAAAGATGTAATTTGAAAATAAAACAAAGCAGGTCATAAACTTTCGCGTCACTTGACAGGTGATGAATGACATATTGACGGATTCCGTGGGGCTAATTTGTTCTACGGAAGGAGAAAAGTGAAATAATTTACATTTAAGTGAACAAATTATTTACCTCGTTATTTTTAAGGAAAACTTTCAGCGCTCTATTTTTTTGTACTTAGCTTTCACCTTTACGTTTACGATGCTTTATGGAAAATATATTATAAAGAAATTGTAATGAGACTATTAAGAGCGAGATTAAATTTCATATTTCATAAGAATGGTGTCTAATTAATTTATAGGTACCTTTCTTATGAAATTTTATCTGAAGTGTACATAAAATACTATAATTTTACTGTGTTATTTGTATTTCCATTCATTTTATTAATTGATATTTCATTTATGGAAACATGTCATAACTGAGATTAATATAAAATAAGATCATATAAATTTCATAAGACGACACTAATACTTGTAGGTACTCTTCTCAGTTGAAATTGAAAAATCGAATTAACTTCTCCACACGTGTTTCGCAAAAGTAAAGGCCTTAACAGCGGGAGAACAATGCTTAACTCAAATAACGCAACTTAATTGTATTCTGGTTGGTCTTCCGTACGTTATAATTACATCCTGATTATAAACACAAAATTATATTTCTTAATTACTGCGGATCTTCTGATTTGTCAAAATGATACAATTTACAACGCGCTAAAAAAGGACTACCTCATAAGGGAAACCTGATAAGGCTTTTAACTAATTTTATAATATTTAAAAAAATTAAATGTAAAAATCTATTATAATTAAGAAATAACAAATAATTGTATTAAAAATTCATTTTTTCATCGAAAAAATGTTTTTCCTTTCAGAAATTATTGTCCATATTCATAAAAACATTTAAAAGCAAATAAAAGCATTTGAAATTAAATAATATCTTTGTTTTATTGAGTTTTGTATGTTACAATTCAGAGCTGATTTTCAGGTAGGGGAGTCCAATTAAAAACAAAAAAAAAAAAAACTTGATTTGCATTACTCAAAGCCTTGTGCTTTTAACTATTGTAATCATTAAACTACACTCAATTGAATTTCTAGCGTTTTCATAAAATTAGTTATGAGAAATAAATATTAAAAAAAATATTTCGGCCATGACTTTAATAAAAAAAAATATATTTATAATAATTTGGATCATCTGTGAATAATTCCTGAAAGTTTCATTAACATCCGACAATTATTTATATTTTTGCAAGATTTTCCAAAATGTGTCATACCAAAAAAAAAAAAAAAAAAACGTGCTAAAAATTGTTTGTTATTTACTAATTCCGCTGATACAAAGAGAAACAAGGTTTTTTTAATCAAAATTTAGAATCTTCTAAAAAGGAAATTTTTTTTTAAATTATTAAAAAAAACTTTGGTTTTTCCTCTTAATAATAACGTAAGCATTTAGACAAGGTTGGCGTCTTTTTCATCAAGCTATACTCTTTTTTTAGCGATTTCGTGGAGGTACCTACGCTACGCCTAGCAACAACTGTTCATATGAGCAGAGGTTCTACTTATAGCGGACTGATTAGTAAAGGTTCAAACAATTAGTGTTGAGAAAGTCAATCGTCTTTCTACATAACAGAATGCGTCTTAAGGATTTCGGTGTGACATTTACCTATGTCAATTTTTGTACTTGCTTGCCATCCAATTCGTGGTTCGTATTGTCTTCTAACATGGGATGGTTAACAGATAAAAAATAAAGAAGAAAAACTGAAGTGAATTACCTCAGTTAATTTGAAACGGCATGGGATATCGATAATTATCGATCTAATCGATTGTTTGCTTTCTGGCTACATGCTACTTGATTTCCCTGCGAAAGTTTGAACAGGTGGGTTTGACTTAAACGCATAAATATATTGAAGCAGAATTAATTAGAAATGATGCAAATAAAGTAAATTATGTGATTCTCTACTCTTTCTCAAAGGTTTGTTGATGATGACTCTTTAAAAACGGTTACTACTTTACTTTCTTCAGCACTCTTACATTTGTTCAGTATATAAATACATTTATAAATCGAAATTTTGTTCTCCATACGTATACATTGCCTACTTAACGTACGATCTTTAAAATCTTTTCCTTTGGTCCACAAAGAGCGAAAACCCGTATCAATGTAGAGACGGTTTTTTTTCCCTTCATATTCACTTTTGCTTCCACGTATGACGATATGTCGGCGTAATATTCGTTAGAAGGGCGCCGACACTATGAAACACTGTATCATTTTAAAGATAAAGTTAATGCTTCATATAACAAAGCATTATAATTAAACCTATTCCAATCATGTCCAATCAGTATTGGTTGGGAAACGATTACAAACCATAGCTTCTAGCGTTCTCACGTTTGATAGAATCTTTTTAGTCCACGGAGGTGATGTTCTAATAACACGTGCCATACCTTTGGCTATATATATATATATATATATATATATATATATATATAATGTATGTGTGTGTCTAAATGAATAAATTACAAACCTTGTGTGCTTATTTTTATCATAATCCTTTCATATTCTCGAATATTTTTCCGTATATTACAACTGAATAAGTCAAATGCACTGTAACAGCGAGAATCAACTTATTCCCCAAGTACTTTTCATCTCTTTCTGATATCATTACCATTAGGGGTGATCTCAGAAAGAGATGGTAAGAACTTGGGAGATGAAAATGATTCTTACTCTTACAGTGCATTTCTTGACTTAATTTTAAAAAAATCGTGAATAATAAAGGATTATGATAAAAATAAGCAGAGATAATGTTTGTAATTTATTCAACCAGACATGCATATATATATATATATATATATATATATATATATATATATATATATATATATATATATATATAATGTGGGTGTTGTAATAGATAGCGGTTCGGAATAAATCGGAGAGTGGAGTTCGTTATTGTATTTAGTTCTTAAAAGTATTCTACGCAAAGCCTTCATTATTATAATTTAATCATAATTGCTGTTAATCCGACCGTTCAGTTGTAGCTAATTTATTGCGACCTCATACGACGTAAGCGTCCATCATATTGCATTTTATATAGATTGTAGAGTGCATATATTCTTCTATACGAACCACGTTTTCAAACATGCTCCTATATATGATGGATCACTGAAAAGCTCTTGTCCCAACCCTCTTCCAAAAATCTGAAAATGACGAAACATCACAATTATTTGGCGGTGGATTTATTTTTGATATGGATGAGGCATTTTTACTGTCCTTTGTAGATAAAAAAAAATGAAGAGTTTGGACACAAGAAAATTCATATCATCATCATCATCCCCCCCTTGACTTTTGTAACCTTAAGGCGGATCCCAATGCAGAAGCCATACTAACAACGGTCTATTAACGGCAGCCATCGGCAATTCTGGTATAGTCAAACTTGTCAATTTTTGGACATTTTCCAACAAGTTTTTGCGTTAGCATCCTCTCTTACGTTCATCTTCAACGGCGCCTTGCATGATGGTATTGCACAAGCTGTCGTGTCTTGTAATGTATCAAGGCACGTCAATTTTATCCGATTGACGGTAGAGAGTCCCACAAACAAATTCATATACTCACTGATATAAAATGATAAAATGAATACCTATTTTATAATCTATATTGTTAGATATTCAACCTTCCATTCATTAAATCATTCGGTATGCCTTCTCTTATCCCAAGGCATGACAGATGCCTGTATCGTATGGATTGCAAATTGTGCGCCCACGTGTCAATGTTCATTTAATCAAACTAAGTTTTCCGTTGCGTTCAGCAAATTCTCGATTTCCTTTCCGTTGTATTAGACACGTTAAGAATCACAACGCTCAATCGAAGATTTATTTTGATTCTTTGTTTACAGTTCCTCTCCAGGAACGTTAAACCCAAAATGGCGCATATCGTATTCATACGCATTTCCTCGCTAAAACCGCGAGTTGTTTGCATCGGAATAAATAAATAAATAAATAAAACAGGCTTCCAAAGTACCCTCATATTTTCTGAAAAGATTTGGTTGTGTGTGTGTGTGTGTATGTATTTGGTATGTATGTATGTCGAGGGGGGTGGGAATCTTCCGAATATTTGAAATCCCGTGGATGAAATCAACAATGGAAAATGCTAATAGGAAGTAGATTAAGATTTTTTGTAAAATTTAAGATAACAAATGAAATTCAGAAAGTGAAGGGTTTGACGTCGTTATTTGTTTGGCTCTGTTTTAAATGTTGGGTTTCTGGATTTTTTTTGTTTAAGCCATATCTTTCTTATTCTTTCTATGCAGGACACACACACACACACACACATATATATATATAATATATATATATATATATATGGGGGAGGTATAAGGACTCTATCAGAGATTGAGCGTATAAGGGTGGCCTGATTGCTTTTAACATGAAACAGTTTCCCGTCTCTGAATGTTAACTTCAATATTCACTCTTATATTTTCATACATTCTATCTCTGATTTTGAGTACTTTATCCTTCCTCTCTCTCATATATAGTTATGGTAATTGACCCGCGAACGCATGGACTCTCCAGCTATACATAGGAGCAGGTACTGCCTTTTGGAGATGGAACTTTCCATCAGTCAGTTCTGAGAGTCGGACCGAACATTCTTGCTGTAGCACTCTCGTTTGTATTACTGTTTCCGTTATTATATTTAACTCAATTCCTCTTTTTGTGTCTTTATCTCTGGCCCTAACAACACACACACACATATATATATATATATATATATATATATATATGACATCTTTCGTTATATCATTTAGACATGTTCTCTTTACTTATTCTCGACAATGTCGTCATGAATAACCTGATGCTGACATTATGTTATGTCGAAAGTACACGGAGAATAAATACAATATGAACCAGCACGGCGTTTTCCTCTCGAATTTCAGTAACGGCACAAAAAGGCTTATCCATGAATATGAAAGGATCCTATCGAGAATAAGTAGTCAGAACATGCCTAAATCATTTAACGAAACCTGTCTTAACGAAAATATGCTGCCAAAACATACGCCCCCCATATATATATATATATATATATACACTCACTCACACCCTACGTTGATTGTGCAACTGGAGCATTTACTTATATTTATCCATTTGAGATATATATATATATATATATATATATGACATTGCAATCTACACCCAGAGACGAGTCTGTTTCATGCTATGCCAATATCCTTTAGAATAATTCGAAACCTAACCGTTAGAACAATACAATAGACTACCCACAATGCAATACAATAAACTACCCACAACGCATCACTAACCTGTATATATAAATAGTCGTTTAAGCATGAAAACATTGTCAGTATTGACTTCAATTTCCACTTTAATATTTACATACTCTCTAAGATACTGCCATAGTATTTTGTTTCCCAGTGAGACTTAAGCAGCAGGTATCTTAATATTTGACATTGTCGCCATTTATTGGCTTTGCCTCGTGTAGCATTGCGCCGTATATTAATGTATTCCGTAAAGATCAAACTTAAAACCGATGAAATCGGGAAGATGTTTGTAGTTCTCCGTTCAACGCCAAAGATTTTATTTTGTACTTAATTTCGCAATTTAACCAGGTTTCTCGTTGTGAGCTAATATTTAGCTGATCATAGATACTTCGTAGTTGGTCCGATCCATACTAGGTCACCCATACCTGGGAACTTTTGCTTATTAAAAATTATTTTATAGCTCAATTTGAACAGTGCTTGTATAAGTGTCTATTAAACATCGGTCTGTTAAAGAAATAATGTTGGTTTGTTTTTTGGTTTAAATAAAAAGATGAGAACTATATTTTGTGCCGTTGTAGTCGAAGAAAAGATTAAGACAGATGACAAATTTCAGTATATTTTGATTAAAGTGTCAGCATATTTTTAAGAAATACAATCCCTAATATCTGTTGGGATTTCAAGTCTCACAGTTTGGAGAAAGGGTAGATAGAAAAACTATAATGGCAACTATTAGCATTTAAAGCGAAACTAAGCGAAGAAAGAAAGAAATGATAACGAAATCTTACTTTTTATTAGTGTAGTCTCGCGGTGGCAATCGTTCAAAAAAAAAAATGAAAATAAATAAATAAAATAAATTACTCTGTTGCCTACAAGTAATTCTCCTCATAGAAGTAAAGATAGAAAATAAAGAGTTAAGATTCTTATTAAGTTTCGGTAACACGGCCAGTCGGGTTCGAAAGGGAGAACACGGTCATAATGAAGTAAGAAAATATACAGCTACTACCTTTGGCTAACTACATTTACATTTTTTTTTTTGCACTTCGGATACATATGCAGATTCTGACTTCCTTTCAATCAGGTGGGGTCGACTGCAAATCATTTCAATAAATTTTCTGTGAAGACAATATAATGAAAGGCATTTTCGTCACAAGATTACAGTTGGATTCCTTTATTTTTCTTCTTCCATTGAGTTTGGCTAAGATGAGTGCACAAAGTTTCTACGTATTCTAAGGCATCACTATAGTCTTTCTAACAGTTGTGATGTTGGCGGTAGAAGCAGTTGAAAGAATTGATACATAATCTATGCTCAATATATTTAGGGCTTTATTATGTTAACAATATACGATTCGAAATATGAATGTTTTTATACACACACACACACACACACACACACACATATATATATATATATATATATATATATATATATAGTGAGAGTGAGTCCTATAAAACATGCGTGTTTGTTTATTTGTCTAAAGACAAGGAGTGTTTATTAGGTCGCTTTTGCTCAAGACTTCTTCCTGGACATGTGACCTTGACAACACGAAAGAATTCTCATCTCTTCCGTTAAAATTTAAATATCTTGTTTCCCTTCAGTTTTCTTGTGCTATTTACAATACAGGCTGTTTGTATTCTTTTTCGTTATCAAGTCAGTTCCAATCTGAAATGAATTCTGTTCATTTCCGATGTTTTTTCTTTATTTTCGTATCGACGAAAGTTGCCGCCTACCGGCAAGAATTCTTATTGGAGTAAAAAAAAAATAAAATAAATTTATGGCTCTCCACCATATCCTCAGTAAAATAAGCAACAAAATAAAAAAGAAAAATAGTTTATACCGGCATTGATTTACATGTAAATTAAATCTTAAATTCTTATACATGATCAGTATAGCGGCACCAGTGTTGAAATGGGACGTGGCTTGATGCAAGGATCTTTCGGTGGGTGGTTGTGTTATATAAAAACAAAGAACAGTAAGATATATAATCCGGTGTTCTTATTGATATTTTTT
Organism: Acanthosepion pharaonis; assembly: GCA_903632075.3. Lineage (NCBI taxonomy): Eukaryota > Metazoa > Mollusca > Cephalopoda > Sepiida > Sepiidae > Acanthosepion > Acanthosepion pharaonis. The sequence goes on along the minus strand of CAHIKZ030004450.1, from coordinate 580,582 downwards.
TATTTTTACAAAACACTGTAAATTTACAGAGCATAAATATTATAAATTAGCTGATTTAAAATGTTTTTTCGCTACACAGTAATAACTATGTTTCAAAAACTGAAACTAAAAACTTCAAATTTAATTATATAATTAAATTAAAATCATTAGTTCCGTTTCATCTTCACGCGAATATTGGAGTAACTTATTTTTAAATTTACTGAGTTTTAAACGCACATATAAATTCATAATTTCCTGTTTCCAAGGATACAGAGAAATCCAATCATTCAGACAGTGGCGATTGCCTGTTCATTTTTTGTTAACTATTGTTGTATCAATTATTATTTACTTTCGTAAAAGAGGTTACGTTTAGGGAGTATAGGTGGTGTATTTTTCAACGAATTCTGACATCCGTTAAATGCATGTCGTCTGGGTTTTGTTTTTATATTAACAGCAAAAAAAGATTTTCGGCTTTTTTTTTTATACTTGTATACTGAGTCTTTCTTGGGGTGTTTAGGTTAGAATACGCTTTATTTAACTACAATTTTAAAATATTTTTACTCTTAATTACTAATAGACTATATTTCATTTTAAAACAAGTAAATGCAATAGAATTACTTAAATTATTTAAAATTACTTTCTCATATCAAATATAAGTATGTATATTACCAGCATATATATCCGAATACAAGGTTTGTATAGTTGGAATGAATTTCTAGTAACCAAAAACACTATTTAAAAAAAATGTGCTCAATACAGAGATATATATATATATATATATATATATATATATATATATATATATATGTGAGAGAGATTAAAAGTCTTAAAAATCAGCTTAGTTGTTTGCACTTCGGATATAATCTTCATTTCCTGATTTAAATTTGCTGTCGTTCTTGGTATGACGATAAATTACATCCAGCACCCAGGCCTCTGGTCGGGAGGTTTTGAGGAGCGCGGAATCACCTTTCAATTGCTGCTGTTCCCAGGTCCACTCTGAGCCGCAGTGGTAGTACCTGTTAGTGTCATAGCTCTTGGCAAACAGTTCACCCACATGAAAGTATAAAAATTAATTTTTATCATACAAATACCAGCAATATATCTTTGAAAACAAATTACTGATGCTCCCAATAAAATTAAATTTCGCCATTAAATGACCCATGAAGTGTTGGTATGCCGCTAAACAATTTTTTTTTTATTGAACGAAGTAAAGCGCAATATTTCTCAACCCATCAGAGTAAAGTTAAATTAAACCCCAAATGGAAAAGGAAAAAAAAATCTGCTTATTAATTTTATTTTAAACAAAAATTAACGTTTTCAGTTAATTAATTGTAGTGCTGAGTAGAGGACATTAAATCTAATACATATTTGGAAATCAACTTTTATGACGGTACATTTCCGGAAGTTTTATACTATCAAATATCAACACATGTAAGTTGTAGGATAACTGTAGTGTCTAGTTAAAACGAGGTCATGGATATTTCAATATGTTTACTCTAGATTCTTCTTTGTGTCGTGTTTCCTCAGGATGTAGGCGGTCATGACACTCCACGATTTCCTGTCTTTTCTAGTTCCCAATAGATTTTATCTTATTTCTCCTAGACAGTGTTCTGCCATCCATTAACTCAAACTCACTAAGTCTGTTTTGTTTTCCTCTGTCGCTTTCTTACCTTCAATTTGTCCGATGTTCGTATTAGATTTTCCAAGTCCACTTTCTTCATTAGGTGCCCTTGAAACCTCAATTGTCTTTTTCTGATGTTAAGTATAAGTTACATTTTTGTTTCTGTTTTCTCTAAGACTTTGCCGTTTCTCAAATATTATGTTCATGGTATCCTCAACATCCTTCTGTAGAACCACATGTATTGCTATGCTAATAATAAAGACAAGGGATTAGGCTTATGTTGGGACAGTCAAAATTAATATAACTAAAAGTCTAAGAATTGAGAAAAAATTTAAACTTAATTTTTGCGCTTTCAAAAATGATTTGTATGTATACTTGATTGTTAAATAATTTTTATAGCTATATTATTTCATATTAAATTACTATATTTAAAATATTCGTAGAAATAATTGTCTGAAATAGTGAAAGTCAATATATTTTGTAAATGCCATTAATCAGTTTACTAGAAAAAAAAGGAAATTTCAAAGTATTGACTTCTAGAAGATTTAATGCCGTTTCAATTACTTTTAAGCTCTAGAGACAGGGAAAGAGTTGATTGGTGTAGACTTGTGTAAAGGGACAGGAATGACCAAGTGCAAGATCTTCTATTCTTCTTTTTGCAAGTATAGTTTTATTTTAAAATTTAATCAAATTAATAATTCAAATACCAGGATATTTTTTTTAATAATTGATAAAATATAGAGAAATATTTAAGTTATTGTCACCATATCACTAAATTGATTTATATTTCATGTTCCAATATTTCGATATCTATAGCACAGAATCAAACTGATTAAGATCACCCGCTACACTATCACGATAACTATATTTGGATGGTAATGCGGCTATTAATACACTAATCACTGGTTTACAATATCTGGTAATCTATACATATCAATCACCTAGCACGATGAAATTATTTACAAGGCTAGATTAGTAACTAATCTATCAATCAATAATACACACGCACGCGCGCGCACACACACACACACACACACATATATATATATATATATATATATATATCCACAGGCAGACTGTTTCGTTGTATCACAGCTTATCAGTGTGGTTAGACGTCTGGGAAACCCGACGGAATTGGCGTCAGTCGGAGATTCTTCACCTGGCAGGGATGAAGGTTAATTTAAGCGTATTTATTTTTAGATAACACACAGTGGCTGAGAGACTTCGATTCGCTTTACCGAGGAATCTTGCATCATTAGCAGTAATAGTCACTGTTTACAAACTCACACTTCCTCCACAGATAGCCCAACCGATATATATATAGAGAGAGAGAGAAAGAGAGAGTTGGTTCTAATGAAATACTGATCGATATATAATAATAGAGCTATAATTTATATTAATAATAATATACATTTTCCCCTCACTTTGAATTTCATGTACAATACAATCGTCAGGTGAAGATTGAAAACTGACAGTTGATTATATATATATATATATATATATATTAGCAGTCTATTTTATTTACGGTAGGTTGGGTAAAATTTAAATAAAAAATCAAATATGTCATTTTTGCAATCGCTGAGACATGCTTCCCTTTGTCTGTTCTATAAATATTTTCATTTCAATTGTTATAATGAGCACTCGACTGTATGGCTAGACACATAACTAGGTTTCATCGTTTTATCTGTTGAACTAATCTAGTTATAATCGTACGTTTTATTCTCTTCACTAATATTTTCTCATGTTCTTCCATTCCCAGTCACCCCACCAACTTTGCATCTCAGTCGCATTATCGACTTACTTGGGGAGAAACGATTAAGAAATATTAAAAATCTTACAAATAACAAATATACTTTACACCAAATGTACACAAAAGATATGAAAAAAATGTGTGTGACAACTTGGTAATACCAGGTTCTATACGCTAGGTGATGTGCATGTGGTGCAAGAGATAGTAGCTCGAAGTGAGAAATCGAGGAGCTGAGTTCGAACTCCAGTCGAGTTTGTTGCATTTACTAACACGTAAATATCCCTTCGAAAATGTTTATAATTCACCTCTTCCTTTCTGACCATGTCTTCAAAAGTAGGACTTTGATTTGAAAAAAAATATTTGTTACTTCCCACACTTCCATAATCCTCTGACCTAAGATGGGAAGATCAAGGCTCACCAAACCATATGGCGATGCCAAATGAACCCAGGAGTCATCTGAATGCACAAATTGCTTTGATGAACTTTCCTTTATAGTACACCGATTTTATGAATTTAAGTGCAGTAATAGATTAGCGACAGTTGAAATGGCTATATATAACCGTAAGTTCTATGCTAACAATTTCTTTTTAGACTATTTACATTGTACCGTCTATTTTCCTCATCCCCGATAAATATTCACGACGTTTCGGCCTTTTTCAGGTGATATACGTTGGAATTTAGAACCGGATACTTTATTTCGTCCGCCACGTGAGATTGTTCTAGTTCCACGTGCCATGCCTTTTCTAAATATCTCATTTTCAATTCTTCCCCTTTAATAACTCTATTCTCCAAGTTTTTGTTCACCTCTGCTGTAGCCAGGTCTTGAACTCACTCATTGGGTCAAGTCAATGCATTATTTTAACCAAAGCATTTATGCTCTGCGTCATGTAAAATAATTTCTTCTCACGGATTTCTCATTTGTGGAACACTCTTCCGGCATTTTGCCTTCCAGTAAACTCTGAAAATTTAAATGGAATGTCAATTATGACTTTGTTTTCTCAATTCCTGGTCTTTTATTTTTCTCTCTCACGTTTTTTCGAATATTCTTTCATAATCGGTAACTCCTAGCGCCTTACTGACATTTTGGGCTTGCTTGGGATGAAATGATATATATATATATATATATATATATATATATATATATGTGTGTGTGTGTGTACTCTCACTACTTGGTTTAGACTCAGTGACCAGTTTTATATTTACATACGCTCTGTCTCTGATATTGAGCATTTGACCCATATGTATATCATACATTAAAAACTATTTTATCATATATATATTTATAACACACACACACACACATATATATATATATATATATATATATATATATATATATATATGAGCATAGATGTTTTGAATCATTGCGTGCAGGCGCAGATTAGCCTAGATGCTCTTAAGATTTTCTTTGGCTGAATAGTAACTGTCTCTCAATTTTCCATGCATTGCGTTCGCAGATATTAGGACATTTTCAGCTTAGACAGGTGTCACCAGTTAGTATGTTCCGAAAACAGAACAATATATAGCCGACCAGAACCCGAATTAGCGCCAGTAATGATTAACGGATTTTACATCGAGAATGCAACGTACCTTGAGAGAATATTGGGCTTCAAACTCACACTCGTCCTAAAATGGAGCTCTTATATAGGATCAATCGCTCAGGATGAAGGTAAAATGATCGGCTCTGTCTACCGATCCAGTAAGTACCTGACTCCTCATTCTATCCGCTACCTTTATAAGAACAAGATCAGGCGGAAAATGAAGTACTGTAGTTGTATTTCGACTAGAGCTGCCCAGTCCTCACTTTCTAGTCTTAATAGAGTTAAAAATCGTCCTTATTGGAGAAGAATTATTTTACACTCTCTAACCTCTCTTCCCCCAGTAGGAGTGTGGCGAATCTCTCACGGCTCTATCGCTACTCTCATGGAATCTCCTCGGACGAACAGCATTCTTGGTACCGCCATTTCTAATTTTCATGGATGTCTCTGTGGATATATATATATATACACACATACACTGATAGAAAATAAAATTGTGACATATTGATTCAGTTTTACCTTACTGAAGATTAAACGTTAAGATAACATAGTTGAATTTTAGTAAATGAGCATATACGATGTTTGCCGGCTAATTTTCGAGCGCACCTTCCTTCAAGTATGAATCAGTTACTGTTGCAGACGACTATTCAGGCATATTTGTATCAGTTAAACACTAACAGTAAGCACCTGTGATTTATACTGCAACTATGCTTATCGAATCTTGATTAGGTTCTAGCAAAGAGCGTATCATTTCGCTTGATCAGTAGTTTGATGAAAAAACTGTTTGCTGAAACACTAAGTAAAGATGAGTTGTGATCTAGTCCAAAAATTAACCCCCCTGGGTAAAACGATAAACTACATCTGACAGTAAGGCCTCTGATCAGGAAGTCTTGCAGACGGTTACCACCTCTTAATTGCTGGTATTCACAGGTCCATCCTGACCCGGGGTGGTAGCACCTGTTAGGGTCCCAGCTATGGGCAAATAGTTAACCTCAAAACTGAGGTCAGAACACTATGAAAGTGTAAAAAATAGTCTTTAATGCCAGCAATAATTTTTAGGAAAATTATTATCAGCAATACATTATTGAAGAAAATAAATATTACCAACAATAAAAATCTTGTCGGCATTTAATAACCCATTGGGGTTGATATACGGTAAAACAAACTAAACCAATCATTGATAGCCTCTGAACAGTTCTGTCTATCCTATTTCACTCACAATCCTTTAGATCCGTACGTAGTATGTTGTTCAGGCACTTCCTAACGATGTTGAATCCTGAGATAGTCGCCCTAGGCCGATGGCATCGATAATTCCCCATCCTGATTAATCGACCCTAGTGAGATTTTACCCTGGCTGGGACTCATTGTCGTTTTAGTCTCTCGGGTAGATCATGTAGCCAGATTACAGAGACTGACCACACATACAAATCAATGTACACAGGGGTTCCAACATATGCAGTGAATCAACACCCTTAATAATACACTGTATATCTTTCTTGTTTGCTAGCGCAACCCTGGACTTTTGTATGCTTATAATTATAGTCGACGAATGATATTCTGTATCATTATTCCACGTCTCTTTTACCTGATAAACGCATAAATAAGAATTCTACGATTTAGACGTCTTCAGATCACGGTCAATAAAGTCCATCTACCGATCGTGCTGGTCAGAGCAAGGACGTTGTGTGATTATCCTGTTGGAATAAAATATCGCATTTGTGTAGCAGAAATAGTCGAACATTATGGACGAAGAGATCGCTGTTCAACGTTCCAGCCACAAACACTTGAGACGAACGAGCGTTTTTACTTATGACATTCCCTCCAATAATGCTCGGATCTGTCTGTATGTCGTGCGTAGAAATACCACCCCTTCGTTCAAAGCCGCTCACACAGTCGACCATCATTTGCAGGAATACAGAATCTCTTTTCATCAAGGAACACTAAAAGGCATTATCAAAAACACGGCGATTCCTTTCATTGAGATGTTTACAATTCTGTTTTGATGCAAGACAAAGTCTACTTATAGATACGTTATATGCTTCCTATAGATAAAAAATTCTAATTGTTGGAACTCTTGTAGCTATATTTGTTCTAATTGTTTCTATAATGTAAATACTGTGCGATCAGCCACTGCTGTCTTTAAAATACTTCAATCTTAGTGACCATACAAAATATGTGTTCGAATGTTTATTCGACCACTTTGCCTTATAAAATATCACCGAAATATGTTCAACATTTGGAACCATTTCTCCAAAATGGCTATCCAGACTTACAAAGGCCCCAATCTCCCATTATTTTTTAATATTAAACCGTACTACAATTGAACAAAAGGAGCAGGTGTGCTCCTTCGAGTCAGTGTCCAATTCAAACAGGACTTATTTCACCATCCTATACCTTATCACTACATGCCTATCCCTATAATATAAGTGGACAGTTTACTGGCTTTTGTCTCATTAAACCACACCAGATGACCGAAAATTATTATCAGCAATACATTATTGAAGAAAATAAATATTACCAACAATAAAAATCTTGTCGGCATTTAATAACCCATTGGGGTTGATATACGGTAAAACAAACTAAACCAATCATTGATAGCCTCTGAACAGTTCTGTCTATCCTATTTCACTCACAATCCTTTAGATCCGTACGTAGTATGTTGTTCAGGCACTTCCTAACGATGTTGAATCCTGAGATAGTCGCCCTAGGCCGATGGCATCGATAATTCCCCATCCTGATTAATCGACCCTAGTGAGATTTTACCCTGGCTGGGACTCATTGTCGTTTTAGTCTCTCGGGTAGATCATGTAGCCAGATTACAGAGACTGACCACACATACAAATCAATGTACACAGGGGTTCCAACATATGCAGTGAATCAACACCCTTAATAATACACTGTATATCTTTCTTGTTTGCTAGCGCAACCCTGGACTTTTGTATGCTTATAATTATAGTCGACGAATATATAATGTATATGTATATAATTACATCAATAGACACTTTATCTTATCATCCATTAGAAATCGCTTTTCAATCTCTGAATCTAGTGAATGCCTAGACCTGACAGAAGAAGGATAATTAGTCCACAACTCGTACATGTTGGGTATCGACGCCAATACAGGAACGTTCCAAAGTAATGTATTCCTAGACTATTTCTAAACTCGTATATTGTTAAAATGTCATCATCGTTTACTTCCTTATAAACACAAGTTGTGATCTAAATGCGAAGTTATCCACTTCAGGAAAAAAAAAATATAGATTTAGTTTAATTTAATTTTTAAAAAGGTCGCAAATATTTCCTTACTTAAAAAGACTATGAGAGGTCAGACTGAAAATGAATAAAACAGAAGTTATTTAAAAACCAATGATTTTCTTTTTTAACTCAATATATAAAATTATTTATTTACAGTCAGCGAGAAATGATAGTTATAGCATATACTAGTCGATAAAGACGGTGAAACCGCGTATACTTGATATCACTTTACACCATATTTACACACACACACACACACACACACACAGAGGTAAAATTACACAGGGTGTTCATAAAGTTTGTGTGCACTTTAAAGAATTTATAACTTTATTTGTATTTGCGATAGAAACAATTTCTAAAAAGGATTAGAAAGAAGTAAATCTATAATTTTTAGGGTTTTATTGAAATTTTATTTAAATTTCAACATGTCCTCCAATACAAAAAATAATACGATTTTGCAGTTTACGGAAAACATCTGTCAACTGATTTACAGTAATACCTGAAATCACATTAGTAATTTTAGCTATACTTAAAACTAGGTACATTAAACTTTATAACATTTTTTACAGATTATGTCTATCGCAAATACAAATAAATTTTTTAAGTGCACACGAACTTTATGGACACCCTGTATATTTTAAAAATTTTCAGGATTTTGAGTGGCCACACTTGCAAGATTTGAACTTTACACGTTAGGTATAGAAACACACAGATGCACATATATAAAGTAAAGGACACAGAAAATAACATTTAAAAGACATTATTGCTGCAGAAATAAACTAATGTCTTTCTTAAGCTGAATTTGTATTCGTTCAGCAGAGAACAGTAATAATTCAAACGAGGCATAGAAAATGTCCTCCTTCTTCGAACATAAATATTCGAATCCGTTAGTTGTACTGGTCAATTCTCATGAAGACATTTTTTTCCTTAATTTAATGAGGGTTTTTATTTTCTTCAAGAGACCCATTATAATAAATGTTAGGAAATATTCAGGTAAAGTGATTTTTAGATTTTCTTTTTGATATTTTCATTTGTTCGTCCGGCTTCTTTTTTTTTTTTTTTTTTTTTTTTTTTTTTATCAAGAATTTTTGTTTTTCGCCAAAGAAATACCTTTTTGGTATTTTTCGGTTTTGGGTAACAACACTAGTAACAGAAATAAGATAAATACAATAATTTCGAAGAATATAAAAACAATTATATATATCTGCTGTTGTAACCTAGGGAAGATTACTGAATAGAATAATCAAACGATTGTTGCTAATGAACGATAATACTTAGGACAAGAACAACACATATAAGATTCGCCAGCGCCGCTTAGAAGTAGTCAACTGCTAGAAGTGAGGTAAGTAAATCTAAGAATAAATCTCCAACTGCAGGATATTTACCAACTGCTCCACGCGGTCAGATGTGGCACAAGGCCAAATTTAATGTCGGGTGTCCGAGCCCGTAAGCTCGGTCAAAAATTCCCCGTAGACACTGTATAAAACTGGGTCGGGTAGCTGTTTCTTGAGACGAGACTCTGCCCTTCGACATAGCTTCGTTTGGTGATTGTCTCTGCCTGGAGGCAAAGAGTTTGAGCAGAACAGTTGGAGACAAATCTCTAACTGCAGACCAACATACAGTATTTACTACTGTATTTATATGAATGAGGACATACCCATTATCGTCCGTAGCTATGCTACAGCACATGCATGCATGATAATGACAATATTAGCCGTTTACATTCACTGACAAGCAATCGATGCTACTGTTGATAGGAATTTATAAAATCTTTCTCGTAAATTTTTTTTTCATGAAAATAAGTTTCTTAAGTCCAGTATGATTTGCCGGCTGGGGTTTAAGAATACGCCAAATGCACCTCTACATAGGGGTGAGGTCATCTTCCCAATGAGACCACCTATTTGCAATGGGTGGCGACCCGTAATTCCTTGGAACGGGATTCTGGTAGTTGAGGGCTTCAGGGGTCAGGGTTAGATACGCCTCATTCTCAAAACACGACTCTGGCCCTTATTTGCACTAGACCGTCGGACGGGCGATCGGAGACATCCGATCAGTCGGCTGGTCATACTAATCCCTAGCACCTATAACTATATCAATAACTTAATAAAATACCCCAAAGATACACCGGGATGAAATAATATTTCTATCCAATTTATATGCATTAGAAGGCAATGGCTGAAGGTCAATCGTTTTGAAGAGATCTAGACATTGCTGTGAACATACTAATTTGTATACTTATTTGGGAAATGTAATAAATGGTTTAATGGGTGCCCAGAATCTCTCTCGAATACGAGTATACTGGTTTGTGTACTCCTGACCTGCCAAAGGGACTGGGTTTCCCCTTTAACACGTCCCAATGTCGGGCTCTGGGATGGATGTGGATTATAGGCAGTGGATTTTACTACATCAAAATCATGAATAACCAACACAAAAACCGCAACAAATATATTTGAGACTCTGATTCTGAAAAAGAAATAAGTATTGACTTTTCAAGAGTTCTTGTGCTCGCATCCCTAGCTGAAACACCTCTAGCAAAACATTCTCCTTTCTTAATTGAAAAAGTGCTATCCAGTAGGATTATCCAGTAGGATTAACCGCCAAAGAGTTAAGAAATTGACAAATGGCAATTTGCTAGTAGAAGTGGCAAATAGGAAACACGCCGAAAGTTTAATCAAGATGAAGACTTTTCATGACCTCAAAATAAAACCCTTCTCTGATGAAATGCTGAACACTTCTAAAAGACTCATTAGAAGCAGTTGTCTTTGGCTACATCTGAGGAAATCGCTAAACACTTCGATAACTCTAAAATAAACAGGAAAAAGGAAATCGTTGATCAATTAACCAAAACAATCTCTAAATTTTCATTTGCCAAGAATAGTAACCAACAATTTCTAAAGCTCAACAAAAAGCGGAAAATAACTAAACTTTAAATCAAATAATGCCAAGATCTATAACCTGCCATTTACACTAGAGGAACTAAATGAATCTTTAAAGAAATCCTACAATACATCTGTGTGAGCAGATGATATCCACTACAAATTCATAAAACAGTTACCCAATAAATCCTTACAACCATTATTAAAAAATGTATAATTGCATGAATAAATGGACATTCCCAGAAATTTTCATCATGCCAAAACATGGAAAGGATTATACAGATACTGAAAAATACATTAACCAGTTGCCTATGTAAAACTATTGAAACAATAGTCAACAATAGTATGACTTGATACCTGAAAAATACAGGCATAATCAGCGATTTCCATGTGATTTTAAGAAAAGAAAGAAGTACCAAGGACAACTTAATAGGCCGAGAAACCTTTCGAAACTTTTGTAAAGGAAACCTTCATTAAGAAGGAACATTTCAAGTCTGTTTTTTTGACTTACAAAAAGCGTCCTGTACGACATGGCAATTTCGTATCTTGAAAGACCTGAACAACATAGGTCTAAAAGAAAGGCTGATTCAATTCATTAGAATTTCCTGAAAGACCAATGATTTCAATTCCGTATTGGAATTACGCATTCACAACTCCAAAATTAAGAAAGACTTCCAAAAGGAAGCAATTTTTCAGTGACCCTATTCTAAGTAAAAACTAATTCCATAGTTAAATCTCTAAGCTCAGGAGTGAGATTCTCCCTATATGTCAACGATTTTCTAATGTACTGATCTCAACACATGCATACCATTGAAAGACAACTCCAACAATGCCCCAATAAAATACACAAATAGTCACATGATTTTAGATTTTCCAAAACAAAAACCAAATGCCTTCATTTCTGCAAATTAGAGAAAACTGCAAAACAACCCATGTTTAAAATTAGACGGAGCAGAAATCCCAGTAGTGGAACAATACAATTTCCTACGCATCATCTTTGACAAAAATTTAACATTCATTCCCCATCTATAATATTTAAAACAGAAATGTAGCAAAGTGTGTAACTTCTGTGTGTAGTGGTCCATACGGATTGGTGAGAAGATCAATAAGCACTAATTAAATTATACAGATCACTACTTCGCCTAAAACTGGATTACGCTAGTTTCATATATTGGGATACCAGAAAATCATACCTAAAAATAATCAACGCCAAGCTATCAAGGCCTCATACGTTTAGAACATTTCCAATAGAAAACTTCTTGCAAAGAATAAATATTCTGTTCAAAAGAATCTATTGTAAAGATCTTGTCGGCATTATTAACCAATTGTGTGTCGTGTACAGTAAAACACAAACAAAAACTAAACCAAACATCAAGTCATGTAACTTATTATCTCCAGTAATTTCTTTTTTTCTTGCTTTTTTGTCTGAAGTAGTACGGAACATCAACGTCTAGATTGTCATATTTCTTTCTTTGAGTTTTTCAGTGCTACCAGTTTTAATCGTTACTGTTGTTGTCATTCCTCAGTTGATGTTGTTTTGGCTGATACCGTCTTTTTCTAGTGATTCTGTAGCGCCAGTCTAGGAAGTCCAAAGAAGGGTGGTGTTCATTGGCCTCGAGAAGAGAAGCAGGAACGTTGTTTCTTTATTAGATTCATTTGTGATGTCGAACGGAAAACTTAAATGATCCGTGCCAATCCGCAAAACATAATCTAGAAATAGATTAAATAGATTGGGCTTCTTTAGAATATCCCGGTGATCTGCACCCAAATTGTACGACATTGTGGATCGATAGCGTTCTGTCAGATCTAGACATAGTGAATTCGGCGCTTGGATGCGTCTTCGTAATGAACGAGAAGAGGAAATGTCTATTGATGTGATTATATGCTGCTGTCACGTTTGCATATCAAGTGTACAATTTTCTATTGGAGATGTAAGCTATTTCATGAGATATTTGATGACATATATACCAGTGGGGAAGCCAAATTGGGCTGTGAGATGTTGATTTTGAAAGAAAGGTGACAGCCTATTAAAATCAATGTTCATTATAATTAACACTTTTGAGATAGTTCTATATATGTGAGGGTCTCTAGGGTAAACTTGTTCTTTCGATAGTGCATTAATGTGTGATAACCCCTATTTTTTGGGGGATATGCTTCTAATTCTATAACTCCTTCATGAAATTTACTTTTGAGAAAGAGTACGCTATTTTCAACAGTTCAGCCTAAATATACAGTCATTCTTTATTATGCTTTAGGTTATTTTATATTTAAATCCTCATCAATAGATTCCTTATTGCTTATGTTTGGAAAAAAGACATTGGAATTCTCAGATGTTTATTGGTTTATGTTCTAATTTTGTGGAAATTTTCACCATAACCTGTTTTTTCAAAACATTTACTTTTCAGAATAATAAGGTGAATCAAGTTTCTAATTTAATATTAGAAGAATTCTGTTGGTCAACGGGATCCATTTTGTTTTCGACCATTCACTATAACATACCATTCTTTAATAGCTTCATACTGGGTATGACGATAAACTACATCCGGTAGCAAGGCATCTGATCAGGATGTTTTGAGAAGCGTAGAAGCACCACTTAATTGCTAGTGTTCTTAGGTAGCACCTGTTAGGGTCCCTGCTATGGGCAAATATTTAACCCTTAAACTGGGGTTTACACACTATGAAAGTGTAAAAATAGGTTACCAGAAATACATTTGACTCTTGACAAAAATCCTTACAAAAATACGTTTATGAAACTTAACGTACAAACTGATTCCTTGCAAAAATATGTATTTTCTCTCAATACGAACCTTTCCTAAGAATCTAGTCGTCATCAAATAACCCATTCAGTTTGATATGCCGTAAAAGAAAATAAACCAAACCATAATGGCTTGGTCAAACCTGTATTATAAAGGACGTTTCCTATATTCTCGATGACTCTTTAAGATGTCGTTGTTTCTTTTGGCTGCAGGAAAACAATTGATTTTTTTTCGTGTTTTATATATTCACTTTTCTGAAATTGTTCTTTCACTTCCAGATGGGAACATTTGTATCGCAGACTGTTTTCGTGACAAAAGAATTACTTTACACGCTTTTTGTTATGAAGGTGCTACGAGGGTGTCAACAGATTCCTGCAAACCACCAGTTTATTATATTCCCGTCTCGAGGGTCACTGCTAATAGATTCTGTTCCACTCCTACAACTGACCAATATTGCAAACGATGATCAATTATATAGTATTGACAAATATTCGAATGCTTCTTTTCATGCTTAAATTAATCAAACGTATCGAAGATCGTGTCAGCCTTTTTTTAAAAACGATTCATTACTTCATTATTGCTTATAATGACGTTGAGTATCATGAACAATGATTCTCTTTTTATTAATCTTCACAACTCCAGTGGAACATGGTCGGATTCGAGATGAGTCGTAGAAGCAAGAAAACTGAGGCTCTGTTCGTACCAAATGCAGCGAAACTTAGCACTCTACACAAAACTAATTCGATTTCTCTTGAAGGTGTAAAAGCAATTAACAGACCATTAATATTTATCCGCGTTAATGATAATAAATTAATTAGTGTCGACTCATTTATATTCAGAGACAAAAATGATTTATTATTGAACTTTTTTATAACATTATTTTCCAAGCTCTCATACCCATCTATATTTATATTCTCTATTCATAGTTGATCATTGTGTGTGTGAGAAAAAGAGATCATTGTCTCTGAAGTTTTTGGATGACATGATGCTTATATACGTGCTAGGAAAATATGAGCAAATTATAATCTACATAAACAGATATTAATAAGTTCTGCAAGGGAAATAATTGCATACTAACATTTTTCAAAGGACATTGAGAGTATAAATATAAATAATTCAAAATGTTGCAATAAAACTGATATTAATTAGTTTACACTGATCACCTCTAAAATAAGAATCCATAATAGTCAATATTGATAATTGTTATTTACTCTATTTACATGCAGACTATTGTTCTCATCTTTGTTGTTTTTATCATAACATTTCGGCTGTTGTGCCATTCGGCTTTCATCAGGTGGCTATTGATCCGGGTAACATTTTACCCGGTAGAAAATTACTGAATAAGAGACACAGTTTATGGAGATATAAGGAAAGATAACGGTTGAATCTAGTCTTGAATAGAGCAAGACTGTAGGGATCAGGGAGGCTTTCTGGGAGTCAGTTCTGCGAAGCAGCGGTTTATGGGAAGAATCTGCACGAGTGAAAGTTACATCTCACCAATGGGATATGAGGGGAATGAGGGTGGTCCGCTACAATGGGCGTGGCATGGCGATTCTTAGCCGTGAAGATTAGAACAGGTGGAACTAAGGAATGAAATGTGTGTGTGAGAGAGAGTGTCTAGCGACATTACGACAAAGGTAAAATGGTTTTAGTGGAAAATAATTCATCATCCCCATGTCCGAGGAGACTCTCTTGGACTCTATCCAGACAGTAATGCCATCCTGTCGGCTGGGCCTTCAGAATACGCCGACTGCACCACTTCAGAGGGATAAGATCCCTCCACCCAATGAGGCCACCAGTTTGCCGTGGGTGGCGACCCGTAATGTCTGAGGACGGGATCCAGGTGGTTGAAGGCTTCAGGGATCAGGGTTAATTACTTCAGCAATACTCTATTATCGGGCTGATATGACCCTTGTAAAGATAGACGATGGGATAGTATGAAGAGTCAAGTACCTACTGGAGCGGTGCCGGGATCAGATCATTTCCCCTGCGTCTTTATCGTTGGATCGGGTGGACGAGTTCCACATTAGGGGTGGGCTGAGTTTAATTTCCAATAGGCGCTCAAGTCAAGTGGCGGTGTGGGGGCGCTTCCCTGTGACAACTGACAAGGAATTCTAAACCGAAGCCTTTATTTTATCCACGGAAGTAGACTAGTCTTGTTTCACTGCCCATGCCTAAGGATATCTCTTCTAGTTCTTACTTTGAGTACTGATCGCCCCTTTTTTTTCACTGGTTCCAAGTACACACTTCCCGGCACAGTTTGTAGAAACGATCTCTTTCCCCGTGTACCGTATATACTCGCGTATCATGCGACCCTTGAATACCAAATTTTGAAGCTAATTTGACTACAGTAAATGGATGTATAGAGTTTGGTCCACGGCGTAGCCAGGGCCTGCATTACATAGGTTAATTTCCCGTCTCTTTTATGATACTCCCGTTAAAATTAGCTTCAAAATTAGGTCTTGAAAAGTCGCATGTTACGTGAGTATATACTATATATATATATATATACACACACACACACACACACACGTGCATATATATATATATATATATTTATTTTAATTTACTTTTATACGGTCTCTCTCTGATATATATATATATATATATATATATAGACCGTATAAAAGTAAATTAAAATAACTTATTTGGGCCCTAAACAGTGAACATTGAGCATTTTTGATGCCATAATATATAACATGAAAAATAAGATCAGATCGTTGACGCTTGTAACTGAAAATCTCATAACAACGCGTCTAATATTAATGAAATAATAATGCATCTAATATTAATTATCCAGAAAAATTATACATCAGCTCGTTTTAAATTTGAGGGTATAATTCTATGTTTGATACTAAACCCAAAGATTATCTCCTATATAAACTCTAAGAAATTAAAGTTCGTTTAGAGTGACTCACTAATGTAGTCTAGCCTCTAACGTGAATGGAAAAGTTGCTGGCAGTATTTCTTTTGATAGATTGAGGCTATTTTACAGAGAAACCAGTAAAAATTATTGATCTTCAGAGCTCATCAGATGTAATGATTTTTCCCAAAGAAAAATCGATCTGCAAAAAGAAAACATTAAATTTGAAAGCAACAAGAATTGTAAGCATTGTTAAATTAAGCAAAAGAAACCGAACGTATGCAGAATGTGTGTGAGCGTGCACCAGTTAAGGGTGCAAACTGAACTCCATCACTTTGGCAACCTGTCTAGAAGGATAATTCTGAATTCAGGAGGAGAGTTATTTAGAGAATTTAGGGCACACTAGTCCGGTGGAATCTTTGAACCCTCATACGTCAGAAGATTTTATCGTGTGTGTGTGCGTGCGTGCGAGAGAGAGAGAGAGAGAGAGAGATTTTATTATGCAACGAGGACTGGGAAAATATAAAGGACATTATCAGTACCTATCAAGAATATTCGTTGATTTGGTGTTTTTGGTTAAGTTGAATAGATTTTTCGGAATACATAACTACAGTTATGCTGTAATTTAAAATCACGTTTCTCCATATCTGCCTAACGTTGAGTAAGGTCAGAGTTGTGCATTAGTGTGAGAAAATAGCTGATAATATATGATATGGAGAGGATCTAAGAAGTTGTATGGCTGTCTAATAATTGATTTCTAATCAAGCTAAAATAAAAATGAAACATGTTAAATTTATAAACGTTTTCCTATTCATTCATTATTTATCCATTAAATGCTTCTTTTTCCATATCTCTCTCTCTATATATATATATAAATCTCTCTCTCTCTATATATATATATAATCTCTCTCTCTCTATATATATATATATATATATATATATATATATATATATATATATATATAATCTCTCTTTTCTCTCTCTCTCATATAATATATAACCTATATATATATATATATATATAATCTCTCTCTCTTATCGCCATATATATATATATATATATATATAATTCACATCCATAAATAAACCTCGTTATCGCGACATTTTTAATTCACCGCAGGTTGACACACCAACGCAGCTGAGACTGTACAGTTTATTCAGACTGTCATTTTGATCCATTCATGAATCTGAATTAGATTCACCTGTTTTGATTTAATGATAAACGCCGCTGTCTACAGATTCCGTTTGGGGAAAACAAAAGCAATTTCCTATCTACTTTAAATATTCTGCAGTATTACTATTCCACACTATCAGTTCTAAATTAGTTTTTCTTAGTCACTTTAACCATGTTTCCGATTGAATACTTTTTATACGTTTTTATTTGATATTTATATTTCATTAATAATTACTATTTATTTAGTTAATAATTGCCATTACCATCCTGTTAACTGTCCGTTACTTTTTCCTATTTTGTTCGAAAGTTGATGATATAAATTTGAACGATATTGAAAGATAATTCAAATATTTTCTCTGAAAGCTATTAAGAACATTAAAGGGGCGTCCCGAAAGTAATGATACCAATATATTTCCACGTAAACTAGAACAGTAAAAAAAAAAGTATCTAGTTATGCTGCGGAATAGAGCCAATTTTCGTCAACGAAACATTATCTCGTTTTGTTTGTTTTTCAGGACAAAGCTGACATTGTTAGGAAAATGTTGGCCACATAGACCACATTTCACTAGCCCAAACATGGCCTATAACCTGCAGTGCTGATGCCATTACTAAAACGCATTACCTCCGCATCATGCTTAAACTGTTCCCGTCAATATTCAGCAAACCTCGATGAAAGTCAATAGGCGCAGTTTTTTTTTTCCGGATGGAGTAATTCAATAGTACACCTCTGCTTTGTATACGCTTTCATTCTAGACGCCATATTGGTATGCTATCGGCCAGTTGCAAAAAGGCATGGACACTGGGTATCATTGGCTAGAAGGTTGAATCTCTGCTGCCATAGAAATAACGCCCTCCTCTGACATCTTTAGCCAACGTAATGTAAAAGGAAAGATTACTTTCGGACTTCGTATCACACAGTTTATAATGTAGGATATTTAATGTATGTTCTTTAATATCCATATTACAAAAGAGAATATGAATTACATTCGTATGTATGAACTATAATGTAAGACAATAAGTATAGCATCATTCCAGTGCATATCTCATCAAATAAATCACTTTCTCTTAGTTTGTATTGACCTAAATAAGTTCATTCGATTTCTTGGCTCAAACCTTTCGTTCCTTCTGGGTATGACGATAAACTATATTCAGCTTCCTGGGTAAGACGATAAACTACGTCCAGCAACAAGGCCTCTGATCAGAAGTTTTTGAGGAGCGTGGAACCACCTCTTAATTGCTGGTGTTCCCAGGTCTACCTTGACGCTGGGTGGTACCACCTGTTAGGGTCCCAGCGATGGGCAAATAGTCAACCCTGAAACTGGGGTAAAAACACTATGAAAGTGTAAAAACAGGTTTTAGTACCAGAAATACTTTGCAATATATATATATATATATATATATATATATATATATATAATAATATATTTATAATGATATATAAAAAATATTATATATATATGCGATACTTTTGTATATGTATATATATATTTGTCAACAATTTTTTGCCTATGAGCGATACTTTTTCAGGTTATATTTTTGTCAACCTTTGCATGAACAGTTGAAATTTCGATTAAGTCTCAATGGGTTTTAAAGTCATTTGGTTTCCATTTGGGTCCAATTTTGGCCAACATCTTTGTAGGTTTCCATGAAGAGAGTTTATGATCTGATCTTGATAGACGTGATGTTTACTTTCGTTACGTCGATGGCACTTTTTGTCTCTTCAATAGCAAAAGTGAAGCGGACCATTTACTTATGTCTCTTAACAATATCCATCCAGCACTTAATTTCCTTTTCTTGTGTAAATTTAACTTTTCCCTTCTCTTTTTGATGTTTTGGTTCTTAAAACTTACTGGTTTGTTTGGCATTTTTGTCCCATAAAACGTAAAACAAACTTAATTACGACTCTTACCCTTAGAGCATTAAATATCTATTCGAAAACCAAACTGATGAAATAAAGTTTATTTCTACTACTCTTTATCCTTTAGATATTGTTCAATCCGTAATTAAAAATAAAATTTCGGTGTTTAATAAAATGAAACCTGCTTCAGTACAGATGTCTCTTGTACCTCCGTCTTCCTTGGATATGTAGTATTAGAGACAAATTTGCTAAATGGGTTTCCATAGCAGTTGGACAGTGTTACTTTGCTAATACACGTCTGGTGTTTTCTGTTGAACCTGTTCGTTCATCCATGTGCAAAGACGTTCTTCCACCTCACCATAATAGTTTCCTGACTTATTTATTTTTCGCACTACATAGGAAGAACGACTCAAAAGCTGGATGTTACGATTAAACATGTGCCTACAAAAATCCAGTACTTTAATGATTTACCATCTGATGTTCAGAAAACCTTATAAACAAAATCAATTGTTCTGCTAATTTCAGTTTGGACTCTTTTTCCACCTTGAGTATGTCTCACTAAAATAACCATCTTAAGTTATTGGAGGCCATATATATTTTATCAATGTAGCTTTCGCTCTGTAAACTGACGGATTTTGTCCTTAGACTACAATTGATTTCCATCTAGTTTTTTTTCTCAGATTTCATTCCTTTTATTGATAATATATATATATATATATATATTTATTACCCTCGATTTAGCTCCGTTGAGCGAGGCTCGTTCTTCATTTTTTTTCTTTGTCTATTTATGGCGGTTATTCAGTTTTGCAGCACTAATAAAATTATATATATATATATATATATATATATATATATAGTGGATACTGAGGTCAGAATCCCGCGGCGATAGTGTGTTTCACGCTAAGATGTAATCGTCAGGCTACGTGCGTTATTTATTTAGCTCAAATATTTATATATACTGGCCAGTGATGCATCATGGGTAGTTTATTATTCTAACGGTTTTTGGGTGGGGGTTACTGAGTGGAAATAATTGTTGATTCTAATGCAGTTTTGTCGTTAATTTATAGTGTTTTTTGTTAAATTTATTATTGGTTGATTTGTTGTTGATTGTTATTATTACGTTCATTTGTGTATATGCAGGCATTCGTGGTTTGTTAATTTGTATTTTGTCATTTACTTAATTTTACTTATTGATTTGGATTAATTTATTATACTTATTTATATTTTATTTATTTATTTTTATTATACTTATTTATATTTTATTTATTTATTTTTCTTATACTTATTTTTATTTTCTTTTTTTTTATTTTCTTGGTTGTTTTTGTTTATTTTCTTGGTTGGTTTATTTTCTTGTTTTTTGTTTATTTTTCTTGTTTATTTTCTTGGTTGTTTTTGTTTATTTTCTTGGTTGTTTTTGTTTATTTTCTTGGTTGTTTTTGTTTATTTTCTTGGTTGCTTTTATTTATTTTCTTGGTTGCTTTTATTTATTTTCTTGGTTGTTTTATTTAGTTTTTGGATTTATTTTTCTTGGTTGTTTTTTAGTTTTTCGAATAAAAAAATGCTGAATGCAAACTTTCAAGGCAGGAGATATTTTCTCAATGATTGTTAAACAATCATCAAATTTGGTTTTGTAGCAGATTAATCTAAATTTAGAAAATATCAACAGCAACCTTAACCTTGGTTGTCTTTTCCTTCTGCTATTCATTAACACATTCAAAGACCAGTGAAGTCAGGAGACTTTTGGTAAACCAGATTTCAAGAGAATTAAAGTGTTTTATACAATTCAAACTATCAACTCAAAAACTGAAGTAACAGAATAGTAACATTTTATGGCGCTGATTCACCGAGATTAGTCACCATGGTACTGATCATTTAAGGCATGTGCCTGTCAGCATGGAAAAGTTCTGCCGTTTTCTTGCCAAACATTTGCGCAAAAATCTAAAATCTTTTCCTCAAATCCGACCTGGGATTGACAATAAATTACATCCGCCAACAAAGTCGCTATTTCATGTTAGTCACAAAACTGGGGTGAAAACAATGAAAGTATAAAAATACATTTTCATAATAAATATATCAGCAATACAACTTAGTAAAAGAAAAAAATTACCAGCAATACATTTTTGTAAATTAAATTAATAATGCTCTAAAGGAAATTAAATTTTAGCATTAAATAATCCATAATGAGTTCATATTCTTCTAAAACACAAACCCTTATATTTCAAGGCGCTAACTTTATTAGAATCTTCGTCTAATCAGCTGTTCAAAAGCTTCATCTGTAAAAACTAGTCCAGTAAATAACTGGACACAATAGAATCATTAGTCATTACTATATATATATATATATATATATATATACACAAGTCTTTGTGACCAAGGATTCGAATGGAATACAATTGGCTGAAATGCTACCCTCGCCAGATTATATTGTCTTTCCCGTAAAATGTAATTAACATAGAACTGAAAAATCGATTTTCGGTTCTCACCCGTCGAGGTGCAGTTGAAATGCACCGAAACGAAGTTGCATCTTTGTAATGAGTAAACTGTTTTTGTCTATATGATAAAATAATAATAAATAATTATCGCTCTATTATCAGTATCTAGCTTTCTTTTAGATTAATGCTGTTTGTTCGCCTGTTGTGACACGAGTATTTCTTTAAATATTGGCATACTCAGTTCGTCATACTTTAATGAAATTGATTTAAGAGACTTCATTCTAATCGAAACATAAATGTCCCATGGAGAAACGATCGATAGCTGTTGTGGCGACCTAACAATCATTCACTTCGCTCGGAGATAACGCTTTAGAAATACATGGAAATATGCATAGAGAAATATGCGCCCCACATTCTGAATAGATCTGATTAATATTAGAAAAAAGAAGCTGTTTATTTACATTTGTGGGATCAACGCGTTATAAATGAATATCAAACTTAGAACCAGAAAGACACCTGAAATTTCAGGGACACATTACGAGGAAATATTTTTTTTTAATCTGTATCATTCCATGCAACGAAGTAAAGCTATTTAGGCACAAGGTAAGTGTGTGGAAGAATTAAAAACAGAAACGTTAATAACAAAGGGAAAGGAAAAAGAGTGATCAGGAGGACTGTAGATAGCGATTGATATTGCATTTAAATTCTTGCAGATTAAAGTTGGCTGAAAAGCATGGAGTCTGAAGAGAGTTCTCTCAGGTGATTAATGGATAGAAGATTAGTTTTAGAGGCGTTAAAATTAACATCTTTTGTCACAGTTAACGGATTTGAGATGGTTGTGGACAACGAATGCGATTACTATCGATGCAGGATTAAATGGTTGTCATCTGCATATATACCAAGTTGAGAGCGGATATCATCGGGAAGTTAATTTATCAAAAATTCAAAACAGTGTATGACCAAGGAAGAAGCCCTGGGTGATAACCTTCATTTCACGATTTGATAGGAAAGACTGGATCAGTTCTAAAAGAACTTTCCAGAGACAACGTAACTTTTCAGCTAGTAGAGAAGACCTGAATGCCAGAGCCTGTCAAAGGCTTTCGATATGTCAAATGGTACAGCTCCGGATTCAGCGTTTTTATCTAGATCATAATAGACTCTTTCAATTATCTTTTCAATTATTGAGACAATTATCTTCAGTACATTATCCGTTGACCTGGAGAAACGAAAGCCACATTGCTTGTCTGAGAAAAGGCCCTGCGATGAGATCTGGAGAATTTAACACGCAGATGACAGTGAAAAGCAAAACAGCTAATAAAATTTACTTATCGAATAAATAGCAAAAGAAGAGGGATAATAAAAGATCAAAAGTTATTTCAAGCAAGAAGTAGGGAATTGTGGAAAGTCATGATCGCCTACGTCCTGAAAGGACATAGTACGATAA
Organism: Acanthosepion pharaonis; assembly: GCA_903632075.3. Lineage (NCBI taxonomy): Eukaryota > Metazoa > Mollusca > Cephalopoda > Sepiida > Sepiidae > Acanthosepion > Acanthosepion pharaonis. Next base: position 557,036 of record CAHIKZ030004450.1, on the reverse strand, counting down.
AAAAAAAAAAAACAATAGAAATTAAACGCATAAGACGTTGAAGAATTTTTCTTACTCTACACGAGTCTGTTTTACTAACCATGGTATAGAAAATAAAACAACAAATTTAAGGTAATATTCTTGGCCATTTGTTTCAAGTAATCAACCATTTATTATTACATGTAAGAGATATCTCTGTGTAGAGATGTGGAGAGCAATAAGTCTTTAAATTCTCATTTTATATTGAGAAGTAGAAGCTTAAATACACGGAGATGCATTAACGCTAAGAATTATTCGAGCTTCGCTCTTTGTTTTGAAAAGTATGCAAGTTCAAATGTCGGATCAGGATCTTTGCTCTGATTACGTCAGTATTTTAATGTCGCTTCTTGTGTTTCTAGTTCAGACAGATTTCATATGAATTATGATTTATCAGTTTGCAGTCGGATGTTGTGACTAAATGCAATCACATGAAAATTTTAGAAAAACCCCAATCTCTTATTTGAAGTGATGAAGGCATGGCGTTTTAATTTTCACGTTCCCGTGAGAATTGCATTGTCAGTGAATCATTTCTTGGAAGCCATTCTGCAACTGAACCAAAAATAGAATAATACAAAAACAACTTAATATTGATCGGAATTGACGGAGTAAATATAATAAACAGTCTGAGATAGATCAGTAGATAAATCAGTGTGAAGAAATTTAGATATAGATGAAAAATACTCAGAGAACGCTTAGAATAAATTGAAAGTGTAACAGACAGACAAACATGCTGACCGATACGAAGAAATTGTGGGAAATATATCTATAGAAACCAGTAGAGGGGTGGATGAATTAAATGGCCAAGGAAAATGGAATATATGAATCAATCCTCTTTATTTCTGAAAGCTTTCGGTCGCTTAAACTATGGCTATAACTGTTCTTTTCGAAACGTCAGGTTTATGTCTGAACTGTAATCTTAATATCTGGAACTTACCCAAGTCATAACAGCTCAAACATCACACTACGCCCGCCATTTTGATTGCTCAACTTGTGAGTGCGTTTTTTTCAGTAGATATCTAGTCTTTGCTTTATCCATCTGGATCTTTAAGACACCGTTTCATTTATCAATGAAAAGAACGAGTTAAAGAGCGTATGCCATTTATTATTAAGTTGCATTTACTGTTCGACTTTCCTCGCGGATGATTTTAATAAATCGATCTCGATTTTGATTTAAGGCCCGACGTTTTATTTTTCTGTATTCGGTTTAAAAAGACGGAGTTTTAATAATTTCTCTTTTGATATGGGGGTACAGAACTTTAAGATAGACTCGTAAACGTGTCCTTATTGGGCCTTTACCTGATTTGCCCAAAAGCTTAAACGAATTTCATCAGTTTGGTTACTTCTGCTTATTACATTTGCAATTTCTATCAATGCTCTTTGAAATTATTGAAAATTTTTCTTTAACCAATAAATCAGCATAAAAGCACATTTTAAAGTTTCAAATTCTAAATTTCTTTATTAATTTGAAATTTTTCAGCAGTTCATAAAAATGGCTGCACGCTATTTATATCTGAGAAAAACTAACCGGCTGGAACATCTATCTCCGTGTGTGTGTATGTATGTATGTATATATATATATATATATATATATATATATATATATATATATACGGATATATAAGAGAGTTGTCGGGACAAGAGAAGAAGTCTCTTATATCCGGTTTGGTCTATTTTATATACATTAACACAGGCTCTAATTTGGGACCAGAGAAAATATCTCTTATATCCGGGTTACACTGTATATATAGCTTGTCATAAGTATTTGGACTAGCATTTTTAAGAGTTAAAATCAAGGCGCTTTAATTGTTGTTGCAATCAATATAAAAAAAGGCATAAATTTGGTTATGTTTTTTGGCAGTCTCTCTCGCCGAATCACTCCAAAGGCAAGGGGTTAAGGAGGAAAAGAAGACACGTTAAAAATGATTTCTTTTTATCCAATAATCTGGCAACTACAGCCAGTCACTGCAACAGACGTGGGATCTCAGCAGAAACTTTTTGCGCGAAATATATTGATAACT
>CAHIKZ030004450.1:530000-550000 GCA_903632075.3 Acanthosepion pharaonis | reverse complement strand
GCAGTAGCATCGGACTATATATGGCAGCAATGGAGGAATAGTAGACTTACAGATATGCATGATAGATTCCAGAGAGAAAAATTGTCTCGCCCGACATTGCGAACCGATTTATATATATATATATATATATATATATATATATATATAATGTGTGTGCGTGCTTATATATATGTCTAACTTTTGTTGATGTACTACAGTAACAGATTTATATTTTTATCGCTTGTCTTTTAACCTGACTGCAATCATGTGACACATTTGAAAGAGATTAGAATCAGTATCAGTCATCGAACCTCCCAGACGTTATTTACGAAGTGTTTCATTGCTGAAGAGTCTGCCAACCGCTTTTGAGTAGTTCAACTTAGGCAAGCCCAAATATTGCACATATCATATTCATAGATACTACTTTCTTACAATTTGAAATTCCTACAAAAGAGAAGCGCTTGCTCAACATTTGGGTCGACATATTGATTTCACTATTTACAAAAGACAGCTATTCTTTAGAAAGCCATTTGATAGAAGAGCCTTTGAGGTTTGTGCATTGTTGAATATCCCCATCTTCTTTTCCAATTTAACATGTTTATATTTTTAAAAAGTTCATTTCTAAAGTTCATAGAATATAAACAAAACAGCATTCATATTTTAGTAATTAATCTCAAAGTGTTTGTTATCTGTTACCACCCGTAAACATAGTTATCTTTTATCACCAGATTCGGGCAATTCCCAAATTGTATTTCCGAATATTTCGCTAATGTGAAGGTCTCTCGATCCTTAATACTCTAAGACATTCTCGCCATTACTCGAATCTTCAGTTCTCTCTATAAACTCACAATTGGTTTAGACTTTGGCTAAACAGCATTAGATTACGGATGTTATGTTCGATGAACCATTGCTTGGCCAAATCCGACAGATTTTCTGTCATTGAATTGTTGGAAGGAACACATGTGTCAACCTATGATTTTCGGCTGACTGATGTTTTGTTCCAACATCGGAACTTACATTTCCTCCATAATTATCCCATCAATTTGAACAAGACTGTTAGTCATGATCAGATCACTGCTCTTTAATTCAGGGACAGTTTTCTTTGTGTTGAAATGTTCATCAGTATTTCGCCAAACACGTAGCAACCCCATGTCCACAAACATCAGTTTTTTTTTGTTTTTTTTAATCTGATTAAAGAATTAATAACTAAAAGCTGGAACGCTTATAGAAATATAGATCTGAGTTTATGCTACTGGTTTGCCATATTAGATCCATCTTTTCATGAAGGCTAAACTTAAGCTAAATTTAGCTGGATTTCCAGATTCAATTCAAATGGGGTGGCGACCCTTAGGCGTTTTTTTTTCAGTCTTTGGGGATGCTTTTGCCACAGGAAATGATATTAACATTCTTTAACATACGTGTATGAATCACATTTGTAGTAATTGCAAATCATATTTCAATGAAATTAATTTTTTTTATAAATATTCATCATGTATTGGTACTTGACTCCTTTTCTTTCGTCATTCCTGTAACGAAGGTTCATTTTTTTTTTTAAGGGATATAAATAATATTTAATATCTAGTTACCACATACACACATACATATATATACAATTTTAAAACAGGGGTGAGCAAAGTACGGCAAAAGAATTCATGAGGCGCGTCAAATGTTAGTAAATTTGAAAGAGGAACTTAACAAGCAACGTCAAGTAATTGTTACAAGCAATTTGACGTTTAATTTTAAGAAACTGGTAAATGGTTGCAGTCAGATACATTATTCTCATTGAGTCCTTGAGATCCTTTTGTTGCTGAGTTACTTTGTCTTTCAAATAAATCTGTTTCATGTGAAGTTTCTATTTTAAAATCTAAATTGATCTTTTTCTTTAAATTTAGTTACTTTATATGTTTTATTTGACGATTCTACTTTAAAATCTTCAATAAGAATTGCTTTTTAGTTAATTTGTTTTCAAATAAACGTTTACTAATTCATAATATTAATTAATAAAAATATTATTTTGTCTTTCAAATGTGTTTCATGTAAATCTTCAGCTTAAAAATACTTATTAATATTTTTTCTTTAAAGTACTTTAAACTGAGTTACTTTGTCTTTCAAATAAATACCTTCCATGTGAATTTTCTACAGTACTTTATAATATTAATTAATAAAATTTAATTGCATTTTTTCTATATTTTAATTATTAGTTATTTTTGGTTAATATACTATGCGACCCAATAAAATTGAATTTTTGAATGAGGTCTTGCACTGAGAAGTTTGCCTACCCCTCTTTTAATGTATGCTATGTTTATGGGTTAAAGTGCTCAATATAAGGGACAGAGCGTATGTAAATATGAAAGTGGACATTGAAGTCAACATCTAGAGGCGACAGATCGTCAGAACCCCCTCTCTATCTTTATATATATATATATATATATATATATATATATATAATCAATTTCTATAATCCGTTGAATAGCTGCTCAGAAGGAGAATTTGGAAGCAGATTTCAAATATCAATTGGGTTCATTATATTCCCATACTCGAAAATACCATTGGGAAAGTTAAGAATCTATCTCCTTTCAGCTATGGGTTAAATAATAGGGCTTATATATGGAAGAAATAATTATTTTAAAATATTGTTATCGTAATATTCATTCGCAAATAAAAATAATTAATCTTACAGTTCAAAGTATGATTTCAGTTTAAATAACTCACAAGCGGTTGATAAACGTAAAGCGATAAATCGGTCACTCAATTTCTATTCCGCTCCACACTTGGAAAGAATATGATAAATCTGTTGACATATATAAGAATAAAAATCATAAAGTTTACTTGTGCTTTCTTGTGATTTCTTAACAATTGGCAGTTTTTCTTGTTCTACTCACAATTGCAGGACATGTTTGACAAGAGAATGTTGAGCAAAAAGGCAGGCGCTTATTCTTATATGTAGACAGTCTGTGAAAAAAAAATTAGTCTTGGGGTAATTTATAACACTTATCACCCTCTGTTAATCATGCCATGCTTGTGAATAAAGAATACCTCTTATTTTCCACTCGTTTCTCTCTCTCTCTCTCGCCCTCTCTCTCTCTCTCTCGCCCTCTCTCTCTCTCTCGCCCCCTCTCTCTCTCTCTCTCGCCCTCTCTCTCTCTCTCGCTCCTCTCTCTCTCTCTCTCGCTCCCTCTCTCTCTCGCTCGCCCCCTCTCTCTCTCGCTCTCCCCCTCTCTCTCTCTCTCGCCCCCTCTCTCTCTCCTCTCCCCCCTCTCTCTCTCGCTCGCCCCTCTCTCTCTCGCCCCCTCTCTCTCTCTCGCCCTCTCTCTCCTCGCCTCTCTCTCTCTCTCTCTCTCTCTCTCTCGCCCTCTCGCCCCCTCTCTCTCCCTCTCTCCCTCTCTCTCCCTCCCTCGCCCTCTCTCATCTTCCCTCCCTCCCTCGCCCTCTCTCTCCCTCACTATATATATATATATATATATATATATATATATATATATATATATATATATATAGAGAGAGAGAGATAATTCTATTCGAATCCATTATATTCACTTACGTGCTAATACCTTTGGGAAAGGTGTGAATCCTCTTCTCTCCCTCCAGCTATGGGTAAATAGCAGAACAGACTGGGTTCTGTAGCCTTGGATGGCAACTGGTCTAGGAGAAGGACGACTCTGAATTCAAAACCTGCGATGTTTCGTTTGGGGACCTTGTGGCACGCATTGCACCAAGTCTCTATTCGGCCCTCTCAAAAGTGTGGATTGTTCTGCACAAAACCTTCACCACTATAATCAAGTCTCATGTGCTGGTGTCGAGCTGTCAGTTTCCTAGGAATTGATCTGCTTTAACACTCATACGTCGAATTCGACGAGAGTCACACACACACACACACACACACATATATATATATATATATATATATATATATATATATATATATATATATATATGTGTGTGTGTGTAAGTTTAGGATGCTGTAGACATCAGGCTTTTCTATTCCTTGAGACATGGGAAGAATTGGATTTATCCTTTGGCGCTCTCTTTTGTGAAAATCTGGCCGGTAGGAGTGTTAAATACAGAAATGCCCTCTTCTTAGTGCCATCATCCTACTAAAACTAAATATATCAGTGCGCCTATTTTACCCTTATCTGGGGTCGTGGAGCAGGAAGGTATCCGTATCGTTCCCAACAGCCTCATCCGGAAGTTGATTCTTGCTCTCTTGTTTTTACTCGGCCGTTACTTTAATCCAGTTATGGTTCATCTTATTTCGTCAATCCACCTGAATATAACAAGAAGCCATACTGGTCTCGACATATTAACAAAGCAATGTACAGTAAACAGCATAAAATGCACTGCTATTTTTTTGTTGTTATGTGCAGCGACCCTTCTGGAAGCTGGCGATCATGGCTCTCAATTTCCTCTCTTTTGTAGCTCTTTATAAATTTTGTCTTTTAGTTATCTTTCCTAAACTCTGTTCTGTTATTAAACTCGTCATGTGCGTTGTTTTCCTCTCTCCTTCCTGTCTTCAATTTCTTCTGTGAGTATCAAATTTTCCAAGCCCTCTTTCCTCGTTATGTTGCCTAGCAATTTCAAGTGTCCCTTTCTGATAGTGTCCTTTTTGTATCAATTTTCTCTAAAACTTCGTCGTTGCTTACGTCTTCGGTCCATGGCATCCTTTTGCAACATATTTCACTGTTATATAGGAGTACTGATGTTATGTAAGAGGCCAGTACTCTTTTCTTTTTTCTTTTTTTCTTACATTTTCTTGTTTCTTAATACTTTGCTTTGATTTTAGAAGACATCGTTCGCCATACCAATGCACTGTCGGATTTCAGTGTCGTTTGACTAAGAATTTAATTAATAAAAAAAAACTGTTTTAATCTAAACTCATTTAGTTACTGCAAAATAGTTAGTTTTAGGCATAATCTAGTAATTCCTTCAATTTACGATTCACAACTGAATTATATTTCTATGAATTAAAAAATAAAAACTGCTTATGGAGCTACCTTTCGCCACAATTCATTTATTGTCTTTTTCCTCAATAAATACTAGTGCACATTATTTTTTATCAAGATAAAATACGTCATTTCACGTGATCGGTCCACGTGACCGCCGCACGTTGGTGTCAGGATTTTCTACTTTTTGATTTTGATGAATGACTTGAAACATTTCTTTTCTTTCCTTTTTATCACCGCCAAACCTGAAGAAGTGACTCATCAGTATAGAAAGCTTGGACAAGTCCTTCGTTTTGGATAATGTTTGCATCTACAGCCGTCAGGTTTGCGGAAGATTAATCAGTTTTGAAAAGACGCTAAACTGAATAGACATCGAATACCTATCCATTTTTATAAAACTTTTTTAAAAGATTAAAAGTTGCGCACTTCCTCACGGAATCAAATCTCAATTACTTGAATTTTAACTTCAGATTTATAAAGAAACGCACCCTTCTTTCTAGAAATATCGTGATCAGAAGTAAAATAAAAAAATAATGGATGTTTCAAGAATATCTTAGTAGTGATTGTGATATTCTTTAAAATTTCAACATTCATCCATCAACCTCCTCCAATTAGGACTGTCAATTTTCGTTACTCAAACAAGGCGGAAAAGAAATAGATAAAAAGAAAATACATGTAACCATAAATGTCTTGAGAGCTGAAGTGTGATACGTTTCAGATGGAATATAACTGTAGTTCAATAATCAATTAATTCCTATCTCAGACATAAAAAAAACAGACACATAGCAAATTTAATTTTATCCAAATTAGATACACACATAAAGAATTCAAGTTAGATTCCCGATGAAAGTGAACGTTCTGAAATATAATTACTGATATAATCAAATAATATTTGGAAATTTGAAAGATCTAAAAGATTAAACGCGTGGATATTAGGACTAGACAGTTATGTGTTCATATATAAAAATGTTTATCTGTCAAATTCGAAGAATATATAGAAACGTATAAGAAGCAAAGTCTATAAAGTTACGACATGATGTCAAAACGTTTTCGACAAAACACTGATTCCGTAACTTATTGTTAAATGCGAGACATTTACAGCACTACAGCTTGTTTTAAATTAATTTACCTTCTAACGCTTTTCACAGAGGAAACAGATGCAGTAGAGAAGTGCTGGGGAGGGACGTCAATTTGGGCGTGGGTGATAATGCCTCTCCAAAATTTACTCTCCTCTGTAACTCTGAGCAGTGCTTGTATCCTTATCTCTCGCACCCAGTCCCTGTTTTGTCATCCATTTAAACACGCTCCTTAATTTGTTCTTACTTTCAATGTCCTGCGAGTGTCAAATTTTCCAAGTTTTGTTTCCTTATCCTTTCCATAAAGTTCACATTTTTTTCTGATTCTGAGTCGTTTTTGTTTCCATTATTGTTAAAACTTCCTCGTTAATCATATGTTCAGTCCATGTTATTCTCAGCATCCTTCTGTATATTTACATTTCTCTAATCTCTATTCTGTAGCATCCACTGCCATGTAGCAGGATTTATATTATGTAGCAGTTGAGCTTCTGTCCTTTGTTTATTATGAAATAACTTTTTTTTTCTCCGACAGATAACATTTAAAATGATAAAATCTGTCGAAATAATAAATAAATCCATTCCTTCTTTAGAAATTGCTTTATGTTCGGTTACGAAACTGATGAGATATGAACTTCCGTTAAGTTGGGAAGAATTTGTGCTTATAAGTGATTATTCAGCTTTGCTTGTAGAGCGATGCACACCGTGGCTGAGTCGGTCTAGAGCAGGTCTGATCTAACAACTGTCTCAAGTGCAAAAGGGGACGATTTAAAAGAAAATATATATCCTTGAATATTTAAGTCGGCAGACAGAGGAAAATAAATAAATATACTATTTAGTAAACGGAGCGCCTACTCACATGAGTATCCACTAAAAATAGCGTTTAAAGTGATTATGTGTATGTATGCGTGTATATATATATATATATATATATATATATATATATATATATATATATGGTGAAAGAAAAACTTATCTTCATTCTCCGAGAGACTTTATCGATGCAAAAATCTATAGATTTGTCTTTTATTCGTATTGTCCTTTTACAGATGTACTCTATCTGAATTTTGTACGTGTGTGTGTGAATGCGTTTAAGTGTACCCCTCGACCAGAAAACATGAACACAACTAATCTTCGTTGCCAGGCCGTAAAATCCTCCAAATATGCCTGGATCAGTCTTAAAAGTTCTTATTTCATTTCTGTTTGTTTTATTCCAAAAGCAAATTCGAAAATAAAATGAACATACGTCTACCGCTTCTCTGCATTAAATGCTTAAATTTTGTTCATTTTTTACTTCTTTGCTTTTGATGTTTGTAACTTCTGTCGATATTCACAAAGCCACCATACACTTTGTGTGGTGGATTAACGGTTATCGGTATTTAAACCAAGATTGGCAAATCGAATTCAAATTTCGGTTATGGCTACTTCTCTTCCCGTCAAGCTCAATGCATCCGCTTCAGTCAATCCCGTTGTTGCTAGGATAGCTAGAAAACAATGTTTCTTGGCACACGAATGCTAATTAATCATCTAAAGGTGATTAGAGGTGGCAAGTTATCTTGGGTGGGAAGCAATCGCGTTATCTTTACTAAACCCCAGGCAGTAAAATTTATTTTAAAAAATGCAGTAGTCGTTGACAATTTTGATAGGAGGTAGAATATCATGGGATGCCTGTATGCATGTGTACATGATTGTACCTGTCTGTGGGCGTGCGTACATGAGTGTGTGTGTGTGTGTGTGTGTGTGTGTGTGTATACGAGAAAGACGGGGAGGTTTTTCTTTGTTTATTAAGTTCAGTGTACGTATGGTTTAATTTAAAATGACTCATATCTGACATATTTTCTAGCATAGTGTCATTAGCTTTACTTCATTGTAGGTTAGAAACAAAATAGGAATAGATACAAAATAAACATTAATAACAGATAATATTATTATTATTATTCTTTGTTTTCAAATCTGGCCCTCTAAACAAGTCTACAGTGCGTCCACCATACTTCGGGATGCTGTAGTGCTTTTCGAAGCAACTAGATTTCCACAGAGTTGTTTGTGCGAAAATCGAACGGAACAACCTCAGCTGGAGTTTCCGACAATTTACTTATCTATTTTGTCTCGGTTGCCGGAAAGTATGTCGAATGTTGTTTTCTTAATAATTAGGTACCTATTTGGAATTTCCTCATTTTCTGTAGGTAAAGCATTATCCCTGCATTTAAAATACTGCAATAGGTCCTCACTTCAAATTGTTTAAGATGCTGAATTAAAGCAAAAACAAAATCAAACACCTTTAAAAAGAAATATTCCTCTTTGAGCGAGTGAAGCCTATGAATCTTGGAGATGACGCCCACTTGTTCAAATCTTGTGAACTCGAGCTGAAAAATCGAAAAAAAAAAAAAAAAAAAAAAAACTGTATGAGAATCCGTATCGGCTGAGGGCTTTCAATAGCAGCAACAACGAAAGGGCACATGACTCGAACAGAACATAATGATTTAATCAAGATGTTGACTTTACTGCTTCAAATAAAAAATTAGGAAGGAAACTCTGATCAATTCCGGAAAGAGCGATAACAGCTACTGGGCTTGAGAAACCTATTTTCTTGACAAAAATACTTTTGGGGAAATATTTTATAAATATTAACCGATAGTAATACTAGATGCTCGATCAATGAATGTCGAATGTTTCCTTATAAGGAAAAAGATAATATTTATATTTTTATAATAGCTTACTTATAAGTTGCTAACTTACAATAAATGCAGTGATTTTTATTTTTTATTTTTTCATATATTGTAAGTTACGCACGACGTGTATAAATTTCAACGCTTTTCTTTTTTTTATTTTATTTCGGAGTGTTTAGTTAGTGTAATCGAATCGATAGCAGTTCAGAAGGTGAAATTGGCGAGCAGGGTTCAAATTCAAGTCGGTTTCTTTACTTTCATTTACGCGCAAATAGCCTTGGGACTTCTAGGGATCTATCTACAACCCTAAATAATAGGACTTGTATATAGAAAATCACTGTTTTTCTCCAAAATATTGTTACCGCATATAAAAATATTAACACATATTCTTAAAAGCCAAAATATGTTCGACTTTTAAATTAAATAAACTGTTCATAACCCTTAAGGTGTGATATTAATGTTTTGCCAGATGCACGCACCTTAAGTAAACAAATTAAATTTTAATATAATTCAAGTAAAAGTAATATCCTGACAAAATACAGGAATTAATCGGTTACTTAACTAATTTTTTTCGAATCTCTTCTCCAATCGATTAAGAGATTTTGACGGATTTTAATAACATTTACATCGGCGATACTGATTTAATTTATGATTTTAGACGATTTTAATCTTTTAAGTACGCAATGTTTTCTTTTTTCTGGTTGTCCTAAAATAAAATTGAAGTTGCAATAAGTTTTAAGATTTTACTTAAAAATTCCATGCTTCTCCCTATCTACGAATATTCCATAGTTATAAAAGACACATGGCAAATGTAGGAATGTTTATTGTATTGGCGAAAAATATAGTTTCCAAAGGGCAATACATTCAGTTGCCATAATATTAATTTCGAATAGAAGCAGCTTAACTGAAAATATGGACAGACGTTACAATACAAATGAGATTTCAGTATATTTGATGACCCCAAAGAACGAAAACAGTGGACAGTGCTGAAAATGAAAACTTCGTGGTAAGTTGTATTTGGTTTGAGCGTTTCAAGAATCGCTTAAAAATTGTATAACTTGTAGATAACTTGTAGGTAACTCTTGTTTATATAAATGAGCCGAAATTAAAACTCATTTCGTGTTGTACCCTTTCACTTAAAGCCGCACGTCTCATGAAAATATAGTCGATTGTATTTGAGGACTTTCGCTGGTATTCAAATAGATGCCTCCAACGTTAGTCATGAAAGATTAAGTACTAGAATTATCTATGCCTCGTAAATATTGGTACTCTGTTCTTAACTCGTCTGACGGAAACGGATTTGTTTTATAAAAGAGTGCAAGAACTAATTCTTGGCACCTGTACAGTTAATGTCAAGAATTTCCAAGTCAAATAATAGAACGATCTCTTAACATTGCCAAAGTAAACACTACCGCTTACTGTAACAAAGAAACACGAAAGAGAAATATTCTTTATGACTTGGTTGACAGTTACCTTGGTATTGGGAAGAAAGCCAAAACAATTGCAAATGATTTACGAACATAGAAAGACGGAATGATACAATGGATGAAGAATGATCTAAAAAAAGTTTTAATTCAATAACTGAGTTGCAGAAAATAAAGCTTGCCGTTTAAGTATATTGCATTTTATCTATCGGCTTTCTGAGTTTATTTACAACGAAGGTCTCTATGCCAATTATTGGACAGCATCGTTTACCGCGAATCCATCATAAGTATCTATATAAATTAATCTTTATACACGCACGCGCATATAATATATATATATATATATATATATATATATATATGAGAGCCTCTCGAGTATAAGCGAATATAACTGAGAAATATTTAAAAACAAAAATATACACATATATATATATATATATATATATATATATATATAATTTCCCGTGTGCGTTTTGTTGGTTTTAGATTTTGTCGGATGCACAGTGCAGTAGGATCAGAAAATAACTAGCGACTTTGTTGACGAGGGCCTCAAACTCAACATAGTCCTACATCAAGAACCTTGGGGAGGGAGTGCTGCCCTGGGTCAATAGGGTGGCAACTGAAATACCGTTTGTCTGGCAACAGGATTATGCACGTACCACACAAGCTGGATAACCTTGTTATGCTTGTCAAACAATTTCTGTGACCACATCACCTAACTCCCCATACTTCACCACCCTTGATTATCATGCGTGGGTTGCAGTTGATCGAAACATCAACAAAACACTTTTTAACACTAAAGATAAACTGAAGGCAAGGACTATGGCAGCATTCACCAATCTTAAACAAGGAAACTTTTCAGAAGAGACGGGAGGAGATTCTGAAGTCGGCTGGAGGCTGTGGTTGAAGCCAATATCGGCTTTGAATAAATTTACTCAAGATATTCAAGGTATTTCAAGATATTTTTGTGTAATTTTGGTAAATATATCTGTTAAAATGAGATGTCAGTGTTATTTTCATTTTTGCGTCATTTAGACAAGAATTTATCCATCGCAACTTGTATTCAACTATCAATATATATATATATATATATATATATAGAGAGAGAGAGTTAAATTCCCAGATGTCGACATGGAAAAAAAAAAAAATAATCCCTTACTATAAAGGTAATTTACATTAACCAGAAAAAAGGCTTAGACACAAGCGTCTATCTTAATTTTGAATTTTAATGTAACTATAACAACAAAAACATTTCGATTTCATTTTTGCCTTGAAAAAGTCGGAAGACGAAACGCGTCGGCAAAATGTATGATTTTTTCCAATTGTCATATATATATATATATATATATATATATATATATATGCATGTTTCATTAAAAACGACAATGTGCTACGGTTAAGCTTTTTATTTAATTTTTCTTGTGTTCTGACAATAGCTTTCTTTGCTGGACACGGTGTGTAAAAACTGTCCAAATGTTTTATATTTCCAAGCGCTTTCGGCTATACCTTTAGCCATTATCAAGGCTGATTCGATTTTCAGCTTAATTGAGTGTGTGCGTTCTGTGTATGTCTTAGTGTGTGGTAGGGATGTTTTTAATTTTTGAATACGGGTAGCACATTGTGGCTTTGTTCGTAGTTAATATTGTTAAGATTTGGTTTCTTCTTTTTTATTATTAAAGCTTCCATTATTTTTAGTCTTTTTTTTTTTGCAGATGGATGCAGTTAATATATGTGTTTTCTACTAGTATTTCCTAATGGAATCGGGTAAATCCCTGTGTGTTTAAATGTTTGTCCAGAAAAGAAAGCTCTTGTCAGAACATAAGAAAAATTGAATAAAAAGCTTAACCGTAGTACCTTGCCTGTCGTTTTTAATGAAACATGCATAAAGGAAGGATTGCTGACTAAATATACAATTATATATATATATATATATATACACACACGCATATATATATATATATATATATATCTTTAGATCAATTATGAATCTCAAAGAAATGCAACAACAAACAAATTCTAGCATACTTCTCAACAAACATAAATATCTAGGACTATTTAATGAAATAACAAGAAGCCTAGAACTACTTAAGTATGATAAAACGAAAGATATACTAAAAACAAAAATAATTAAAAGCAAACGCCAACAAAAAACAAAACTAAAACACATTAATCTCATCCAAATTTAATCAACACAATACATGAGTTCACAAAATGCAACAAGTAAATATGTGGGGTTTGTGACATCATTATAGAAGGAAACTTCTACACTTTCGAAAACTACACAACTTTCAAAATAAAGAAACTTAAAATGCAATTCTAATAATGTGATTTGTGCACAAAATGCAACAAATCCTATATAGGTATCACCCAAACAATAAACAGTTTATCTTCACAAAAGCAATATTAAATTGCCACACAGTATGAATCTGTGTGTCACAACACATCCACAAATGTAACAACGCAAATTTAAACAAGCACTGCACAAATCATAACCCAACTCATATAAACACACATAATAGAAATAGTGGCAAAACATACAAGTCGGGCCACACACACAAAGATCCATGTAGTTATGTATATGTATGCAGAACGAATAAATACATACATAGTGGGACCACAAATATAAACACGCGCGCGCACACGCATACACGCATACACACACACACACACACACACACCATAAAAAAGTATGTGTGTACTATTTCCTTGTAATAGAGAAGGACGAGCAAAAACACACGCACAAAACACAAAAATGGAGAAAGTTTTCAAAAGATACAGAGGACATAAAAAGTAAACAAAGGAATACTTTTCGCCAGTACAAGAAGAATTTAGATTACTACCACACACAAAAGATAAAGGTTAATTATAAGAAAAAGAAATTACTTTAAATAATATGTGGAAATAAGCATTCTTCGCCTGTGTGAAGGTCACAAGACCCGGAACACGTGTAGCAAAAATATTGAAATTAAAGTACAGTATATATAGTAATCCACATACAGACAGTTTCGCTGTATCACAGCTCATCAGTGTGGATAGACTTCCGGTTGCCTCTAGCTAGGATCGAAATCCGGCTGAACTGGCATCAGTCGGATATTCTACTCCGAAGCTGTTGGCGTACGGCAGGGATTAAGGTGAATTTAAGCGTATTTATTTTTAGATAAACACACAGTGACTGAGAGAACGCGATTCACTTTACCGAAGAGTCTTGCATATATATATATATATATATATATATATATATATATATATATAACCCACATAATAACGAAAAACGTTTACAGATTCTCTTTAATATATATATATATATATATATATTAAACTCACTATCTCTATACGCACCCCTATACATATATATATATATATATATATATATATAAGAGAGAAAAGAAATAAGATATCCTTAGACAACAATAATTCTTTCAATTATTTTTTTTCAACCGACAATGTCTGATTACATTCTATTGCATCTTTAGGGAAGCCGAGATTAACATTTATGGTCTCGACAAATATTCTATTAACCTTGAGTGCACATAATTTGCAAGAAAGATTTTAGTTTCAACAATTCTAACAATGAACAAGAAAAAAAAAGTTCTATATACGGTATCTCTAACGGTAAACTTTTATATAATAACAGGCAAACAAAATTATATATATATATATATATATATATATATATATATATATATAGTGATCCGAACAGTGACGTTCCATATCACGTGACGTCCGCGTCTCGCGAAGGACGCTACTTGCTAACTAACAGTAATTTTAATTTATTTGTAACAAACAATTTATTTCTGATGAAAATTGAGGACAATTTGAAATATCAAATATATATAAAATAAATAAATACTTTCATAAAATAAAACATTATAATTTTCCATTTGAAACTTTTTCTATATATATATATATATATTATAATAAAAAAAAAGAACAGTGAGATATATAATCCGGTGTTCTTATTGATATTTTTTATTTTTACAAAACAGTGCTTATTGTAAATTTACAAAGCATAAATAATATAAATTAACAGATTTAAAATATGGTTTCTTCGCTACACAGTAATAACCATGTTTCAAAAACCGAAGCTAAACCTTCAAATTTAATTATATAATTAAATTAAAAGCATAAGTTGTTTCCTCTTCAAGCGAATTCGCTTGAAGATGAAACAGAACTAATGCATTTATTATGGCTATTACTGTGTAGCGAAGAAACAATATTTTAAATCAGTTAATATATATATATTATGTCGGGTCTAACATATTTATTAATTTATATAAAAAACAATAATAACAATGTATATATTTGCGTTCCGATCAGACTATGCTGATAAGAGGTCAAACGTTCATCTGTTCTGAAAGAATAGAAACGTGTCAGTCAATTAACAGCTGGTGCTTTTGAGATCAACTGGGTTTTTGTTGAAAGAGAATAAGTCTGTTCTTTTGCTTTATTGCATTTTATTTCTTTTCGGATTAACTACTGCCCCGCCATCTAGCTTTACTGTTTTGAAACTTAAATAGAGACGTTTGAGATATATATATATATATATATATATATATATATATATATATTCATGAGATCTGAATGAACCCATGATGTTTTCTCTAAAATCGATCTGACTCAAGTGATGTTCATTTTCTTCTTCCGCTAAAAAGGCGGCGGTAACATTATGCTTATTTTTAAATGTTCCCTGATTGCTGATGTGATTCGTGATATTTCTTTAATCTCTTCTTTTTCATGAGCAGATATGTATATACACCGCCTCCTGAACTTTCCAGTTTACATATAAACAATTGTACATACGGACCAAATTTATAGAGAATCTCTCGACGTTTCATGTTTTATCTTCGAGTAATATCGATCCTCTTTCCCACTTATTAAATTAGAAACAAATGTTGATTTCATAATATTGATAGGTGCATCGAATGCAAATGATGTCATTTTGTAGAATGATTTAGTATCACGGAAATTATTTATATTTAATGCTTGAAAAGAAAACTTTATTTAAACATGTTTTACTAAAGAGAATACACAGGGAATGCCTTTCGATACGTTTCGCTTAATGTTAAATAAGTCGTTTAATGCCAGACGGAGACTGTTATTGAATTTATGTATGATATTCCGACTAGTTTAGACGATATTTGTCCTTTTTCAGAAATGAAGGTCCAGTATCCAACTAATATATATATATAACTTCTTAACAGTAACATCTGAAATGATTCTGGGTAAAGGAATGTCGTCAACAGAAAAAATTTTAACTTCATGCGACAAAAATGATTATCAGTTTAAAGGCATTTAAAACACATTTTAGTGACAGTTTTTAGCTTTCCTTTAATGTAAAGGGCCTCGAAGATTTGTAAGTATTGTTACTTTAGTAGTGTCTGAGAATTGCTGTATCATCTGATGGAAATTAGAAATAGTCATGGATATGTAACATGTTATATAGTATTATATATAATTATAATAAAGAAAATTATTGCTAAAGCATCAAAGAACAAAACAAAGAAACGAAATAAAAACAAAAAACAAAAACAAACAGAAAAGACACAAAAGCATAAAGTTTTCAATGTCTCTAAAGATAACTGTAACAATAACAAACCCCAAACAGTCTTCAGGGACTGCGATCTGAAATTGGTAATGAAAGTTTCACGATATGGCGATCATCCTGAACCCTCATATATATATATATATATATATATATATATATATATATATGCTGTGCAGTGTTGTAATAGCGGTTCGGAATGAAAAATCGGAGAAGGGAGATCCAATTCCATTCACTTAGGCGCAAATATCCTTGAGAATGGTATAAATCAATTTCTTCTAACTACCCCCAATCGCTATAGGTAAATAGCACGCCAGATTGGCCGTGGTTGGCAAGAAGGGAATCTCTGAATTCAAGAAAAATCTGGTTGGACTTCGAAAGGTTATCAAGCCTAGAGCATCATGTGCTGCTGCTATAGCTGTAGTGAATGGTGCCCGTACGACCGGCGTGATTGTGAAGTGGCGCAGAAAAGTACTGGACCAATCGTTTCGAATAGCGGTAAGCATGAGACGTTTCTTCTGACAAAGATATCATTGTTTTATCAAGGGCACCTCATTATCTATGTATCGGAGATAATATATATATATATATCTGAGATAATATATATATATATATATATATATATCTGAGATAATATATATATATATATATATATATATATCTGAGATATAATATATATATATATATATATATATATATATATATATATATATATATATCTGAGATAATATATATATATATATATATATATATATATATATATATATATATATCTGATATATATATATATATATATATATATATATTGAGATATATATATATATATATATATATATATCTGAGATAATATATATATATATATATATATATCTGAGATAATATATATATATATATATATATCTATATATATATATATATATATATATATATATCTGAGATAATATATATATATATATTATCTCAGATATATATATATATATATATATATATATATATATATATATATATATATATATTAAAGAAATGGACAAGGTCCGACAATTTATTTATTTTATTATATTTTAACGTTTAAAATTTTATAGATACAAATGTATTTAAGCAAAATGCTCTGTTTATGATAAACAGTATTAAATAACATTACCGGCCTGAATGTCCGAGAAATTTTCATAGAATTCGAACCTGCATCCTATACGGAACCGTCATATACGCTGACGTGCCTTACCGCTAGGCTACAAAGAAGCGTTCGGTAGACAAGGTCGAATTTACTGCTTATAAACTCCAATTTTCCATGAATCTCGTACATTCATAACTGCTCTGGCGTATCGAAATGTAAACAAATGACGTCATATATTAAGAAATGGACAAGGTCCGACAATTTATTTATTTTATTATGTTTAACGTTGTTATTTTAAACATAATAAAATAAATAAATTGTCGGACCTTGTCCATAAATTTCTCGGACATTCAGGCCGGTAAATGTTATTTAATACTGTTTATCATAAACAGAGCATTTGCTTAAATACTTGTATCTATAAAATAACAACGTTAAACATAATAAAATAAATATATATATATATCTGAGATAATATATATATATATATATATCTATATCTGAGATAATATATATATATATATCTATATATATATATCTATATATCTTTATATATATATATATCTTTATATATATATATATATATATCTATATATCTTTATATATATATATATCTATATATTTTATATATATATCTTTATATATATATATATATATATATATATATATATATCTTTATATATATATCTTTATATATATATATATATCTTTATATATATATCTTTATATATATATATATATCTTTATATATATATATATATATATATTTATATATATATATATATATATATATATATATATATATATATATATATATATATCTTTATATATATATATATATCTATATATATATATATATATATATATATATATATATATATATATATATATATATATATATATATCTTTATATATATATATATATATATATATATATATATATCTTTTATATATATATATATATATATATATCTTTATATATATATATATATATCTTTATATATATATATCTTTATATATATATATATATATATATATATATATATATCTTTATATATATATATATATATATATATATCTTTATATATATATATATATATATATATATATATATATCGATATATATATATATATCTTTATATATATATATATATATATATATATATATATCTTTATATATATATATATATATTTTTATATATATATATCTCTTTATATATATATATATCTTTATATATATATATATATATCTTTATATATATATATATACATATATATATATATATATCTTTATATATATATATATTTATATATATATATATATATATATATATATATATATATATATATATATATATATATATCTTTATATATATATATATATATATCTTTATATATATATATATATATATATCTTTATATATATATATATATCTTTATATCTCTGAGATACATAGATAATGAGGTGCTGTTGATCGAACAATATCTTTGTCAGAAGAAACGTCTCATGCTTACCGCTATTCGAAACGATTGGTCCAGTACTTTTCTGCGCTACTTCACAATCACGCCGGTCGTAGGGGCACCATTCACTACAGCTATAGCAGCAGCACATGATGCTCTAGGCTTGATAACCTTTCGAAGTCCAACCAGATTTTCTTGAATTCAGAGATTCCCTTCTTGCCAATCAAGTCCAATCTGGACTGCTATTTACCTATAGCTATTGGGGGTAGGTAGAAGAAATTGATTTATACCATTCTCAAGGATATTTGCACCTAAGTGAATGGAATTGGATCTCCCTCCTCTGATTTTTCATTCCGAACCGCTATTACAACACTGCACAGCATATATATATATATATATATATATATATACAAATTTAATGAAAGCAGTAAACAAAATGTAGTTCGACGTGAAGAAACTCGTCACATGAATACTTTTACTTCTTTATCATACATCTATCTGAGTTTTCATATCTATCTCTCTTGTTATAACTTTATTTGCACACAAAAACAACTTTTAAAACTATCATTATTCGTTGGAATGTTGTTAGTTTAATGATTATTTTTTTTTTAAATCTATTCGTTGTGTTTACATGTATTTTTTAAATTTATTTTTCAGTTTCTTCTGCTTCAATGAGCAAAATATTATCCGTCACCATTTAATTAATACATTCTCTTACGCCTGCATTCTTTCTGCTTTCCGCTAAAGGCAAACCTTTTCTATTGTTACAACATCATTAATTTCTCATCGTCAGACATACGACTGCCTTGGGCAATTCATGGAGATTTAGTTGGAAGTAAAACATTCGCTATCTTTGCAAACCACGGATTAAAGAGAAAATATCTCCAAAAGACACAAGTATTCTTTGCAAAACAGTATATATTTTAATGGCGCTTAAAAACTGCGCACGTTAAGCACGAAAAATGTATTTCAACTTTAGGAAAAATTGATTTACTGAAACTTTTTTATTGCATTCAAATTAATTTTGCCTGAGAACTATTTTGTAAATCTTACCTATATACTGCTTTCTATATACCAGATAACATTCGGAATTAATACGACGTTAGCTGTTTGTTTCACTTCAGTAAAAACTGCAAACACTTGCAACAATGATGCTTATCAGTGAAGAATGGTCTAAACAAGGATTGTTGACCTAAATACGGGAATTCGAAACACTTAACCTTCAAGTGCAACTATATAATAAACTAACCACTTCTTGAATATGACAACTCAAATGACATTGATCCTCCCGGAAGACCTGTTGGTGTTCTTAGAAAATACATGCCAATGTTTTCCTTCTGTGGTTTCAGTAATGCGTCGAAACCAGAAAAAAATACAAGGTTCTATTTTGTAATGGCGCAAGAATAGTGATGATAGGAATATGTCGATTCGAAACGAAAAAATGTCAATTTTAAGTTAAATAATTTATAGATTTAATCAGAGAAAAGAAAAATCGTACACTATTTGCTAAGATCTGAGAAATATTATTCACTGACATAACATTTATTACAGTAATTATACACATAGATGCTGGAGAATATCCCAGGACATATTGAAGGCCAGAGATGCAGAGAGAAACGGTAAACAGCCTATATAACGAGTTTGATTGAATAGATATTAAAAAAAAAAGATATTGAAGAGTGAAACGCTACTTAAAGTAAAAAATGAGAGGAAGTTGTGGAGAGCTAGACATCACTCCTTCGGAACGTAGATAACACATAAAAATGCTACACGTATTCCTCTGCGTGGAGAGATGTAGGAGATT
>CAHIKZ030004450.1:482500-527500 GCA_903632075.3 Acanthosepion pharaonis | reverse complement strand
ATATATCAATAGTAAAGCTTATACAGTGTGACCCGGATGTAAGAGAGTTGTCGTGACCGGAGAAGTCGTCTCTTATATCCGGGTTTGGTCTATTTTATATACATTATCACAGGCTTTAATTTGGGACGAGAGAAAATCTCTCTTATATCCGGGTTTCTCTTATACCCGGGTTACACTGTAAAACGTTTTGATTTTCGATTTGTTTTCTTTTACTAACAGATATTCATTGTGCAACGTACGTCTGTATGTGGAGTGATAACAAGATAGTCTCGTGAACCATTTACACCGGCAACGCCGTACAAACATACTGACATTTAACTTCTTGGTTACGAATCGATGCTTCCATGTGCTATGAAACATCACTTAATAAGTTCTGATAAAGAGAATTACAAGAACATCTTATTTCGTTCAAGAGAGAGATTAACGCCTAATCCAAAGCAACGATTTAGTAAATACAGAAAAGAAAATAATCTAAAAAAATGTTAAATGCCCTATTTATAATAACCATTATTAACAACATTGCTAACCAAACACTTCCTCTGTAGCTAAATGGTATAGCACGTCAGGCTATATGACGGTTCCATGTAGGATACAGGTTCGATTCCTGTCGGAGAACACACATTATCTTTGAGATTTCATGGGCATTCAGGCCGGTAAATGTTGGTAACACTGTTTATTATAAACAGAGCATTTGTGTGTGTAAGTGAACATTGAATTCAAGTCATAGAGGTGACAGACCGTGTAATGCTAAACGCAATCATCAAAACACAACGCATGTGGCTTGATGATTGCGTTTAGCATGAAACAGTCTGAAGAGGCGATAATGTTCATTTTTATATTTACATACGCTCTATGATGTTGAAAACTTTATGCCATAAATATAGCAGGCCTTAAAACTGTATCTGTACACTTGACAAAGCAATTAATAACAGACAACAAAGACTGAATGTAAAATGTCTCTCCTTCAGGAAGGATGCAACGGAGTTTAATCAACTCGAGACTATCTACAAATAGTGACTCAGTTCATTGAAAACAATAAGAAAATATAAAACTCTAATTGATTTGATTCTGTTGAACATGAGAATGCCTTTTTATTCCGTACAAACTACAATGAATTAGAACACATGACTAGAGAAAATTATGTGAATGTTCTGGAATTAAATATGACAACTGTACGTTAATAATTCGATTACCCAAATTGAATAAAACACTAGTGGGAAGTTATATAGCTTAGGAAGCTTCATTCAACTGAGAATATTTTAGTTCAAGACTAGATAATATTTACAGTGATTTTTACTAGGAGAGTTGTTTAGACAAGGGAGATAACCCCCCAACTTTTTCAATTATGGGATTACCTACCACAAATGCACTATGAAATTATTATTTTTTTTACAAAAAGTAGGTAGAGGTTTTGGTTAGGAGGCAATTTATGCGGTTATCCGCATAAATTGCCTCCTAACCAAAAAAGGGAAGATAACGATTAACCCTAGCGTTGATGATCGGAGAAATATCCTCGAGGGAGCCTGAATATTCGAGATTTCTTGGATATTCAGATGTGTATTCTCTAAGAATAACGTTTACAATAATCTGTCGGGTAATAATAATAATCCATCACTTTTTAGAAATTTGAAAATGAGCACAGATGAAAAAAAAGCCCCCCGATCACTTGTAACAGACTCGTATAAAAAATGACATTCTGGTGGAGAAACACGTATAGAATCTTCCAAATGAGAAAACATTTGTCTGTTTTGAAAAGCAGAATTCTGAATCCTTCGTTAAAATACCGATTCTGGCAATTATCACAACCACGAAATGGAAAATGTTTCTAGATTTTTCTTTGGTTTGGTGCAAAAAAAAAAACAAACTACGAATCAAGAAAAATATAAAAAATAGTCTTCATAAAGTTAATGTCTAAGTAATAAAGGTTAAATTTTGTTTATAAATAATATCTATTTCATACGCATACATACCACACATCACCACAAAACATACAAATTCCATTTTCGCTTCACTATCATTTGCTATATAGATTTTCTGCAAGTGAGGTATTTATTTATATATAAATATTTAGCTATTTACATGTAGATTCTTTATTAAGCTTCGTTAAGTCCAGTAAATGTTTACTAGGGTCGGGCATAAGTCTGGATCCAATTTACAATCAATGCTCAGTGAGACTTATATAGTAAGCATCGCTCTATGACAGGTGAGATGGATGTTTGCGATGTTTGGTTTGTAAATCTGAAGAGACTGGAAATAAAATGAAATTTAAGCGTGCCAAGAAAAGAGAAGAAAAACGGGAAAGAGGAAATAAAAATAAAGAGCAAAAAAAGGAAGAAAGTGTTAAATTGTAAAGAATTAGGGATGAAAGCTGAATTCAAAGTTAAGAAGAAAAGACCACTAAGAAGAAGGATGATAAACGTGCCATGTAAAGAGAACATACAGCGGTTGCTATGATTTCACACCCACATACACTCCGTCATTTTATTCGCCTGCGATTGGCTAATAAATTACTACTACCTTTGTATAGGACAATTTAGCCATCGCTGTCGTTCCTTTGAATCTTTTGGTTCTGAGCATACTTACCTATTCTGTTTAGTACGTGTGTAGTAATTGG
Organism: Acanthosepion pharaonis; assembly: GCA_903632075.3. NCBI lineage: Eukaryota > Metazoa > Mollusca > Cephalopoda > Sepiida > Sepiidae > Acanthosepion > Acanthosepion pharaonis. The sequence continues at coordinate 524,886 of CAHIKZ030004450.1, read as the reverse complement.
TTAATATTTAACCAATCACATATTTTTAATGTAAGATCATGTTTTCACGCGTTTCTGTGGGAGCCTACCTCTCTTCCTTAAATTGGGAGACTTTTCTCACGTCGCTAGTAAGATCCAGTAGGATCCTAGCTGTCAACACAAATCCACGATCTTGCTCAACACAAAATTTTTCACCAAGCCCAATCAACCAAATCTTTGTTGATTCAAACCAGTTTATTCACAACACATTTCAAGCAATTGTATTCTGGATGTTATTCATTCTTCACATGCAAACTTTGCTCTAACAATTATTTCGGAACATTTATCTCATAAGAAAACTTTCTTCAAACGGTTGATTACAATCAATATACAGTCAAAGGGAAACAACTTCCTTCTCTTTAATCTACATTGTGAATACGATTTTATTTCATGCTTGTTGTTGTATTTTATTCAATATATATTTGTTGGTTAACCAATTGGAGTTGTTGTTATTATTACTTGTATCCTGTATGTGGAAGAATCATTAATATAAATAGTAGTAGTATCTATATATTTTGGTGTTTCTGCTACATTTAGTGAATCGACCCGACGCTATATTTGGTACGTACGCTACAAACATATAAAATCTGAAAAGAAAGACAAAGAAAACGACGAAAGGAAAATAAAATAACATTGAATGGGCAGAAAGAAAAAAAAAACAACAAAAAGCAGAGAAAGTGTAAGAAAAGGGATATAAGGAAAGAGATGATCAAAAAGCGGGAAAGAAAGATTTGAAAATTAGCATAAAACGTGGTAAAGAAACCAATGAGAGATGAATAAGAAATAAACGAAGAATTCGGCGTTGAAATAAAGAAAGAAAACCGAATGTTTAAGAGAAGAATTAATACCGATGTTAGAAGAAAGCAGTAGAAAACTTGAAAGAATATTATTCAAAAACTAAGAAGAGAAATAAAAGAACAATATAATAAATACATGAAATAGAAAGAAAGAGACAGAAAGCAATAGCTAGATTAGGAATAAGAGAGTAAGTGATGAAAGGAAAGAAAGAATCGGAAAATATTGGCTCAGAAAGAGCTCGATAAGAAAGAGCTCGATAAACAATAAAAGAATATTAGGTAAGGAGAAAAAAGCATTATTTAAAAATTAGACAAACAAAATGGATTTGTAACGAAATGGAAAATAAAAGAAGCAAAAATCTATGACGTATGACTGAATGAAATAAAGAATGAATTGAAAAAAATGAAGAAAGAGTCAAATGAATTTAAAGAAAATTATTTAAAGAAAAAGGCGAAAGAAGTCTGCCTGAGTACGACAAACAAGTATTAGCCAGTCAGTGACGATTACGGTTCCAACGAAACTGTAATGGTCAGCGAGATGAGCTCGATAACAATTATGCTACAATGAGTGCTACGTTTTCACTCGGATTCGTCTGGTGGCGGGAAGCCGTGGATAGGAGGAAACAATGTTGACAGAACCCCAAGCATATTGGGCTCGACGACTCGTTAAAATATTTACTAAGCTTAACTGAGTAAGGCAGAACGTCATTTATAATGTCGTCATATGAGGATCTAATTTAGTCACTATATCTGTAAAAGTCGTTCTGTCGCAGGCTCTCGGATATGTATTCCTCTAATATATACAGATATTCCTGAATACAAGATAGGAACAGAAAAATACCGACATAACCAAAAAAACATCACACACACACATATATATATATATATATATATATATATATATAAAAAAGTCAACACCCAGAGCAACACACTCATCATGAGCAATTAAAGAACCTGTATTGACAGATCTTCATTCATATTTCCTTCATCGCCAGCTTCTCAAGAATGAAACATTGTATGATGATGCCAGTGCATGCACTTCTTACTTTCAGTCCCATACATCTAGGAAACTAAGCTTTGATGGCCAAGCACAACATTTCAATAATGATGAAAAGTAATCATTAAGATAGGAAACCACTCTCATGGCAGACTATCAACTCGCATTTATTGAAAGATTAAGTTTGTTCTATTATCTATGGTATGAACTGCTTAATAATCTCTTTTTAGTATTTGACACTAGTAAAACTTCTGTTAAAATAGTGAGTAAAGCTACCATCTCGACTGTAATTCCTCTACTCTCTCACCTACTAGCAATGTTTATTGGCGTTTCTTATAGTTGCTGTAATCAGTGTCACCATGAATGAAGCGTTTTTCACCTGTGCCGATCACATACTGCAAATCAAGGTGGTCTTCGACGACCAACATTAGCTTTTGGAAATCGGTTTCTTTGTAAACTTTACGCAAATATGGTTTTTGCTTAGTTTGTATTAATAATACATGAGAATTACAAGCCAAGATTTTGTGAACAAAATATTTCCATGTTTGCTTTGCGTTAATTAATATTGGTGTAATTTCCCCAGGAATGTTTGATATATTTTCTGCAATATCTTTTTCAATCCAGCTTGTCTGCTCAGAAATCTTCATTTGTTGTGCTTCGACAGAGTTTCAAGATTAATAAAAAAAAATGTTGCGGATCAGAGGGATAAACCGATTTTGTATTTAATTGTATAGAACGTTTTTTTTTCAGCATTTGAGGTTAGTTTGAAGCATTCATAATTGTCAGAATTTTTAAGGAATCTCTTCACCGTTAGAATTACAGAAAAGCATAAAGTTGTATTTTATAGCTGGTGAATATCGAAGAAAGATATTTAATTACATTTTTTACTATTAATAATAGGATAAAACATAAATATATATGCAATTCACTTACACACAATAAAATCTAATGGCCATTATACATTTAATCCTGCCAGAATGTCGTCACTTTCTGCACGTATTCTATACAAATATATATATATAATATATATATATATATAAATAATCCTGTAGTTTTCAATATGAGTATCACTTAAAGATGGGACTGAACTTTTAACTGTCTAATGTTCAATGAATATATATATATATATATATATATATATATATATAATCACAAATAATTAAGTGCATTTAAGCAGGAGATTTTTTTTAATCATTGTGCCCCAAGCAAGGCGTGAAGCCACTAGGATGCAGGGGGTTGCGGAAGATTTGGAGCGAGAGCAGATAAGAGTGATAGGAGAAAGGAATAGGAGAAGGATAGTGGGTAGATCAAGGTAATTGGAGATGTCGATTGACATTACATTTAAATAGTTGGAGATTATAGCTTTCAGGAAACAGTAATTGGGGAGGGTGTTCCACTGGCGAGAGGTGCGAGGTATAAAGCTATTGGAGTAGAAGAGACGGCTACATTTGAAGGTTTCTACGGTGTAAGGGTGGGAGCGGGATGCCAGCCTCGTAGGGCGCTTGAATTCATGGAGCCTGGGAACCAGAGAGAGCAGCTCATCAGAGCAGTTACCATGGAAGTATTTGTAGAAAAGACAGAGAGAGGCGACGGCGCGTCTGTGAGAGAGTGACTGCAAACAAGACGCTAGATCAAGGCCAATTAGATTACATATCCTTCTCTGGATCTTGTCAAGAACTCCGAGGTAAGCAGAAGGTGCTCCAGCCCATATATGGCAGCAATACTCCATGCAAGGGCGAATGGTTGTTTTGTATATTTGAAGTATCGATTCAGGGAGAAAAAATTTCCTGGCGCGGCACAGAGAGCCAACTTTCCTCGGGTGGAAGAAGCAATTGACTCAATGTATTTGTTCCATCTCAGGTCAGTAGTCAGCGTGAGACCGAGCAGACGCAGGGAGTTGCTCTCAGGAAGTTGACTATCAGGCATTTTAATAGGGGCAGGAAGGATCTCTATGGTGGTTAATGGAGAGTAATTTAGTTTTTGTGGCGTTAAAGTTGACCAGCCAATTCTTGCCCCAGTTAACAACCGATTGGAGGTCCATTTCAAGACGCACGGCAAGATGATGTTGAAAAGTACTTTTTGCATCAAATAAATATATTTTTATCATTTGGTTGATTTTCACAACTATAATATACACGTTATTCACACACACACACACACATATATATATATATATATATATATATATATATATATATATATGCATAACTGAGTGTTTAGTAAAAGTGCACATTCCACATCAGTTTTCTGGGCATGTTTAATCAATGTTAATTTGAGAGTATGAAACATGTACATAGTGATATCTATAATTTCCTAAGTGAATATTATTGCCCATTAAAAAGTCGAATTGCTACAGAAAAATTGTAGTCAAGAAAAAGAATCAACTCTCTTTGATGATTTATGCGTTGCAAACAGATTATCATCCATTTGCTCAAAGTAAAATAACCTTTGAAATGTCATTGATCAGTTGTTGAATTTGCATTCGTAACAACCGAGTATAGGCAGGAATTGTAAGAAAAATACCATAAAAAAATCTTTATTATATAAACTGATGCAAAATAAAATGGTAACCCTCTGAGTATGTGTTTCAATCTTCTCGGGATTCCTTGTCGAGGTAATAAGGTTGAATGGCAGTAAATGATCACAGATACAGATCATTGCACAATTTTAAAATGGATGGTTGTATAAACTATAAGATTACACTGTCTATCTTACTTGGGGTTATCAGAAAATGCACGTATAAGTTAATCCATATAGAGAATACGGTAGTCAATATAACTACTACACAAGGGCGTTGCATTATTCTGTGCTTATTTCACTGTTGACGCAATAGAGGGAAATTTGTAGATCAATTAAATGGGTGAGTCAGGCGTCGTTCTCTCATATCCTATATTCAATATAAGAAAGGTCAGGTGATTTTGCTGAATAGGGAATTTGCTAAACATTTATCCAATCTTGCGGAGTACAAAACATATAATCAGCTATTATCCTGCTGTAATTGTTCTTGATGCAAAAGGTGCTTTTAGCATTTCCTCTATAATCATAAAAAATAGACAACGGTAGTGATTTTTGGTATGCCACACACCCTGATGACGTGTTGGATCGCTGTGTTATGGATGAATACCCTTTTCAAAATGTCGCTCCGCGTGTATGTCACACACACATAAACGGAAATGATGAATGAACCGGTTATCCTCACTGAGTACGACAGCAAGATTCGAACCTGCCACATCACCAACGAAGACTTGAAGGACGACGCTGATTCATAAGTGAAAGTTGCGTTATACCTGCAATCTTACTGCTAGTAAGTATTTTCAAATGGTTTCCATTGGCGCACATGAGACCATAATTTTATAAACTATGAACATTGTACTGTATATAACAATTGCTTTGAACATGATTCGATCCCGACAGCGCCTGACATATAGAACCCGGTCTACAAGTGTAGAAATGATGATTTAAATTCTGGGAGCAATATCGTAGCATCACTGAACTGTCATACGCCAGATTCACAGCAATTCTGCTGAATGCTTATCAAACCACACTAATGGACACATCAAGACCATTCTCAAACTGACTCCAATTGGAACAAAAAGAATCAATTTTGCGTGCTCGTGATGTGACACTTGCTCTCACTGAAATCACTCATTCCACTGAATCTTATCTCAGCGTGCGCCACAGTTTATCCCAACATCCACACACCGTAGCCAGACACAATCGCCATCAATTTTGCCGATGTTACAATATTCGCTGTATGGTGTTGACCTGGTTCCTCTTTACAAGTGTTCAGTCATTAATGGAGTATTTCTGACATAGTTAGTCGGGGGAAGCTCAGTAGTCACTGTTCAGAACCTTGAAAAGTGTGTTATTTGAAATCAAATGTATGTCTGTCTGTATTTATCATTTGGCTGACCAAATATCAGAATCTTATAATTCTTAAATTAACACGAGGATTTACATGGGATATTATATACTGATTTTCGAAGTCACTAGAACTGTTACCTCCTGAGAAACGGTAATTGCATGAACTGAAAACACCCTAATTTGTAGGCGCCAATATAAACATTTATGCCTCAAAATACCAGGTAAGATAACAGCGGCCAAACGGCATCATTCAAATACTGACAGGATTTTTCACCGTTCATTTAATAAGTTAACCATTGTCAATCGAACACATTGTAACGAAAGCAAAATTTTTTCACTCAATCCACAATATGAATGTATGTAGTCAATGAAGCTTTACTTTCGTTAGATAAAAATGCCCGAATTCTTTTGATAATATAATATTTCAGTGGTTAGGTAAGAGTCCTGTTTTTTCAAGTTTCTTGATCAATTATTTATGAACTTTAATTTTCTTAGTCAATTTTTCTACTTGTCATAAAGATCTGGTGATTTGATCGCAAAACGATTAAATAGTCTGTACACAGCGGACAGAATTAGGCTATTTTTCAGTGAACCATACATTTTGGTAATATGAACACAAGTAAATCTCATCAATCATCTTTTCTAGCTAATGAGAAAGTAAGTATTGTTTTAACCAGTCAGCAAGGAGATAAATGTTACTATCCAATTATCAAATCGAAGTCACTTTAGAGGAATAAACAGATTTTATAAATATTACGATTAAGTAAGATTTTTTCTTACTACAAACATTGAAATTATCTTTCAATTAAACAAAGAACGCACTCATCTTTGTTTCTATCTCAATTTCTAATAAAATGCTCTACTGTATCAACGTTTAGTTCCAGGAAATCAAATATTTGATAAAATTTCTCTTTTAAATCAGGATTGATTAATAAATAATTTTGAAGGAATATATTCCCAAGATATTAATAAGTTAACATAGGTATAGTTAAGCATAGATATTCTTTGTAAAAACGCGTTTAATATTGTCAAAAATGATTCTCAAAATGAAACCAAAAAGATTTCTTCTTCAGTATCCCCAAGTCTTTCGCTGGAAGCAGATCGATTAAATATCGTCAAATCTGTCATTAGTAAAAAAAAAAAAAAACGTAGACGATAGAAAAAAGATCAGTAAAATCAAATCCTATGTACAACGTAAAAATCCGAATCGCAGAAAATGAGAAAATCGATCTATTAAGCACACTTTTATCATAGGAAAAATATATAAAATAGTCGATGAAAATATTTCTGTTTTCTTTTGCGTTGTATGGAGTTGCATTTAACTTAATTTATAAAATTTAAAAAAAGCAACAAGTATGCAATTTTATTGTAAAAGTCATGTTCTCCGGCTCGATAATAAAGTTTGGATTTGGAATATAACTTTTATATAATCAAGTTTCTTGAAACAAGAATGTTATCAAGTGATTACTTATATTTTAAAGCTGTCAAGTAGATTTCATTTGTATACAACTTTACTGTTAATACATTCTTACAATTTACATGAATATGATATATATTAACTTCTTCGTATATAAATTGGACGAATTATCAACGTAACGTTTCGACTGTTAGTAATTTTGAATCGAACAGTTCAAAAGGAGACCTTATGCCTTGAAAGGTTTCGAGTAAAATGATCAATCACTTTTTTCTTTGGGTAGAAGTCATTTTTCAACTCAAAATTGTTTTATTTTTGTCACAGAAACAAGTAGAACAGTTGATATATATATATATATATATATATATATATATATATATATATATAATTTTTTTATTTATTTTTATTTTTTTCTACGCGACCGATTGGTCGCGTCCTAAAAAATAAACAAACATAAAATTATTATATATATATATATATATGGCTTTCTTTCGCATCTTTCTTTCTCTTCGCATCTTTCTTTTTCTTTCTTTCTTTCTCTTCGCATCTTTCTTTCTCTTCGCATCTTTCTTTCTCTTCGCATCTTTCTTTCTCTTCGCATCTTTCTTTCTCTTCGCATCTTTCTTTCTCTTCGCATCTTTCTTTCTCTTCGCATCTTTCTCTCATCACTTTCTTTCTCTCATCACTTTCTTTCTCTCATCACTTTCTTTTCTCTCATCACTTTCTTTCTCTCATCACTTTCTTTCTCTCATCACTTTCTCTCATCTTTCTTTCTCTCATCACTTTCTTTCTCTCATCACTTTCTTTCTCTCTTTCTCTCTCATCACTTTCTTTCTCTCATCACTTTCTTTCTCTCATCATTTCTTTCTCTCATCTTTCTTTCTCTCATCCTTTCTTTCTCTCATCACTTTCTTTCTCTCATCACTTTCTTTCTCTCATCCTTTCTTTCTCTCATCACTTTCTTTCTCTCATCCTTTCTTTCTCTTTTTCTTTCTCTCATCACTTTCTTTCTCTCATCACTTTCTTTCTCTCATCACTTTCTTTCTCTCATCACTTTCTTTCTCTCATCACTTTCTTTCTCTCATCACTTTCTTTCTCTCATCACTTTCTTTCTCTCATCACTTTCTTTCTCTCATCACTTTCTTTCTCTCATCACTTTCTTTCTCTCATCACTTTCTTTCTCTCATCACTTTCTTTCTCTCATCACTTTGTACTTGTTTTACTCTCCATTTGACTCGATGGAGAGTAAAACAAGTACAAAGAAAGTGATAAGAGAAAGAAAGATGCGAAGAGCCATGATTCGTCGCGTCCTAAAAAATAAACATAAAATTATATATATATATATATATATAATATATAGTTAAGTGAATGACTCGCTGTTCTCACCTGCTTATGTTGCCTTCATTATGGCCGGAAAGTAATTTTCTCATTATTTCTCAAATTCTGATTGTAAGAATCAGTTTTCTTGTAGTTTATATGTTTTGAAAAATCTTCCTTGTTGCTTTTTGTTCTTTCTTCATCTGTTAAAAAAAAATGTCTAGCATAGTTTAAAAAAAAAACAAACAAACAAAAAAAAAACGGGATGGTTGGCATAAACAAGGCGGTTAAAATGTTAATATTTTTTAGTAATATAAAATAAGGTCTGAGAGTAAATGTCGTAAACATTAATTAAAACAGGTGGTTAGACCTAAGGTAACCCAGGTAGATTTTTTTTACTTTCCATAACACAAAAAAAAAAAAAAATCCGTCCTGTCTATTTGAAACTTAAAAGTAGGGGATTAGATATTATGTAGCAGTTTGCCAAACTTATCTTTGATTCTAACGTGATTTTCCTAAATCTTAATATTTTGCTTAGGTTCTGAGTGGCATCTTTCGTTAGTAAAATAAGGCTTCTCATTTCTGTGCCAGATTTTTCATCATCCTTTGTTACTCGACACAGGTATTTAAATTTTTTATACTCTAAACTTAGGTACCTTCACGAGATCGCTAAAAAAAGAGCATAGCATGATGAAAAAGACGCCAAACTTGACGAAAACAAAATTTTATCGTCTAAATGTTTGACCTTTCCTCTTAATGAATAACAAAGTATTTTTGGGGTATTTTTTCCATTTTTTAATCGTTCCTAGCACGTCCGAAATTTTCGTTAAAAATCTAGTTTTTTTTGAGTCAGCAAAATTGACCATTTTATTCCATTTAAAAAAAAACTGGAAATCTGACTTTGAAATTTTTTTAAATATCAATTATCATTTTTTCAAAACTTAATTTAAGAAAATCAGAAATTATAATGTTTATTTAAAATATTTTGAACCAAACTTAACTTAGCTTTTGTGCCAAAAAGATGTAATTTGAAAATAAAACAAAGCAGGTCATAAACTTTCGCGTCTCTTGACATGTGATGAATGATATATTTACGAATTCCATGAGGCAAATTTGTTCTACGGAAGGAGAAAAGTGAAATAATTTGCATTTACGTGAACAAATTATTTACCCCGTTATTTTTAACGAAAACTTTCAGCGGTCTAATTTTTTTTTTTTGTACTTAGCTTTCACCTTTACGTTTATGATGCTTTATGGGAAATATATTCTAAAGAAATTAAAATAAAACTGTTAAGAGTGACATTAAATTTCATATTTCTTAAGAAAGGTATCTAATTAATTTATAGGTACCTTTCTTATGAAATTTTATCAAGAATTGTACATAAAATACTATAATTTTATGTACATTTATTACATTCTACTGTTATTTGTATTTGCATTCATTTTATTATTAATTTTGATATTTCATTTATGGAAAAATGTCGTAACTGAGATTAATATAAAAATAAGATCATATAAATTTCATAAGATGATACTGATACTAGTAGGTACCCTTCTCAGTTGAAATTGAAAAATCAAATTAACTTCTCCACACGTGTTTCGCAAAAGTAAAGGCCTTAACAGCGGAGAACAATGCTTAACTCAAATAATGCAACTTAATTATATTCTGGTTGGTCTTCCGTATTTTATAATTACAGCTCGATTATAAGCACAAAATTACATTTCTTAATTACTGGGGATCTTCTGATTAGTCAAAATGATACAATTTACAACGCACTGAAAAAAGATCTATCTCATAAGGACACTTATGAAACCCTGTGCGGCTTTTAACTAATTTTATAATATTTTAACAACTTAAATGTAAAATCTATTATAATTAATGAAATAACAAATAATTGTATTAAAAATTCATTTTTCATCGAAAAATTTTTTTTGCTTTCAGAAAATATTGTCCATATTCATAAAAACAACTAAAAGCAAATAAAAGCATTTGAAATTAAATAATATCTTTGTTTTATTGAGTTTTGTATGTTACAATTCAGAGCTGATTTTCAGGTACTGCGTATCCAATTAAAACAAAAAAAAAACATGATTTGCATTCCTCAAAGCCCTGTGCTTTTAATTATTGTAATCACTAAAACCGATGCGATCGAATTTCTAGCGTTTTCATAAAATTAGTTATTGGGGGGGGTAATAAATTTTTTTTTTAAATATTTCTACCATGACTTTCATAAAAAAAACATTTATAATAATTTCGATCATCTGTGAATAGTTCTTGAAAGTTTTATTAACATCCGATAATTATTTCTATTTTTGCACGATTTTTCAAATTAATGTGTGTCATACCAAAAAACGTGCTAAAATTGTCTGTTATTTACTAGTTCCGCTGATACAAATAGAAACAAGGTTTTTTAATCAAAATTTAGAATTTTCTAAAAGAAGGAAATTTTTTTAAAAATAATTAAAAAAAACATTGGTCTTTCCTCTAAATAATAACATAAGCATTTAGACAATAAAATTTTGTTTTCGGCAAGGTTGGCGTCTTTTTCATCAAGCTATGCTCTTTTTTTTTAGCGATTTCGTGGAGGTACCTATCTAAACTTATCTGTATCTGCAACAAATCCGTTAAAAACTGTTGCTTCTTTAAGGCGTAAAAGAAAACACATAAGTTGTTTTGTTTGAATAGTCACCAAAATACATCCATCAAAAACTATTTTGCATTTCCAAGACACAAAATATATCGTCTTATAAACCATCCTTTGAATAGCTCTTCATTGCATCCGATATAAACTGGTGTTCCCCATAAGTCATAAGTTTCTTATCCTACTAATAACCCCACCCATGATACATCCGTTAAAAATTGCTGCCCGAGTCAAGAAACAGAACGTTTGAATACCTTGTTTGCCATCTTGTGAGCCGCTCCCAGAAGATAACGTTGAAAACCGCTGCTTTCTTAAAACATAAAAGGGAACATAATGCCTTTTTTTTCCTTCCAAACATTTACAATGTATCCGTTTAAAAACTGATTGTAACATCCCAAAGGACATTTACGATTTTTAATCTGATTACAAGGATACGCTTGCTAGTGGGTTGTAGATGTTCTGAGAAAAGCTTTCAGCTTTCGGCCATAATTGTACAAATGAACTGTCTTTGTCAGAGCTTTAGATGATGACGCATCCTGTTGATTCCGTTCACTTTAAGTATTGGTCATGCTACAGACACACACAAAGAACAAAGTACTGGGCTACTACGTGACATCTGCCCTGCTTTACGGCAGCGAATGTTGGATCGTCTCGTCAAAGATGAAAAAGAGACACGAGGCGGCGAAGTTATGCTAAGGATATCATGGACCGATCGTGTTAACGTCCTTAACATCAGGAAGAAACAGTTGAAATTCCTGGGACATGTAATGAGAAAGGACGGCTTAGAGAATAGAGGGAAAGAGAGGCAAGGGAAAACAAAGTATGACATACATAGCGGGCTCAAGCAAGTGAATGGCAGAACCGACCCTAGGGGGAAGTAGTAAAGGGACAAAACTTATTGGGAGCTATGAGGGGAAAGAAAAGCCATGATCGCCTACATCCCGAAGGGACAGGGCCTATAAAAAGAAGACTGACAGTAGCTGGAGTATAGATTATTTAAGATCGTGGAGGGTCATTTCGGATAAATTCTGTCCACGTTGTACAGTAGTGTTTCGATGTTGGCAACACAAGTTAAATGAACATTATTTTGAAATATGTGTAGGCGTTACTCTGTATACGTGACGATTTCATGTAATCCAGCTGTTTTCCTGTTTTGAAGAAAATTTTGTGTAAATTGAAACACATTCGGGAGATTCAGATTTAATTTCCTTTAATTTATTAACCAGACAAATTGATTATGATACCATGTTCAGAGAAAAATAAAAGAAATATGAAGGCCAACTTTTCTATTAATGTTGGTTATTGGCCTCAGTAATAGAGGATCCCTCATATCCAAATATGCATGTCTATTAGGGCAGCTACCTAATCCTTGTTGCAGATGTCTGCTCAGGCACATCTGGGTTTATATTGAACATCCGTGATCAACAGTCTGAGCAATGCCAGTGCAATCAAACCCTCGCTTACAATGACTTGTGACTTAGAGCTAGCGCAACCATCGATGTCTCTCAGATGGTTATGTCTACTCAGTTACAAGGCTTGGTTCCATCCATGGTATCGTGTTCAGGCACTTTTCAAAGGTGTCGCACGCTGTGACTACCTCTTATCAAGAAGTCACCTTCGATTCTTAATATCACATCATTAATCGGATATTAAAATCTATTATCAAACTAATGCGAGATCTGGATTATTCTCTATTGTGGGAATCCAGGCGTGTCCGTGATCAAAATCGAGACTTGTAAGTCAGTCATTGAAAAACGTCACATTTCAACGACTTCAATATCCAGAAATAGTAATGAATCCAACCATTCAGCCTGCCGACAATAACAGTTCAATATTTCTCCAACAGAATGTATATCAGAGAAATTAGTTTCCGCAAGAATAAAAATTTATTGGTTATTTCACACAATTTACATTATGCGGAATAATTTCCTCGTCTTTGTTGTTATTACAAAGTTTCGACCGTTATAATTTCCGACCTTCATTAAGTGTTTATCGATCCGAGTAACTTACAAGGAATTGCAAACAGAAACCTTTGTTTAATCTACGTGGGTAGATTGTTCTCGTTCCACTGTCTATGGATCCCCCTTTTCGTACTTATTTTTTAGTATTGATCAGTTATTGTTCGTCCGTTTCCACTGTGTCAAAGAACATATTTCCCAGATTAAGGATTGAACTCACAATTACACCAAATTCACAAAAGCTGTGATAACGAAAACAAAGATGAGGACAATAGTCCAAATGTAAATAACTCCTCGTCTTAGTTATTAAGACAGAAATCATTCGGATACAATGAATTAATTTGCACAATATTTAAAACAAATCGATGCATAGAGTTGCTACCGACGTGGATAATATATTCAGACACAGATATGAATAATTAAGCTTTTATAGACGGACCGGTCGAATATAAGGAATCAACCCAAGTGACATGGTGGCCTTTATTGTCGTGGCAGCGTACTTTGAAAATGGTGATTTTTCATTAACAGATAATCGAATTTCACTACCATGATAACTACTCATAGACTTCTGAATGCCCAGGAGGCCTTCAAGACTATTAATGGCACTAACGAGTTTGAATCGGAGGAAATAGATGAATTTTGTTCCAATGAACAATAATTAAGGCCGTCAAATTGCAAATGGCAAGAACGTTCTACTAATAATGTTATATTTTGAATTTATGGCAATTGTATTCTTTTTCCATGGAAACAACGAAAACCAAATTTCTATTTTCATAAATAAATGTACATCTACAATATAGGGATTTTCTACACGTAGCTGTAATGTGACAGCCCAAAATTATGGAGCGCTCAAGGAGTATCAAAGCTACCTCTCAGTCGTAATTGATCTCGCGAGATACTTACTAACCATTAAACCCCGTTGAAGCGATCATGATCTACCATATAAAATGAACACAATTATATTAGAATATATGTGGTATAGGGTTGTGTAGATAACTCACAAATTTTAGGTAAATGTGTAAAATTTAGGAATAAACCCAGTCTAGGAAGGGTTAATGAGTCTATGGTATAGATTTAGTCCGAAACAAATTGTAATATAAAAAATGGCACCGATAAAAACAAAAAAACAAAAAAATATATATATATATTATTTCTGTGATACATAGATTTTCGAAAGCGGTTTCATCCTAAAAGCAAATGTAAACATATTTCCAAGAAAGCAGTTTAAACTAGACAAGGAATTGCCAAATTTATTTAATGTATGAAATAAACACGATAAACTGTTTGTGAGTAGCAAGATTTCAGTTAAATTTACACACACGTTTTTGTCGTTCCATATTCATTTTTTCTACAAAATCTCTATCTATAAAAGGCAGGATGTGTGTGTGTGTAACGAATACACGGCCGCAATTTTTGACGGATTTGCACCAAAATTTACATGCACATGCTCCAAGTTAGCGGGAAGGCCAAGACCGACTCTGCATTTCCCAACTTCCATCGATAGTGGAAATAATCGATTTTTTCGTGCTTCGTCGGCAGTTTTCATGTAGTTTGCAGCCATTTTCTACTGGCAAGAGTGAGAGCCTATAGTTAGCTGCCACGAATAGGCAGGAAGATACTATTGGCCAGCGTGAGAGCCAACAGCTGACTGACTGACACGAATGATAACTAGCGTGCTAGCATGCAAAAAAAAAATCGATAGCTGCATTCGTCACAAGTGGGGAAAAATTAAAACTTTACTCCAATTGGCTCATTAGCTTGCTTAAACTCAACGTTGATTCTGATTCCGCAGAACTGGGTTGGGTGTGAAAAAAGTATTTAACATTCTTTTTTCATTCGTTTTTTCCAGTTACGAGTCTTTTTTTTAATTTTTATTTAAAGCTAATCGTTTTGTGTTCATTTTGTATAGTTCTTTTTTCGTAACAGATTTAATGTTTAGTATAGAGCTTAGAAAAAAATTCGCAGTGTGAGATAAGCAAGAAGTAAGGCATGTAGCAACATCAGAACGGCAAAAGGCACTCGTTTAAAGGCAAGGAAGGGCAAAAATATTTTAAGTCAAGTGATAGCGATTGCTGTATGAGTCGTACAATTTTTGAATCAAGCACGGGCAACGCCGGGCCATGCTGTTAGTGTCATATAAAGGTGAATAAATCCATCATCTTAATAAGATTCATTCATTTATATAGCTTTGCTTAAACTACTAATTTATATTAGTTTTAAGGAATCAAAAAACGCACATATATAGCGATTGATTGGGCACCTCGAGGCGGTGTAATGGTTAGCAATCTTGTCTAGCTAGAACAATTACGACTGAGTAGTGAGTTCGATCTTCACTGGGCGCCCCATACTTTCGGCCTTGTGCCACATTTAAGCTACGCTTAGAAAATCACTGTATAGCGATTGATCTTGATGTTTGTTATTCTTTTGGGAATATTTAATAACATAACAGTATCCGAAAAATTTGGTTTGATGAAACTATATTCAAAAGAAGTATTTTGCGTCACATTACTTAAGTTTTCCGACATACTAATTATATATATTTCAAAATATGTCTATAAAAAATTCAATAAAAAATTTAGTTAATAACTAAAGATATTAACTAAATCGACTAATGTGTTAAGACACAGATTTTAGAAAACCCTAAACTACAGAAAGAACAAAGATAAATATAAGAATTTGCATGGGTGTTAAAAAAATTGTGCAATAGTAAAAGTAGTAAATATAAACAATAATATGGTAAATAGGACATATAAGTAAATACAAATACTTGCATTATTTACATTATTCGGACTGTTATTCTAATTTTCGTTGCCATATTCACAACATTTCGGCCGTTGTACGTCCCGCCTTTTTCAGGTTATTGGAATTTCGAACCGAACACTTTATTTTGTCCAATAAGGTAGATTTTTCTAGTTCTACATGCCATGTCTCCTCTTATTTCCCTTTAACTCAACGCTCCAAGTTTTGGTTCATCATTGCTGTGGCCTGGTATTGGACTCACAACTCTTTGTGTCTAGTCTCTGGATATAACCAACGTCTTTATCCACTGGGCCATGTGTCCTTGATCCAGTGACTAGACCCAATAGCAGGCCACTGCAGTGGTGAACCAAAACTTGGAGATTTGAGTTAAAGGGAAATAAATGAGACATCTAGAAGAGGCATGACATGGAAATAGTACATATCTACCCCGGATGATGAAATAAAGGGTTCGGTTCGAAATTCACATCACCGGAAGAAAGCCGGAGTGTCCAACGGCCGAAACGTTGTGAATATGGTAAAGAAGATGAGGATAACAGTCTGAATAATGTAAATAATGCAAGTAATCATAATACCTAATGTCAGTGATATAGACAGATAGTAAATATACAGTTTGAATTTTTTTCTCTTGTTTACCTTTTATATTGGGCACGATAAGAAAAAGAGCTTAACCAGCCTATTTTCACAATCTGCGCATTAAATATCAAGTAACCAGTTGTGGTTCGCATTCTGCGGTTTGGCCACGTTTGGTCAAGAGCTGTTTCCGTGAATCACGAACCAAGAACATTAATAGAAAATTTCTCACGGTGAATTATCGCTTGTTTAGATCTTTACGATTAAATTACATGTAAATTGATGCCAAATTTATAAACATACTTTTTAGATTTTAAAAGAATTTGGGTAATTGGAGTTGAATGATAAGTTAACACTTAATCTCATGTGACATCTGGTGTAAACATTTATTCTGTTACTCTCCATTCGAAGGGAACATGATTGTGTCATTGTGGGACGCCTATGTCTGTTCTGTCGATACATGCCGGTTCTTGATAGACACTGACACAAACTTGATTGTTAATGCCAGCAGATGTACACGATTTCCAATGGTTTTTTTTTATGCCGTTCAAGTATTTTCAGCCTGAAATTGTTTTCTTTGGCTCAGCTTTTATTGTGCACTGTATAGAGACATCACCTATGTTCACTATTTACATTATTCGGACTATTGTCTTCGTCTATGTCGCCATATTTATTACAACGCTCCGGCCTTGCCAGTTTCTGGTAGGATTTTTCAATTTGTCTCCGTATTTCCGGTATATCGGGTTCGTACCGATCCTTCAGTATCTGCCTATATTTCTGAGATGAGGTATAGCGTACACTATTTACATTATTCGGACTATTGTCCTCATCTATGTCGCCATATTTATTACAACGTTTCGGCCGAAACATTGTAATAAATATAGCGACAAAGATGAGGACAATAGTCCGAATAATGTAAATAGTGTACGTAATACCTCATCTCAGAAATCTAGGGAAACACCTATGTTGTTAGGTTAATGCTAACTTTTATCTACTCCCTTTTAAGATTTATATAGCAGGTTCCGGTTATATGATAAATAATAGGGTAGACAAGGCTCTATGGCCTTGGATGTCAGCGAGTCTAAGACTACGTAGTATGATGCCTGTTATAGTCATTTCACACAATTTGCATCAGAGGTTAAAGAACAAGTGAGCATCCCAGGATTGACCTGGAGTTAGCCTCAGGCGCCGAATGAAGAAGCATGCGATCTTACGCAGGCACCTGATTTTCAGGCGTGTGAAAGATTTTGTAACATACATGGTTATTTAAGTAGGCACCTCGGAACAGTCTCTCAAACTACGCAAATGGAGAATGGAGGGTATATGTGTGGAATCCAGGAACAACGAGGCTGCTTCACGCTCATGATGGTCGAGAGTAACTGAAGAAATATTAAAATGAATAAAATGTTAAGTAAGGAAGATTAAAGTTTCTTCATTCCAATTTCTTTGAATTCGAAACCCTGGAGAATGCAATGAGAAACCACTCCACTATCAAAATAAAAATATCAATTTTAATAAAAAGGCTTATATAAAGGATAATTCATTAATTGGAAGTTCATGATTTTTACAGTGATTATTAAAATAAAATAGTACCAACATAAATAATAATTTATTGTTTTGACTCTTTCTTATATGGCCTCATTTCATTCAAATAATTTTAAGATATCTGTGCTATTATTATGGGAAATTCGGATTTGATGATATTTCCAATGCTAAAATGATTGACTGATTTCCTTTACAAAACTTGCAAGCCAGGTGATGCTTAACATTTTCTTATATTTCCTTGAAAATTACAGTAAATGGATTTAACATCGTAGATTTAAAATTACATACGCTCACTTCGAAATTCTTTTTGACTATCCTTTTAGATTTAACTGAATATTTTTCGGCATCTAACAAAACCAGTGGTCGTGGGGGTGCAAATCGGAATAAGTTTGAAAGCACTCTTTTCAAGTCAGTTGTCCATTCTTGCTCGGAAAGACCATGGATGGCCGATAATAAAATCATTTCCTGCTTACCGATTTTATATGCGTCATGACCCTTCCGATTATGAGTTTTCAAGTGATGTCTGCCCCTTTCAGCTAGAGGTGGGGCTATTCGGAAAATTAAATTGGTCATTATGACGTCAACTGTATTTACATTTTTAATATTTTGCAAAAATAATGAGAGAATGAATTATGGATAGGGAAGGGCTTGATATTTGTTGAAATAGAATTTGATTTCAAGTCAAGAACAGAAAATATGAACGTGGAAAATCGGAACATCATGAGTCGTATTAAAAAAACGTTTCAAATAAAAAGTTCCATCAAAAAGGTGGATGAAGAGAAAATGGGAACGAATACAGAAAAGGTAAAGAGGAGACAAGGTGGAGTAATAGATAGCCGCTCGGTGTGAGGCATCCCAGTCGAATCCATCACATTCACTTACATGCTAATACCCCTGCGAAAGGTATTAATTCTCTTCTTTCCCCCCAGCTTTGGGGAAATAGCAGAACAGACCGGATTCTATAGCCTTGGACGGCAACTGGTCTACTTCAGAAAGAAATGGCAACCTACTGCAGGAAAAAACAAGCCTCGTCAGTCATATATCGAAAGATACATGATCGCCTAAGCGTGTATCACGCATGGCACATAACTGATTGAAAGAGAATGGAAAAAAAAAACAGGAAAACCAAACACGAAAATAAAAAAGAAATAAAGAGTTAAAAATTGAAAGGAGAGAAAGAAATAAATGAGAGAAAATGGAAAACGCAATGCGAAAAGAAAAGAAAAACAGATAAAATGAGAAAAAAGTTAAACAAATCGAAGGAAGTAAAAGGAATCGATAAAATCAGAGAGGAAATTGAAGAAGACCAAGGAGGGAAAAGAAAAGAGAAAATAAAAACGAATTAAACCAGAAAGAAAGATGGAAATATATACAAAATTAAAAACACAATAAATTCGAAGAAATATTATAGAGAATAAAAGCAAAACTACAGAATTGACAACATGGCGGAAAAATGATATTTTGTTTGTTTAAATCTTTGTTTTTCAATCGAAAATAATGAAAAACTAGATCCTAATCTGATTCAAACGTACAAGATTTTAACTGCCAGATTTTTGTTACTTGAGAAACAAATACGAAACAATTACGAATTTAGATAGATTACGCAGATACTTTCATATGGTTGTTATGCTTATTGCCAAACTCATTCAGAAATATCTAAACTGTCAGCTGTATGCAAACGCTTCCTAAGATCAATGGTTAAAAATGGCTTTTAGGAAATGTAACCAGTGGGTTTCGCCCAAGGCCATCTTTCATCGATTCTTGCAGATAGACGCTACAGAATCACTAACAACGAATTGTATCAGATAACAGAAACCACATTACTTGAAGATTTTCAACAGCAGCAACAACTAAAATGGAGATCATATATAACTCTAAGAGAAAGTAATAACAAAATGAAGATGTTGACATTCCGCACTACTTCAAATAGAAGTTTAGGAAAGAAACCCATATCAATAGTGGAAAGAGGGACTGGAATTGATAGTTTCCTGAAAGTGAAACTGTTTCTCAAGTCTAGACACTTTTTCCACTTTCCAGTTTTAAATGAAGGAGTTTATAAAATTGAATCGAAAGCAATACTGACTGCTCGGTCAACGAATGCCAAATGTTTCCTTATAAGGAAATGTTTAATATTACCATTACAAAACTGATGGTATATGCAACACCCACCAACACAGTGTTAAGATGTGACGGAAAGTCGTTTGAATGTATTCTTACATGCAAACAAAGGAGAAAAACTGTCCAGTCACCGCGATCCTTATCATGCCTGTGTCCCTGTCCACAAATCCTGTTTCTTTCATGCAATGAGGAAGATGCCCGCAGTAATGTTGGAATACCCAGAGACTCGGGTATATCCCTGAGGGTGCATAGATGATCTGATCCCATGTTTTATCTTCCTGAAAACATTAACTCAAATAGAATAACTTCTTAATTACGTTACATTCATGCTTCATTTGACAAATATCAAGTGTAATAGTTCAACGTTAGTGTTGGATAGCTGACAGCAAGTTGCATTTATTTTCTCTGGATTTCGAATGACTGTTGTTGCGTTGTACTCAAAGAAAACATATTCTGAGTAGAAGGTTAGGTTACTAAGTCTCTGTTGCTGAATGCTAAAATCAATTTGAGCTTTTGTTTAACGGAGAGGCCCAGTGAATCGACGGGGAAAAGGAAATAATTCACAAAGGTTTAGAAAGAAGAGCGTAAAAGGAAAGAGATAAGCTTAAAAGAGTGAGAGAGGGGGGTTGGGGACGAAAAAAGCAAGTGAAAGAAGAGAAAAAAAGAGGGGGAATTAAAAAAAGAAAATAATCATATACATGGTCAAAGTGATCTAAAGTCTTTTTAAAAAGTGAGATAAGAAACAAAGAATATTAAAAAAAGAAGGAATCAAAGGAAAGAAAAGGAAAAGTTTTTCTTTTTTTTTTTTTTAATAAAAAAATAGGTGAAAAGTAAGGAAGAAAGAGTTATCATTAGGAATGCTTTGAGTGAGTAGATCTAATATCCGGCGTGGCCTCTGCCAAATGCTCAGCGTAGAAATGATGAAGAACCGCCAAAGTATGCAAGGAATGTATTTTTAAACTCTTTACTTTATTAATAACGATAAAATCACATTCTCTACGCGAGATTTTTGTTGAATATAACGTTTCATTCATTCCTCTGATCAGTCGATATCTTTCAGCAGAATAATTAACGTCTTTTATACCACGATGATAATTAAGTATAGAGAAAAGAGTCGACCAACTGAACAAATTAATTTTAAAAAAAGACTTTCAGCAAAATGAAGTTGAACTTCCATTAAACGTTTTGTATCCGATTATTACGTTTTACTTAATTTTTAGTTATTTTCAGGATATAAATGATCATTCTACGACGGTTCGTAAAAAAAAAAAAAAAAAAAAACACAAACAAACTCCGATTGAATATAATGAATCACCTTTTTGGGACTTTGAAGTTTGAAGCTACACAATCTTCAGATATGCTTTACTGATTATGCCGTTCTAGGCTAAGTTTCGCAGAATACTGAATTGTGTATTCCTTCTATTTCTGAACAAACGCAATACTTCTGTTTCTTGTTTCCCTTAAATGTTCATTGATTCTGCATATCTTTGTTAGTTCAAAATGCCTGTAAGATATTGTTTGACATTTCTAAGATTGATAATTGGTGCTAAATTGTAGAATACACTTTCTTTTTAATCCATTCATTAGGAATATAATTACCGATGTTTTGACTATGTTGAAGAATTTTGTTATATTTGGTGATATATTATGGTGGATGTCAGGGAAAATCAGTTTCATCATACTTTAACTTTCCAAGAAAATAAGTAACGAACAATGAAGGAATATTAATTGCAATCAAAGATCACGTACAAATTGTCGCACTGCCTTTCCTTTAGGCTTTTCAAATTAATAAAAAATACAAAATTCTTCACATTTCTCGTACACATGAAAGTTCCCATTGACGTAGATTAATAAAATCCTTAGATAAAACCAATTGTTCGTACGTTTTATCATGTTTGCTAATAAGAAAAAATAGATTCGTGGTTTATCATGATTTTTATAAGTTTAATATATGAAATAGTGAAAGATATTTCAACAATGTTAGTGTATTTCCTGATGTGTAAAGAACAAATCAACAATATTAATGAGAATACAAGTTTACAATAGATAAGTTTTATGTAACTGAATTTTGAAAGAAAATGAAATAATTTTCATGAAACATTCTATAATATTATTTGAATCAAAAAATAACTTTACAAAACAAATTCGGCAATTTTTCAATAATTAATATTCATATATCTGAAGTTGTCTCCTTTGAAAAAAGAGGAACATTATAATCTAGATTCATATTATATATATGTGTAAGAAACACAGGGAGGCGCGGATTGTGGAACGGTTATCGATACAGAAAGTTCTACGCGCAGAGTTCAATTCCCGCTCGATTCAGTTTTTCTCACTTCGCGTTAATTCCCTTAGGGAAATCATACATCCATCTTGTTCCCGCTTTGGGTCAAACAGCATTGCAGAATGGGTCTCTTTCCTTGAAGTAGTTTGGAGTCTTGGAGAAAGAGAACATTAAATTGGAATGGGCTCCGATAGGTTGTCTTGCTCAAGCCACAACACTACTGCCAAAGCTGCAGTACATCCAGTGCCCTTACAACCATAATAGTTTATAGAACATATGACGAACAAACGTAAACATATATGCAAATATCATATCTTGATTATCTGTGTCAGCACAAATGCAGACAACAAATTAGTCTTAATTGCAAACTAGTTTCGAAATTTATTTATACTCTGACTTAGATGTTTCATTGTAATTTGCTCTAATCTCGATAAAGATGTGTCGTTTTCTTTGTGTTACGACAACAAACCCACAAATACAAGTTGGTTTATGGGAATATAGATTTTATTAGATAAAGCATTTTCTGTTATTCTATATTGATCTAGATCCATACAGCATGTCTCTCATGTAATGATCTTGTGCCATACAAAGTTGAAACCGGAAAACATCACTTCATACGGGTCATAAAACTTTTTCTAGCAGAGTATAAGTGTTCCCCCACCACCATCCGACGTACAGCAAAACGCATTTTATGCCGATGGGGTTATGAACACAGCCGACGACATTCAAAGTCAAATACATTATGTAAAGAATTCAATCTGAGAGATAAAGTCGCATATCGGCAAACAATGCACTTGTCGAGAATTGTTTCATTTGTCTTCTCGGCGGCTTCAAGCCATGTTCGATATAAAAAAAAAATGAAAGAAGGTTCTCTTCTTTTAATTTTTCTTTTTTTTTTCCGGTATGGGAAGGGGTGATCGAAAGTATGTTTCCTTTTTCTCGCTGAATGCACTGGCCACGAGTCGGATGTTACCTGAAGGAAAACTACAAAAATGGAATCCAACCAAGTTTTAGAAAGGGCAACAAAAGCCATTATGAATGCAGGCAGAATTTTCTCCATTCTATGCATTGATGTAAAAGATAACAAAGAAGCTTGACCATGTGTAAAAACAAACCTATCTTTTTTATATTTTTCTTTTGTTTATATATATATCTCCACCTTTCATCTCTCTACAAACACATACATACACACACACACACACACACACACACACAACGAATTGTGCGCAAAGGCTTGGAGAACTATTTTTGAAAAATTGTATCACTAAAATGACTAAAATATAGACGTTAAATATTCTGCGAGACAGGGGAAGCAAATTAATTTTACAGACAGACTGATTAATCTCTTCAATATTTTTCGAGCTTTTGGTTGATTGGTTCGTTTTATATGGCTTACCAACCCATTGCAGAATAATTAAGGTCAGAAAATATTTTTAGATTTTAAGAATTTTCTTGTTGGGTGTGGGGGAGTTAATAATGATTTAATAATATAAGAGTTACTAATTAATATCGTAGCTGGGGGGGAAAAGTAATTTCATTCTTTTACCAAAAGTATTTGCTCGTAAGGGAATATAATGAAACCAATGGGAACTGGAACTCAGCCCTCGGATTAACAATTCCGAAACATTAAACATTACTCCATCCAGATACTGACAAGGCTCCACGTTTCTTAACTCCGGTGATATGGCCGTAATCCCAAACATTTGTCTCCCAATCAATTCACACACACACACATACATACATTATATATATATATATATATATATATATATATATATATATATATATATAGAGGACAGCATATGTTTTATATTATAAAGAGGTAATCATACAATGAATCAATTAGCAACATTAATGTACTTAATGTCGAATTCTCTGCGGTAACAGACTTAATATAAGAAGTAACTTACTAATAATCCACTGAATGACGCGATCCTTATGTATAAAATTGTTGACAGATGGATCTGGCGTATTTTTAGAGCATCAAGTACTTTCGAAAACTTCATGTTCACATCGTCAGGCTGTAATGTTTTTCATTAGAAATAAAACTCCAAGACTAATGGATTGTGGATTATTAAATTAATGCTTATAATAAGTCGGGTAGCGAATGGACTTCACCATTAATTACATTAATATTACTAATTGATTCATTGTATGATTACCTTTTTAATATATATATAGTGTCAAATTAGAAATAAGTTTCATTCAAGCAAACTTCAGTCCATGTCTAAATATTCTATACAAGGACTCCATATATAGGCCACTTAGGAGACTATAAGAATTGTGATTAACCGGTCCATAGATATGCTCCTGGAGTCTGATTATTTATAATAATTAATTTATATTGTATTTATTTTGATTTTATTGGTATATTTTCTTTTATTTTATTTTTTCCTGTAAACTAAAATTTATTACAAATTTTTAATGGTTGGGAAGTGGTTGTAGGTATCATATGAATTTGATTTCGTGTCGGCATTTTGAAATGGGTCCTGATATTTTGCTTAGAACTTGACATGTTTCTGAAAGGTAATTTATTCGTTTGTCCCTTGTATATTTGGCGCTCACTCAGGGTGTCGCTTTATAATCTCTTGTGGCGTAAATCTGACAACCAAAATACAATGCTGCTTCCTAAGTTCTAGGATTACTAAAGAATTTTACCTCCCTCATTCCTAAAACATTTTATTTTAGTTCATTTAGGAAGATTTGGGCCGGGCGAAGACACACCGTAAGAATTGAACTCCCACAGATCAAAATAGCTAAGTGTTGGCTTGTCAGTTCAGTGACATAGTAATTATCAATTCAATAACTGGACCTGCCAGTGTATAATTAAACTCAGTAGAAAAAAGAGCAAAAACTGCCCAGATTTAAATGAGTACAAGACAAGAGGTATCCTTAAACCCGGACAGCGAAATAAGAACAGTATACCCCGTATATTAAATAAATGGCTAATTTCAAATTTCCTTGAATTTTATCTAAATTGACAAACACCTGATAAAGGCCGGGAGATACAATACCTTAAACATTGTAATAACAACAAAGATTAGGAAAATATTACGAATCATAATAATGTAAGTAACAATAATATTAATGGTTTGTTAGCTCTTATACTTTTAGTCTAGTTCTATATGTATAATCTACGGTGAAGCTCCCAACTCAGTTTGGCACAGGGCCACGAAGTTGGGGAATTTACTGAGCGTTATACTTACTACTAAGTGAAAATGACATGTTTCTGAAAGGTAATTTATTCGTTTGTCCCTTTTGTGGATCTTTTCTGTTAATTCAACCCAAATAATGTAAAGTTCCTCATCGCAAATAATAATTCACCCCAAGGAAATTAAAATATTAAATTTTAAATCAAAGTTTGTTTGCTAATTACATATTTCTTGAAGAGCAATAAATGTAAGGTGTAAGGATTTTAATTTTTTGGCACTCTTTTCAAATTTATAAATTTTAAATCAAAATTTGTTTAGCTTGCCTTGCAACAAGCCCAACCGTCAGAATGAAAAATGATGAAATTTTGAGGGGTTATTCACATTTCGTAAGGACGGATGATATTCGAGTACTTACAAAGAAATTTTACAATTTAAAAAAAAAAAGAAAAAAAAGAAATCTGTTTTTGGCCTGTTTATCGGGCCGAGCTTAGAAATAGAAACAGCGCATCGAGGCGATCGGAAAGATCAACACAACAAAAGTGCAATGGAAGGGCCTCGCACTGCGAGAGTTTGGTGTGAATTTTAGCAAATATAAATTCTGTTTATTTTGTGGTGAATTAATATATATCCTGGTTTGCTAAGTAGCCCGCAAAATATTATCCAGGTACGAAGAGTTCATTTAATAACAAGAAAGCAATAAATAAGTTAATTACATATTTGTTGAAGAGCAATGAATGTAAAGTGAAATGATTTTAATTGTAGCGGAGGTTTAGCAAACTTCTCAGTAAAATCGCGAAACTAAAATATTGAGAACGACTTTCACCAAAAGTCTCTCATCTCAGCAGTTTGTTCATCTTATTTCAGAATGTGAAACTCCCAAACACAGAAAAGAGCATAAACTGAAGCATTTAATTTCTTTTAATCTAAATGTTTTTTGTGTGTGTGTTTTGTGTGTGTGTGTGTTTTTGTTTTTTTGTGTGTGTGTTTTTGTTTTTTTTGTGTGTGTGTGTTTTTTTTTTCTTTTTTTTTTTAAATAAATAAATTCAGATATAAGAATTGCTATTCAGAAGTTCGGGGCCCAAATCTAATATTGACTTTTAGCTAATATATTTATGAATAATTCAAATATCCGGCGATATGTTTACTTCACGTGTAAGTTTTTCCCGGCCATGTCCCCAAATGTTTGCGTAGAAACTCAGTAAAAATATTGGTTTAAAGTTGAAATCGGAATGGCGGAATTCAATAAGGTAAGGACACCCATTAATTAATCTCTTCTTCAGCACATAATGTAAGAAAAACAAACAAACAAAACAATATTGCAATAAAGAAAACATTTGGTAAAAGAAATTATCAAAAATTAATACATAAAATACATCATTCAAGAATTTTGAAAATTCAGTACCTACTACTAATTCTAACTAAATAACATTACAGAAAAACATGAGAAAGAATTTAGCAATATGACTAAATTTGAATTTCGTCTTATTTATAATGCATTATCGAAATCTGATAGACTTTTCCGAATATGTGGTGACATCTTGTTGGGGGCTATGTCTCTATCTTAACGATCGATGCTAATTACTGAATGGATGTACACTGTATAAATGTTCCCAGATATGATATAAAAAAAGCAAAATTTATACTAGACAGAAATCCTACTGAAAATGCGTAATTATTGAAAATATGTTCTATTCTGTTAATTTCTTTTCCCGCCTCTGCAACTCTTTCCAAGTTTCTTGCTTTTTCTGCCACCTACGATCTTTAAAAATTTAAATTCAACACCAACCACCATCTACTGTCTTCCTGAACCCTGTTCTTTTAATATCCTTTCTTATTAATTTCTTCTTGTTCTCATTCACTCTCAGTAACCCCTTGAATCTTAATGGCATTAAATCCGGCCCGCGAAGGCATGGTGACCGGCCCACGAGCCTGATTACCAATTACTATTTTTAACATGAGGGACGACCTTCAAATGTCATTTTCCATACAATGTCTACACATCTCGGTGCACATAAAATATTAGACTATCTGCTAGTTATCTTTCATGAGTCTTATTTTACCAAGTGGCGTTGCCTACGTTTAATGTCAAATAATGGATACATATTTGTTATGACGCTTGGCCACATTAAAAGGTAACAGAAGCGAAAGGAACGATAAAGTGAAAGAGGCCAGGGAGGGACTGACATGCGAGGTAGCAGAAATCTAAAGACAGTTAAACATAGACATTATACATACATGCCTCATGAATGTGTGGTTGATACCGTATGTACGTAAGTGTATATGTGTGTGGAACTATTTGTACTCATATGTATGGGTATATGTGCTTCGTTTTTGTTTGATGTGTGTGGTTCGTTTGTGGAACAATTTTCAATAACAGTTTCAAACTTACACGTCATAATTTCATCCATTTTGACTTCGGTTGATTTTTTCACTTTGAAGTATTTTGACGTTCCTTGAGGAAAAGTAATTTTTATTAAGTGCTTTTTAATTTTAGATTTTCTTTTGTTTTTCTGATTTGTCAATGTTTATTTTCATTATGGTTTTAAATATTTAAGTTGACAGAGGTCTGCATATGTAATTTTTCTTAATTTTTCATTAATGGCCTTCGTCCGGCCTGCGACCTGTCATTATAACACGATCCGGCCAGCGGGGTCGAATGAGTTGCCGACCCCTGGTCTAAAGAAATCATATAATCTGCAGAAAATTGAAGAAGGAATAATGGAAACAATAATAGTAAAACTAAATTTGAATTTCGTCTTTTGGCCGGTGTATAAAAATAAAGTGTCGTCAGTTTCTCAAAATGCTTCTAACGATGGAGGACGCGTGATCAAAAATCGTTGAAAATATTTTCAATATTAATTAAGTGAACATGGTCGGACATTAAATAATTTGGACTTTGAAAATAAGAAGCAATAAAGATAGAATTAAATAAAAACTTATCAAAATCAATAAGGAAAACGATTCATATCAATGTTTTCGTTGGTCTTTCGATCAATCAATATTGATTTTTTTTTTCTCGATATCTTTCCTTTTTTTTTTTTTTTTTTTTTTTGTAATTTTTTAACGTTTGTCTTTAGCGTTGTTTAATTGATTTTTGTTCAACTCCGCTTTTTACGGAACATCACACAAAGACATAACTAAGTTTATTTGTTACGCCTTAGATATTAATCCATACTTCAATTAAGCAAGCGCAGTTAGTCTGTTTTTATTTATTTCTGAAGAGCGCTTTTTCTCTCTCTAACTCAATGTCCTACACACACACACACACATTTGAGGGAAATTGTAAAGACAAAACGGAAAAAGTTTACTTGTGACGCGTTTTATCGAAATGGATTTGTTGACGCCAATAAACCTAGTCTGATGAAGTCCTAATGGATGTAACGCGTCACAATTAAACCTTTTCCATTGGCCTACAAATTTCCTTAATATTGTTTACTAATACATAATAATATATATCGTTATCTTAAAGTGTATATATATATATATATATTATAATAATTGTGTGTGTATATATATCTATCTCTCTCTCTCTCTATATATATATATATATATACACACACACATTATAATAATTGTGTGTGTATATATATATATATATATATATATATTATAACAATTGTGTATATATATATATATATATATATAAGAATATGCCTATCAGTTGAATTTTAGTTAAAACTTCTGTAAAACAAATGACATTGACATTAAGTTAACTTATCGTACATATTTGCTTTCCTGCATGTATTGCGCTAAATATGGTAAATATCAAAATATGAGTTGTTTGGATAAAAGAATTCTTATTTTTCCAAAGAGCATTTGCATGTAAGTGAAGATAATAAACCTGAGTGAGATTCGATCTCTGCTCTCCCATTTCGAGCCGCTATCAGTTAGACCCACCCAGAGTGACATTCAGGCAAAGTTTTTCTTGTTTATGTACACATTTCTTTTAATTTTTAGTCTTTTTTTTCTATTTCTCTATTTTATTTTCCATTAATAAATTTAGTTAAACGCATTCCATACAGGTTGGGAACGTACACATCTATGCAGATCTATTTTAGATCATGAACCTAATAGATTTTACAAATTATTGTTTTGAATTCATTTAATTTCTCATATTTGCATTTTATTTTACTGTATTCTATATCTGTTTAATGCGTTTTATATTCATTCAGTTTAAGTTTTCAATAGTTTAATTTTTCAATAGTTTACACTATTTTACTATTACTGTTTGAAAAAGATTTAATTTCGTAATGGACATAACTGGATTGCTATCGTTTAAATCAGTCATGTGTTCATTTTTCTAAGATAAATGCGTTGATGATAAAAACATGAAATTATAAATATAACATATCTGTTAAGTATTTATTTATCCCCGATCCTAACCCTACATTTCTGAATTCATTTCGCTAAAGATATTTCGTTGTTGAGTAATAGTTACATTTTAAAAATAATAATAATAATAATAATAATAAACAATTGGCGTAGTCACTGAATGGTCAAAGTTGGAATAGAATCATTTGGCCTGGAAGATAGAAATCTTACCATTGTACCATTTGTAAGATTTCTATCGGGTTAGTTGTACGACATCCGGGTTCTGACATGAATCCTTTCTAATCTATCGCGAGATCGAGCCATTTACAAAAAGAAATTGCGCTGGATAACTGCCAGCTTCACTTGCATACAAGAGACTCATTTGATTTATGATTTCTTCCTCGACATCTTCATATCTAATTTTTTTTTTTTTAAAAAAGGTACGAAAATTGGCGAATATATCAGGACTGGTTGCATTTTATTCTTCATCAAGAAAAAAAATATATAAAATCTGAAACAAACAACGAGAAGAATATAAAAGAACAGAATATAGGTCTGGAAATATTTTTTTCGCAGTAACCTCCACAGATTTCCCTGTAAATTAAAAATAATGTAAACATTTCTTGTAATAATTTAAGTGCTTTTTGATGTTTTAATTCGGGCTTTATTTTCAAGAAAATCACATAAAAATAATCTGAAAAAAAATAATTTGATGAAATTTAAGTATGTTTGAGCTTATTTTTTTAAATATTATTTACAAATTAGATATTTGCGTCATGATGAATGTATTCCGTGATGGTTATACTTTGTCAATAAATATGTAAACAATGTTTCGTTTAAATATGCCGTAAATATATTAACATTTGTTAAAATTACAGTCGTTGAAAATTAAATAGTCTAATAATTTAATTTCGATAATTAAATTTTGATTAAAATATAGTGGAATAAAACGTTTGTTTTGATCAAATGCCTGTTTATTTGTCGATCAAGTCCAAATGTCAAATGGTTGTCAAGTCACTTTTCCTTATCCACATCTGTCACAAGTTTAAAAAAAAAAAAATTTACGCCAATTAAAGAGGAGCAAAATCGTTTTTTGTGTCCATGAAAAATTTCACAATTAACAAAGAACTAACCGTTTGAAAAATAAATGGCAATTGTAGTAATTCTAACGCTTTCAATCGCCCTGTTATTTCGACCAACTTATATTGTTGCAGTATATAACAGCTTACTGCATGATTCTGGCCTGGGCAAGATCACAGAATTAATAAATGGAATCTGCAACAATGGCGATATTCCAGAAAATCTCAGATCTATTTTCATAGACCAGGCACAAACGACTGTGAACTCCGACGAACAATCAGCCTAATGAGCAACATAACAAAACAAAACTCATCCGTATTCTGATGACTAGAGAGCGCAGCAAAATCAGGCCAGAGATAGGACAAGAACAGTGCGGATTCGTTAAAGACACCGGAACAAGGAACGCGATTTTCACGCACAGAATGTTATCAGAAAGAGCAATACAAATGCAGAAAGACGTGCATTTGTTTTATAAACAACGCAAAGGCGTTCGATAAAGTACGCCACAAAGATCTGTTGGAACTGCGCAGCAACCTTGGTATATTTGGGAAAGATATTAGAATAATCAAGAACCTATACTGGCAGTAATCGACCTGCATGCGGATAGAGAATGAGTTCAGCAAATACACAAAAATAGAAAGAAGCGTAAGACAAGGATGTGCCTTCTCACCAGACTTATTCAACCTATACAGTGAAGCATCATTGGCGGCCACAACATAAGATACGCAACAATGGCATAGTGATGATCTCAGATACGGAAAAGAAATAACAAAACCTCCTACAGAAGGTAGCAAAGGAAAGCGAGAAGAAGGGACTAAGCATAAACTACAAGAAGACAGAATGCATGGTCATAAGTAAAAAGATGAGCCCGAAATGCGATTTACAGGTCGGGGACAGTAAAAATCAAGCAGGTGCGGAAATTTAAATATCTGTGAAGTGTTCTGACAGAGGACGGTAAGTGCGACCAAGACGTATTGGGATAGTCAAAGACGCATTCCAAAAGCTAGGCAGAGTATTACGAAATAGGAGGATTCCTATGGTAACAAACAATTTGGCAGCGAATGTTGGAAAATTTCCTCAAAGATGAAGAGACTCGAGGCAACGGAGGTAAGGTTCTACAGGAGGATGCTAAGGATAGCATGGACCGATCATGTGAGCAACGATGAGAATTTGGAGACGATGTAAACAAAGAGGAAGCTTATACTTAACATCAGGAAGAGGCAGCTGACATTTCTGCGACAATTAATGAGAAAAGAGGGCTTGGAGAATATGATACTCACAGGGCGAATTTAGAGAGAGAGAGAGAAAGAGAGAGAAGGGAAATCAACTAGCGGGTTTAACCAAATGGATGACAGAACAGGCACTGGGAGAAGTAGCAAAGTGACAAAACTTATTGAGAGCTACAAGGAAAAGCGGAGAGCCATGATCGCCTACCTCGTGAAGGAACACGGCACATAAATCAAGATAACATCTTACTACGTTAATTTCTGTTTACAAAGATGTTAGTGTTCGTGTCCTGATTATTTTTTTTAGCTGTGCTGACAAATAAAACACCTTACTATTCATAAAAATAACTATATATTCTATTGTTTTAAAGCAAACATGAAGTTCATTTTCTCATCATAATCTAATATTTATCATAATTTTCTTCCCGTTTTAAGCTGATTAACATTGTGAAAAATGCTGGAGGTATTAGAAAAGGTATTTTCATCTTGAAGACATCAACGATATTTCATATATTACAAGGGCATAAATCCTGTACGTCATTAAACAAAATATAAGATCCTATTAAAAATCTCTGGTTAATTGTACATTGTTAAACTTTACAATTTTTTGTTTTTAAGACAATTATTTAATAACATCTTAGATTTATCGAAGTAGAAGAAGACATTTTAAAACATCCAGCCATTTATATTATTTACATTATTCGAACTGTTATCCTCATCTTCATTGCCATATTCACAACGTTTCGGCCGTTGTATGTTCTGTTTGATTGGAATTTCAAACCGAACCCTTTATTTCGTCCACCGGGGGTAGATTTATCTCGTTCCATGTGCCATGCTTCAGTTAATTCCGTTTTAACTCAAGTCTCCAAGTTTTTAGTTCATCACTGCTGTGGCCTGGTATTGAACTCAAAACTCTTTGCGTCTAGTCACTGGATCTAAGCAAAGTCTTTAATCACTGATCCATGTGGCTTAAGCAATGTCTACTCATTGATCCTTGTGTCCTAAGCAACGTCTTTACTCACTGGACCATGAATCCTCTAGGACACATGGTCCACTGAGTAAAGGTGTTGTGAATGTGGCAATGAAGATGAGGATAACAGTTCGAATAATGTAAATAATGTGAGTAAGTATGTAAGATATAGAAAGATATCTAGCAATTTATTAATGTATTTTATTTTTAAAGAAAACCTTATAAAACGCATTATTTCAGTGGATATGTTTTTCACTTTTTATAGTCTGGTTTTCATGAAAATTGTTAGCACCATTTAAGTTATCCTATCTAAAAAAACAAACAAACCAATTATTGAAGAAAAAACATTAAAACTTTATCGATATTTGAACATTTAATGTTTAAATTCTCATTAGGCTGGAATTTGTTCTCTGTCTTATCATAACCAAACAGAAATAATCAACTACATAGAAATTATAGTAAGAAAAACTATAGAGTTAAAGTTTTTTAGGTTTATACTTTAAATACGATAAAATCTGTTGCATAGTCAACTTAATTTTTCACTCGATTATATTTAAGAGGGAGGAAAAGTGGGGAAATATTCATACGTTTGACGTTTCGATATTTATTTAGCTTCATCAGAAAGTTCCGGGAATGAGGCAACATGGAGCTGTTGCAATTTTTGAATTCTATTTTTTATATTTTTGTTTTCGTTGGTTGGGTAGATGTTAGGCGTTCACTATTTGTAGCATTATTATACAGGCCTGCCTTAATTCTAGTCTGCGTTTTGTATTTCGCAAAGACTGAATAATAATAATAATAATAATATAACTATCACTAGAATTAGGACAGACATGTATACAGGTTGGTTCCAGTAAAATAAGATATTTGTCGAAGTAAGTCAACTCCTGTTCATGTTTAGATTCACAGAAGATTCGCTAAGGAAAATAACTAGAGAAAAAAAAAAGTCGGCGAGATGCGGCTATTTACGTTCTATAATAAAATTTATGTTAGTCTATAAAAAGGTGCACCGAATGATGTGCCTTCAAATGTATTATTTTGACCCGTAAGGCCAGACACGGACATTTTCAAGTGAATCTTTTCCCTCTTCAATACAATGCAGTGTTCAATATTAATTACATAAATAAAAAAGATGATACGATTAAAAGTGATCCAATAAAGTTCTTGCTCTTTGTTCATTGGTGGAAAGCTGGGGCATATTCAATGGGTCATGGCTCTGGTAATGCCATATAAACATTGTGTTTTGAAAAGCGGGAATAATTTGTGGAATACCATACTCTTAATTCATTCTTTGTGGTCGTGTCCAGACATTTCAACACACCATCGTATATATGAGTGCTCACATGGAATGAAATACACACACACACACACATATATATATATATATATATATATATATATATATGTGTGTGTGTGTGTGTTTAAAAAAAAAAAAGAAAAAAAAAGAAAAAAAAAGCAAAATTTTATTTATGCTAACGCGTTTTGTCCCTTAAAAGACGTGTAGTATCTGGGTGCGCCTAAATATCTATGATGATCATGATCGGTATGTGTGCACCTCCAAAACTCGACATGACTAGATCTTGGCAGATGATCACCTCTGACATTGCTAAACAACTCAGTGGTAGGAAAAACAGGCTGATCGCATTCACTGCTTCGAAAATCAAACTAATGACGTTACATCATAAACTGAGGCGACCCAGAACAAATGATCGGGTGTTCCCCTAGAAAGGCCTCGGATCTTAGGTGCTTGTTGGGACATAAACTCAGCCTAGACCTCAAGTGGGACTCATACTTACAAAACATTGCTAAAGATGCTGGAAAAATGGTTGGATCCCTGTACCGCCCCTAGTAAGTACTTGATTCCACTGACTGTCCTCTACTTTTACAAGCACCAGATCAGGCCGAAAATGAAGTTTCGCTGCAATATATGAGCAGGAGATGTCCAGCCTTCACTTTCCAGTTTCGATGAAGTTCAAAATCGTCTCCGCCTTCTTGTTGATGAAGAATTATTTTCTCCAAGACGAATCGTCTCTCACTACTCTATCATTACTTCCATGGAAAGTGTTCAGAAGAACTGCATTCCTTAGTTCCACCAATTCTAACCTTAATGGATAAGACCCGCCACGCCACACCCATTCTAGCGAATCACCCTCATTCCCTTCGGATTCTGTTGATGAGATGTAAGTTCCATTCGTGCATCTTCTTCCCTCTTACCGCTGCTTTATGGAACCGACTCCACAGTGGATGCTTCCCTGATCACTATATTAACATGTTTATGGTTAAACGTTATCTTTTTCACGTATAACAATAAACTGTAACATTCTATCTTCAGTTGGACTTGTATAGGACGAACATTTTGAAAAAAATTAAGTAAATTTTATTTCGTAACTTAAGCAAGCGTGGAAATTATATTACTTAAAATAAAGAATTCAAATTTGAACGGAAATGAAACGTTTAATTTCCGTTCAAATTTGAACTCTTTGAACTCTTTTTCTCAGCATAATTTCATTGACTTAACTAGTATCAACATTTCTCATATTTTTTTCTTAACTTTCCTCTTCCTTTGTGCTTGCGTAACTTTGAATATACTCCTCTCTTTCTTTTATTTCATCTTCCTTTTCCTTTTGTTGATTTCTTATTTTCTTTCCCTTTCCTTTATAAAAATCATTTTTCCCTTGTACGGAAATTTTTCCAAAAACGGAAAATGAAGTGATGTTTCATAAATTACAATTAAATTTCAGTAACTGAGAGAACTCGCTTTACCGAAGAGTCTTGCATTATTAGCAGTAATAGTCACTGTTTACAAACTCGCACTTTCTCCCCGGAGAGCACAACCGAAATATATATATATATATAATTTTAAAAAACTATAATATAAATAATCTATAAAATCAGTCTATTTTATTTACGGTAGGTTGGGTAAAATTTAAATAAATAAACAATCAAATATGTCATTTTTCCCATCGCTGAGACATGCTTCCCTGTGTCTTTTCTATAAATATTTTTATCTCAATTGTTATAATGAGCACTCGACTGTATGGCTAGAC
Organism: Acanthosepion pharaonis; assembly: GCA_903632075.3. Classification (NCBI taxonomy): domain Eukaryota; kingdom Metazoa; phylum Mollusca; class Cephalopoda; order Sepiida; family Sepiidae; genus Acanthosepion; species Acanthosepion pharaonis. The sequence goes on along the minus strand of CAHIKZ030004450.1, from coordinate 488,816 downwards.
ACATAACTAGGTCTCATCGTTTTATCTGTTGAACTAATCTAGTTATAATCGTACGTTTTATTCTCTTCACTAATATTTTCTCATGTTCTTCCATTCCCAGTCACCCCACCACCAACTTTGTATCTCAGTCGCATTATCGCCTTACGTGGAGAGAAATGATTAAGAAATATTACAAATATTAAATATATTTTACACCAAATGTACACAAAAGATATCAAAAAAGTGTGTGTGATGCCTTGGGAATACCAGGTTCTATACGCTAGGTGATGTGCATGTGGTGCAAGAGATAGTAGCTCGAAGTGAGAAATCGAGGAGCTGAGTTCGAACTCCAGTCGAGTTTGTGGTGTGTGCGTGTATATATATATATATATATATATATATATATATATATATATACCAACTCATCATAATTTACGAAAAAGGTAATCTAATTTGATCTTCATTGTGAAAAACGCAGAACACTTAATTATATAATTTTGTACTTTAAAAGTAATTTACTGCCAACAGCTTTTGTTCTCCTTTTTTCCCCAATGAAGTCCAAAATAGATTAGCTTTTTGTAAATTATGATCAGTTCGTATAAACATTTAAAAGCCATATTGAGTAAGCATTTTAGTTATTCAAATAAAATTATATACATAGGATAGAAAATGTCTGTACATTAGCATTAAACAATAGAAAATAGAAATTGTGAATTTGGTGGCGAACTCTGACGACTTGTCATAATGAAAGAAGCAAATACAAATGAAACTTGATAAATATATTTTAACATTAAATATTTTTAATTGCGATGTGAAAACGAAGTAGACATTTGTACCTAAGTTTTAAAAAATGGCAACGCTGCTTTATTTCGCGTGCTACATTCATTTCTGTACTTCCGGTGTTTATTGATGATAAAACTTTACCCAGGAAGAAATTTTGTGATTAAAAGTGACGAAGATTCAATACACACACACACACACACACACATATAAATAAAATCCGTTTTTCGAATGTTATTCTTTAAGGAAGGCATGGTTTTCAATTTCAAAAACTGTCGTGGAACAGTTTTTACAGATACGATTTTTCCTCAATGGCTTTGTGTTGTATAAATTTATCTGTCTGTGCATTTATCTAAAGCAGTTGAGATCGACTATATATATATATATATATATCTATATATAATATACGAGAGAGAGAGAGATACCGGGTGTAACATCAAAATTGTCCAATTGTAAGATTAAGCTCTGAACCGTAGAAAAGATGAAAGATATGAGAAATCTACGAGGTTTTTATAACACTTTTGGATAGTAAGAATGTATAATTACTCTCCAAGCTTAACAGAAGTATCGTGATGAAATCAATCATAAATGAAAATGACATGTTTATCATTAATTAATCATGGCTAAGGATCGGAAGCTCATGAAGGATTGAAATAAATTATATATATATATATATATATATATATATATATATAATTGTTCCTGAATAATTTTCCAACTTATCGAAGATGATTTTCGCTCTCTCTAATCTTCTAACATTGTGTCTTGGATTTCCTGAGTCCCAGATTTCTAGTCTTATTGGACCGCTCTTTGAGCTGTCATAGCTGAAACTAATCTCTCACGTGCCAAACATCTTACAGATTGATTTGGATCTTTTCTAATTGATTTCGTTAGCACTAATTTGAAATGATCCCTCTTCCTGTTGCGTCCTCATGATCCAGTCTTTCTCTTTACTGTTCCCTCTTTCTTAAACTTATTTACCGTTCTCTTGATGGTTCTAGAATGGACTTTGATGATAGAAGCCAGAGTTAAAATCTTGTTAACATTACTGAAGGCTTGAATGATCTTTTTCCTCTCAGCATTGCTCAGTTGGGAAGACAATGGGTCTGACAGTTTTTTTAGCCTGCTCTCTTTTTATCTGAATAATTTCAAGGGGGTTTCTTTTAGTGATTCTTTAAAAGATGGCGTTAATACAGCTAAACAACTTATCTGAAAACCTGGAAAAAGAAACTCAATTAGTATTTTTTAGACATTAAATATTTTGTGGGATGGATAATTACCATGTTACATACGATACATATATATATATATATATATATATATATATAGGTAAGATGAAAACAAATCAACTTTAATTATACTTTTTCATAATATATATATATGTGTATATATAATATAGACAAAAGTAAGCACGAAAAATATTGAACAAAAAATAATACAATCGTTAGTATTTACTGTATGTCGGTGCTGGTGGGTGATGTTAAAAACCCAAATTTAAATGAAAAATTTAATTCTCAATCAAATTCAAGTTTTACCCATATACGATCTTATATTTATATATTTAAGTTACAATTAAATAATTAAAATATTAATACACAAGAAAACTAACAATGCCGATTTTGTTCTCGGCTTCTTCGTAAAAAAGCAATAACCAAACTACTCAAAGAAGCAGACGATCTTAAAATTATTGGATAACAATCATAATGCAAAGTTCACAGATAAATTTTTATTCCTTAAATAAATAAATTACATGCATATTGTTCCATGTGCAGAGTAGTAACGAAAATAATAAACAAAAATAAAACAGATTTACTTACATTCTATAGACAGACATTATTCATGTATCTTTCTAAAAGCAGACAACTTAATAACATCTTTTCTTTCATATGAACCTTTTCTTTACAATAAAGAAATCTTGTTATAACATTTTTTAACAGTCAATTCAATTTCTTCAGATTCTTTTATGTTTTCTTCTTTCTTCAAATATTTCTTTTGAAACTCTTTTTCACTTCCTCTGGAGCTGAAAGTGTAAATTATGAAACACAAAGCCTAACCTAGTCTAGGCTCTAAATTTAAAATGTATATCTTTTTGAAATAATTTTTAAAATCCCACTTTAAAATAGTGAACGAGATGGGTCGTCTTCCCGCAGCGAACGAATCTTACAAAAAAAAAAAAAAATTAACTCTCCGAGTCAACAAATTAAATGCAATAATTCCCATTCTAGGGAATTAAATTACTTCTTTTAGTATTCTGTATTAGAAGCTAACAAAATATTTTCTTCAAAGTTTCTCAAATATAAACAAATCTTTGCTTCGGAATTCTACCGAAGCTAATATAATCTTCTCTTCAAAGTTTTCCAAATATAAACAAATCTTAGCTACGGAATTCTACCGAAGCTAATAAAATTTTCTACAGAGTCGTCTGAAACGAAAAGTTCCCCATCCCGCAAATATAAATGAAGTTTGGCATCATTAATGTTATATTTTAAATATATCTAAAAATAAAGTGCTTCGACACAGTAAGTCGAAGGTTGAAAGTAGCATGCTATTTTACGTGATAACTAAGTCAGTTTATCACGGAGCCAGAATTTGAGTCTTTACTCATCAAGATAAATTTTCTGACTGTATAAAGGTAAATAATTCGATATTGTAAGTCAAATTATTAAAGGTAACACTTCATTTTACCTGGCTAACTAAATCAGTTAACCACGGAGCTAGAATAAAAAAAAAACGTCTTAAACGACCGAGGATAAATATCTGACTGAGGATCAATTCCTCTGATAAAAAAGGAGTCATCTGCAGCTTCCAATTCCATGAAAAAGCGCAGTAAGAAAAATTATCGTCTGTTTTGCCATCAGACGTATATTATACAAAATATCAATACATCATAATATTTTACCACTGAAGTTATTGAAAAGATGTCTTCTCACTTTATTAATATTCTAAATTTCTTTAAATAAAAAAATTCCAAAATATTCAAGTCGTCGATACATTCGCTCTGATGTAAACTATATCTCTGTGGATATCAAAAGACTGAAGGAATTTTGTTCAAACTGATCACATCTTTATTTAAACGAATAAACCTATTTTTTTTATTTTTCTCATGTCACAAATCGAGATTTATTTCCAATATTAGAATTATTAAAAATATATTTTGGACTAAATGTGACTTAAAATGTAAAAACCAGTATAAGTTTTAATTTTTTATTTTTTGTTTTTCTAGTATTGTCTGCCTTTCTTTTCACGGCAAGTTTTCTTGTCGATAATTTAAAAAAAAAATCTTTTACTCTCAATGATTATTGCAATGAAAATATACCATCTGTATTCTATTTCATTTTACTTTGTCTATCTTAATTTCTTTCTTGTCCTTTCTTTCCTTTCGTCCATCTTTCGAGTTCCATTTTTGATTTCCTCTTAACTTCTTCATATTTATATAAAACCATTCAGTTTGATGAAGTTCAAAAAGCGAAAAAGTCATAGAAATCGGAAATTTGTACATTAGCTGCACTTTCAAGATAGCAATATAATAATCAGTAAATTTTGAAATAGTTCGGGGAAAGAAACAAATAGTCTCCTAAGAGGTAAAGTGTCTGTCTCCCTTGCATTTTATCTTGTGTTTCATTTTTTTGCATATATTTTCTCTAATTTCCTTGTTTTTACTTCAAATTACAATTCATTTCCGTTTGGCCATTTAATTTTTTTTCCCACGTGATATACTCTAAGTAAGCCTACTACGATACAAAGCCAAACAGCGAAATGGATTAGAGCAATGAAGATTGTGCTCCGCCAGGTTTTGACTTGGGATAAACAGATTCGTGATGAAAGTTAATCAGCAGACAAAATCATCTCCATTTACCTGGATGCCACCCATTTACTGACAACTGTAACAAATATAATAACCATTCCAACTCTTAAAACGACTCAGTATCTTCTCTTATTTACAATGTTTCATCTCAGGACACCTCTTATGTTTGTTTATAAATAAAATACAAATTAAAAAGTCAAAGCATGAGGAAGAACAAACTTCAGTCAAAATAAATCTCCCTTGAAAATGACTAAAGAAGTGTCCGGAAGCGTTTGGGACATTCAAAATTATGAAAAATTTCTGTACACCCTTACTCTTACATAACGGAAAAAATTAGGCTGCTGGAAAAACGAAATAAGAAAAAAAAAAAAAAAAAAAATAAATCTTCCCTGTCTGCCATATTTAACGAATGATGTTCAAAAGAAAGGATGTTGGCCAAATATACATGAGTACACACACACACACACACATATATATATATATATATATATATATATATATATATATATATATATTTTTCAAGAGGAGAGAAACCAGGTAGAGCTCAATGTCGAGGTCAGAGCAAGAATATAATATAATTCAAAAAACTTTTTTGACTTGTAGGTCTAAGGAATTAGATTGTGATGTCGATTGTAATGTAATAAATTATAACCATGGAATATAGGTGCTTTAGACTTATATATATATATATATATATATATATATATATATATATATATATATATATATATATATATATATGCTATCAAAATAATTCGATTGCGCTTTCGGAGAGGAAGGGATGATATTATAAACGGTTGGTGCTGCTAATGCAATGCTCTTCTATTCGAATCGAGCTCTCCCAGCTACTGATGTCTTTCGCATAGTAAAAACGTTAAAGTTTCACTTCCGCTCTGTCTTGCGACGAGAGCTTGGCAGTAGAATCCCGGCTTGAAGCCAAGGGATTTCTAGCCACAGTGATGAGCTGTGATACAGTGAAACAGTCTGTGGATGACTATATATATATATATATATATATATATATATATATATATATGCTGGGGTGGACTTTTCAGTAAGTGTCCTTCAATGAGGCCAGATGCAGAGGACCTCCTGGCCATCAAATATAGATTCGCATCTCACAGAATGGCAGTAGCTAACCCTAACAGATGGATATGTGATTGATCCAGCTGCGCCTGATATATGCACACGTGGAAAAGAACAGCACAAGAGATAGATATACAAACAGGAACCCGATATAATACAAACTTTATCCACAAGAGTATGTAGGGTCCACTTTCGGAGATGGACCCAGGTCACACCCACCTACTAACCTACAGTAATTGATAATGTCCGGTGTAGTATAAAATGTAATGCTACGTATGATTAATTCAGTCTCGTGGTTTGTAATGTATGAATGCAATATTATATATTTATCCGCCTCCATCGATATCGATGAAGATGTGAGCTGGAAGTTGGAGAGGCCAAAATAAAGCAATCAGATTAATGTTGATATTTGGGAAGAATTTTGTTTAAGTACAGAAAATGTGGCGCAGATATCCGAAGATTTAGAAGATATATTCTAAAATCTAAAAAAAGGAATACAGAAAAAAAGGATGCTGAGCTGTTATAAAACGTTAATTCTTCTACATGGCACTAAGTTCTGGATAATTTCAATGCAGATGGGAAGGAGACTAAAGGTAACAAATATGGTTCTACAGAAGAAGACAGCGAATACCTTAGACGGAACATATGAGCCACGAGGAGGTTTAA
>CAHIKZ030004450.1:430000-477500 GCA_903632075.3 Acanthosepion pharaonis | reverse complement strand
GTATATATTTAAAGTTTTGCAGCCGCATTTATTTATACAGCACTAGTTTTATGTTGTACGGCAGTTTCCTAATTGAGGTCAATATTTCCTGAATATTAAACAAAGGTGAAAAGATGTCGACATTACAATTGAGGCTCTGTCTTCTATACAAGCGATGAATAATAAAAAATAACTAATAAATGAAGTGTTTGAGAAAGGAAACTAAACACATTAATCCATTAACACACTTCGTGTCACACACACACACACACACATACACATATATATATATATATATGCTATTTTTGTAGGTACAAAATTTAATTACAGAAATGTGTGAATATTTATACATTTTAATGTGCGAAAAATTATTCGTACAATACCAAAAAGAATATATAATCGTCATTTAGTACTTTGTAGAATAACCATTATTCACTTCTAGAACAACCAACCTCTTCTTGTAGTCCTCAATGATTTTCGAATTTTAATTGGTATTTTGCATCATTCTTCTTCGCCTATGGTCTTCAGATTCGGGATTTTTGTTGCTCTCGATTGGATTTGAATTTTCGAATAACGCCACAAATTCGCGTTTGGGTTTAAATCTGGGGACTGACTTGGCTATTTCAGGATATTTACATTATTGTTAGGAAGTCATTTCTTCATAGATTTTTCAGTGTGTTTAGGATCATTATCTTGTTGGAAGTTCCAATCAAGAGGAAGTTTCAGATTTTCAACCGAAATCATTAAATTTGCTACCAAAATATTTTGATATGCTGCAGCATTCATTCTACCATCTGTTAGTGATATGTTACCAGTACCTTCTGCATAAAAAACATCCCCAAAACCATGAGGCTGCCACCACGAAATTTCACTGTTAGAACTGTGTTCTTCTGTTTGAAGGCATTGCCATTTTTCCTCAATATATGATTTCTAGAATTACGTTCCGATAACTCAAATTTTGGTTTCATCTGTCAATAATAATCTTTCCCAATACGATTTTTTCCTTATGTTCGCGAACGAATTTCAACCTGGCATCTCTGTGTCTTTTCCATCGCAGTGGGTTTTTCCGAGAGGAGTATGACTTAAGTTTATTCCTGTGAATTTCATTTCTTATTGTCCGTTTAGTGGCACATTTCTGATGAAAGCAAATAATCCTGCAGCTCTTGACGAATAATTATTGGATTTTGCCTAATTTGATACATTAATTTCCTCGAAGATCTTGAAGAAATCTTTCTTCTTTTTCTTTCAACAACGTTTGAGTTCTTTATGCCTTGCAATGAACGAACTCCATGCAAATAGAGTATTCAGATTCTCAGATTTTCCTTTAACTTCTTTCCAGTGCTTAACAATCAGTTCTTTTTGCGAATTGATTAATTCTTTACCTCTTGCAATGGTGAAAATCTTCTTGTACGAATATCAATAACAGAATGTTTTGTTTGTATTTTTAGGCTAAAACTAACTACTGATGACATTATTGGAATATTCTAGAATATTCTACGTGAATAATCTACGGTATTAAAGCAATTTAAATGTTTAAAATCTGAAATTTGCATTGTACGAATAATTTTCTCACAAATTAAAATGGATAAATGGGATTTATTTCTTTTAAATCAAATTTTCCTTTTTCTATGCATATTTACGTATGTATCTGCGTACAGTTAATTGTATGAAAAGTATGTTTATTCATTAGTTGGAAATACAATAAATTGAAAATTTACATTATATATATATATATATATATATATATATATATAGTTACTTTCTTATATGTATTCTTTGTCAAACTCTTAATCACACGTATATATAAATTACATGAGCTAATTTCTTTTTGCTCAAGATCAGCTACTTTATGGAATAGTCCTTTGCGTAGGGTCTCACTTAACCGCAAATCCATGTCCATTCCTTATTCATCCTACTTATCCTGGTACGAATCGACTTCCTACCATCTCTTTCATTCATCTTAATAACCTCACTCAGCATTACCATTTTAACATTAACCATCGACTTTTAGTGAGTCACGGACTTTGTATTGCATGAATTTTATTAAATAGAAAATGATGTTATTATCTTAAAGCAATATCAAGCCCCTCCATCAAATATATTATAAAAACAAGTGATATTAGCGAGTGACTTTCTAGAATGGAACTTTTTCAATGTACTGCGTCAAATAAAGCTCGGTTCTATGAGAGTATGTTCGGAAAAGCTGATCTGTTAGTGTTTTTGTGCCGTGAGAAAACTTAGGAATACGAAGAAATTTTACGCAGTTCTTCAAACGTGTATAATGTAAAACTAATTTATGTGGGCGTAACGTTTCGTTAATTATTGAAGCATGAGTTTTTGCGTGTGTGTTTAATATTCAACCAAATAAATCAGACCATGACATCTGAAAAGCAAACGAGAAAACAGAATTAAGGAAAATTAAATTCTGTTTCAGAAGTTTTTTTATTTGTTATTTCTTGCATTCTATATTCGTATTTATTAACTCTTGTTTAGTCTATATTTTTTGAAAATTATTTTTCCTGTAAAGAAAAAACTGAAAGATTCAACATCACTTAAGTATTAAAATACATTGGAAAAAAATTTACGTGAGTATTCGTATTTGTTGTTTTAATTTCAATATTCAAATATAACTTCTCAGTGGGTGTACACTGCTGGTTACATTCAATTCGAAAACCATACAGTTACATTCCATCATCGCTAACCATAACCATTTGTTTGGTTTTCTTAGATTAAAATTATAATTATTATACACTTTTTTTTTTTTTAAACTAACTTGTACTTATTTTTTTTAAACAAAGCAAACAAAACGTGTTTTAATTTTCTGTCTGTATCACTGAGACGAGGTATGATTACTTGGATTATTTACATTATTCGGACTGTTATCCTTATTTTCATTGCCATAATCACAACATTTCGGCCGTTATACGCTCCGGCCTTTATGTCTCTTTATATATCTGTCTATATCTCTGAGATGAGGTATTATGATAACTTGCATTATTTACACTATTCTGACTCCTCAACTTCATTGCCATATTCACAACGTTTCGACCATTGTACGCTAGGGATTTTTTCAGGTGAATGGAATTTCGAACCTAACCCTTTATTTCCTTTACCGAGGTAGAGTGTTCTACTTATTTCCCTTTAACGTCATTTCCCTTTAACTCGGCTATCCAAGTTTTCGTTCACCATTGCTATGGCCTGGTATTTAACTTACAACTCTTTGTGTCTAGTCACTAGAAGTAACCAACGTCATCATCCACTGGGCCATGTGTAATCTTAATCGAGAAGATTCTGATAATTTCGAGCCAAAAACTTTATTTAATCGAAGAGATTATGTTTTTCTTATTCCGCTGTGGGGTGATAAATTGTTTCGTTTCATACTTTGTCTTTGTGATGTCTAACCAGAGTATATAACATTCACTGACAGACACTTGTATCGACCATTACGAAAGCTAAGGATTTTATCCAATATGCCATCGTGCTGTTTGTTGAACTTTGGAGAATCAAACTTAATACCAGTTATTCCCTAATCAAATCTTCACTATGTAAACACAACTTCTTAATTCATATTTGATAAAACCCGAGCGTAGACGGTGAAATGAAAACTGTCTATCCTAGTGGCTTGAATAAAATTTTCGATTTGAAAGTCCCCGAAGATTCGAGAGACATGTGAGCAATTCATCTGTCGAAACTTTGGTTCTATTAATATCGATATACGGAGACTAAAGCAATTACATTAATATTAATTATATGTTTGAATATGGCAAATGATTGAGTTCAAAAGAGAATTTCCAACAGTACATATGACTGAGATCAAATATTACTCAGCTCGTTCGGAATTTCCCCATTGAGACGTCATTCCGTGTTAATGGTGCTGTTTGCATGAATGCACCTTATGGCCAAGATTTCATTTGTTAGCTTTAAGAATTTACTTAAGTTTTCTGTATTGATGTGTTCTGTTTTGTCTAAGTTCATTCAGCAGACATTACCAACGAATGTAAATACAGGCTTCAATCAAAAGGAGCATAGAGGCAACCATTTTGTCTATAGCATAAGTATAGTAACTCTCAATTTATATATCTAGTCTTTTTATTTAAAAGTATTGATGATACATAAGAAATTGTTTTTTTTTTTTTTTTTTTTTTGCTGAAAAGAAATCAATCCTATTCTAGATTAATTCAGCATTGAAATCTACTGTCCATAGAGTTAGACATAATTTCCGGCCCCTAGGATAATTTAAAGCACGATAAAAGATTTATTTCTCCAATATTTGATTTACGAGATTATCGACAGTGATTTTTGGAAATTAATTAACATTATGAAATCAATATGGGCAAATATTTAATGAATCGATGTTCTGTGATTGAGAAATAATGGCAGAAATCAAATCAATTATGAGATCTTGCTTCGATTGCCGGTCATTGCTTATCATTTCTTTCAAAGAAAAATACTGAAATTGTTCCAACAGGGAAATAAAATATTAACATAACCCTGAGAAAGGAAAAAAAATAAGATGCAATTTCTGTGGAAATATGTCTGACAGAAAAAAAGGGTATGGGTTCTACAGAAACATGTTTGCTAAAATGCCAATATTTCTTATTTGTGCGTTTTGTTGACTGACGAAAATGATTTCTCACAAATTTCAATTGATATATGGCGCATTCTGATTATTTGATCTCAATGAATATTTTCAAAGACAAAATAATCAGTTTTCTTGAGGTTCCATCAGAGGACGAAATTAATGGCCGTGTTGAAATATTGAAGAACTACCAAGAAAGCGAATAACGTCTAGTAGACATGATTACAAAGGAAAATGTATAGATTTTGTTAAATATAACGTATTCTAATATAGCGTCGATATTATGGTCATGTGCTAGACCAATATGAACATTAAAGCTGTTTTAAATAACAGGTAATTAACGTTTTAATTGATTTTGAGATTGAGAAGGATCGCCTAATCCAGGTAAGGTGGACACTATTCATTATGAATAAAGAGAAGATCTGTCAGTATGTACAGCAGCTCCATCAGATGAAAAGTTGAATAAATATTTTGAAGTGACAAAATTGTAGAATTTAGAAAGAAGAGTTGGTCTTATCTATCTTGGAACAATCGTGAAGAGACACATACTTGATTGTACGAAATGACCCCCCCCCAAAAAAAAAAAGATATGGAAACCATTTTCCCGATATGAGTTATATAATCTGCTACTATAAGTAGAGGATTGCTTGACTAATTAGCAAAACATTGTTGTTTTATAACCTAGAAAATATATCTTTTAAAACCGCTTGGAAAACGAGAGAGGGATAGAAGACAAATGAAAAAAGGTGAATGTAAATTATCCATAGTGAATTTTAAAAAAAAAAGATAACGTATACTACACAGGCTATCATGTGAATGGCTACGCAGAGGGCAGGTGATGAAGGAAACAGAATCCGTTATGATTACTATTCGGAATAAATAAAATAAAATAAATTAAATACATTTAATAAATAATAAATTAAATACATTTAATAAATAATAAATTAAATACATTTAATAAATAATAAATTAAATACATTTAATAAATAATAAATTAAATACATTTAATAAATAATAAATTAAATACATTTAATAAATAATAAATTAAATACATTTAATTAAATCGAAAGGAAACTCAGAAAAGCAGAATATGCCGAAATAGACCAAACTATGAAACGTAAAAAATATGTATCAAAAAGTGGACGCGTTGCATTAGAAATTCAAGAACATGGATGGCAACGTAGATATCATGTTCTACTTGAATGGGGCTAAAGACTTCTTTTCAATTACGTAATCGAATACCACCGGCGCAAAACAGAAACTCTCCTATAATATGCAAAAATACAAGACACTGGCAGGGCAAACAATATTGTTAGTCTGGGAGGATGTAGTTTTTGTCTGCAATTAATTCTTCTTAGGTGAATGTGAAAGAAAACTCGATAAAATTACCTGGACCGGGAATTGAAAAAAAAAAACACTATGGAAGATGAAGTTTACGGTCGTACCTATAGTTGTAGGACCACTCGAAACTGGATGAAAACATCAGAGGAGAACTGAAAATATGTCGAATAACTGAAAATTTCCAGACTAGAGGTTTGTCGGGGGTGGTGGTTAAGATATGAAGAAAATGTTGTAGATATAGGACATATATTGGCACTCATTCTATTTCTAAACACATAAGTCATATTCTTGAAGATGTAAAAAGTGAAAATGAAGACTTTTAAAGTTCACATTAATAAGAAAATGGTGAAAATAACACTGGAGACTGGCTATGCAGGTGGGGTATGTTTGAAAGTTCGGAAGGAGAAATCGATGAGCGAAGTTCGTTATGTTTCTTTGCCCACAAATATCTTTGGCAAAGGTATGAATCAATCTGTTCTCTTCGAGCTATAGGTTAAATTGTAATAGACTCGACTCTTTGGTCTTGGTTGGTAACCAGTATGGGAGAAGAAAATTTGAACCTTATTTAATCCTTGTATATCAATCACTATGATCATCTATCGTCCATTTCGCTGCATAGTGACTGATATACAAGGATTAAAACCGCATTACTAAAACAAAACAAAAAAATTAAAGGCGGAGTGAACAGGATCATGAAGTGTCATTACATTCATGATACTGTTTGTTCTGATCGATGAAGTGACACTGAAGACAGCAAGTCTCTTCAGCATATTTTTCATTGTTCACTCAGCTTTTAAATTGTTTTGTTTTAGTAATTCGGTTTTGAGGATACACCTTGATTTCCATTACATTAAATCTGTTTTATAGGGTCTTTGGAACAATTCTAATTGCACCAATCTTGATTGGCATAACAGTTACATTTGTGATTCCCGATTTCTACAACTTTATTGACAGAGGAATGGAGAAGTAGTAAAAAAATAAACGATCGCTTCACTTCCTTTTTAGATTTATTCTCAGCTCTACCGGAACATCAGAATCACTTATGCTGCATTTTTTTCTTTCTGTTTATCATTCACAGATCCGGTTTTGAATGTTGTTGCCAGCATCAGCAAACTGCAAAAGGGATAGGTTTTGTTTAATCAAAATCTTAGCACTTCCTGCCGAGCGTAGTCTAAATAGGAATAGAAGTGTTATGGAAAAAAAAACTCCAGAATTTTATAATGATTAAGAATATGGGTGTGATAATCCCAGCTAACGTAATTTTTGCGCTGTGATATATCCTGAATAGTGAAAAGGTAGGCTAAAGTAATTGGAGTTACGATAAACGCTTGGAAAATACAGAATATGGCACAGTGAGTCGTCGGCGATATGTTTGAAGATAGGATTTCAATTTTTAAATAATTTCTCGTACTAGCTGTCGAGAGAAAATCACTAGATGAATCTGATGTAAAGTGACAAAATAACATTTATAGCGAGAATAAAATGAAAAAAAAAACACGAGAGTAATAAGAAATAAACAAAATCACTTCAAATTCTACAATTGGGTTCCAAGTCTGAATTTCAAAGCGACATAGATTACCTAAAAGTATAAAAATGGAAGCTTAATGCAATCTATTTATGACTTTCTAAGCACGGTCTGACATTCCTAAGCGAAATTGAGAATCAAATAAACTCCTAGTTTAAAATTTTAACAGGGTAAAATCGGCAAAGCAATATTATATACGCTGGAAGAGAGAGAAGAAAACAGATAAACACTTCAAAAGTGCTCTTGAATCCCGGATGTTGTGTAATTAAGAGAATTAGTATTTGCACGGTCCTTGGATTTCTGGCGGCACATGCAAAACCTCTTATACAAGTGACGACTAAATAAAATGCTTAAGACATGAAATATTCCTATTAAAAATAGAGAAAAGCGGAGGTGTTGGAAATCTCAGAACACTTGGTATCTCTTGGACGTTATCAAGACCCAGCAGGGGAGAAAGAACATTATGAAAAAAAAATCAATGGTTCTCAGAATAACGCCATGAAAAACTTATAAAAAATACAAGCAAGAACAGAGAAATAGCAAATATAAATTCCTGAATGTCGCCAGTTAGACCACAAAGAATAGAATAGACATGTTTGGGTGAGAAGAGCAATCCACTGGAAACTGTGCAAGCGATAAGGATTTAAAAATACAAACCTATGTTATATTTAGAAAGCAGAGGGACTAAAAGATAAAAATCTCTGGAACATATAAATTATAAGCGAATCACACAATCCAAGATCACAGGTGGATTTATCATAAATAGGATGGAAATATTGTAGGCAGAATATTTTAGTCTGTGCTCTTTCACAAGAGCACAGACTAAAATCTTAAAAATAAATGATTATATTGTAAAACATAAACATTTTAAGAAAAGTGAAAAATTGTAGCACCCATCATTATTGGCACATTTGAACGAGTACGAAATGGCGAAATATATGTGTACTAGATTAACATAAAATCTGAAAAATTGCAACAATCGAGACTACAGTACGACCAAGAAGAGTTGGAAAAAGGACGAGAGGACATGATATTTGATAATACATTTGCAACAATTGCCAGCGATAACGATAATTATCTGGTATGTGTGAATATGAAAAAAAAAATGATGACAGACAAAGGCGGAGCTGAAAAACGCAGCAAAGAAAGAAAAATGAGTTTTCTTTTACAAAAGTTAATAGATAGAGAATATTACGGTTGAAAAATCAGGAACATGGCTACGCAGTGATCATTTGAAAAGAGAAACAAAACACTAATTATTGCAGCTCGTAATAATCTCGAAAGCCACTGTAGGAGACATTCTATAACCACCAAATTTAATAATGTGAACAGACAAGTTCATGAAATAAGAATACAGAGGAAAATCCTGAAATAATGAAACATGTATCTCTTGTAAAATCTATTTGATATTAATGGTGTAATCCTTAATAAGTACAATAATGATGATGTCGAGAATACTTAAGGTTTAAAAATAAGCATGATGGCAGTAGGACAATACATTTGTTGGCGGATATATAAACATTTTCACCTATCCAATACTGAAAAAAATGTATGAGCCAAAAAAAAAAAATCGCCAGTTGTTGCTGATAGCTGTTGCTTTATTCTGGTTCGTCGCCATGCACATCAATGGCACGTTACAAAACTAATATGTCAGTTATAATTATAGAAAATCTTCAATGAACATAAAGACTATATTATAAAAATAATCATACGGGTTCAAGATATTTGACCGAAAGAATTGAATTAAGGATATGGAAGAGAATGTAGCATTTAAAGAAAGGCAACATTGCAGAAGATATAGGAGAACAAGTGAGGATTAAGAAGAAAACAGGAGAAGAAGCACATAGAAAACATTGTAAGGCGGCCATTTTATCTGAGATACAAACAATACAATATTGTAAATGAGCAATGTTTACATACATAGAAAAAAAACTTTTACAATAACTTTCTCAGAATAAAGATACAAAACAAAAAAACATTTATTTTATGTCCCCGGCGAAAATGTTGGTAAATGAGTGTATGAAAAAAGAAATAAAAAGATTTCTTCTTCTTTCTCCAATTCATCCTTCTTACTCATCCGCTTCCACTTATTCTTCTGTTTTCTTTACCTCTTCTACTCTCTCTTCCTCTTTGTCTTCTTCTTCTTTTTTCTTTTCTTCTTTTTTCTTTTCTTCTTTTTTCTTTTCTTCTTTTTTTTTTTCTTTTTTTTTTTTTCTTCTTCTTTTCTTTTTCTTCTTTTTTCTTTTCTTCTTTTTTTCTTTTCTTTTTTTCTTTTCTTCTTTTTTCTTTTCTTCTTTTTTCTTTTCTTCTTTTTTCTTTTCTTCTTCTTTTTTTTTTTCTTCTTTTTTTTCTTTTCTTCTTTTTTTTCTTTTCTTCTTTTTTTTCTTTTCTTCTTTTTTTTCTTTTCTTTTTTTTCTTTTCATTTTTTCTTTTCATTTTTCTTTTCTTCTTTTTTCTTTTCTTCTTTTTTCTTCTTACTCCTCCTCCTATTCATCTTACTTCTCTTCTTTTTCTTACTCCTCTTCTTTTTCTTACTCCTTCTTACTCGTACTCCTCTTCTTACTTCTCGTTTTCTTCCTCTTTTTATTCCTCTTCTTACTTCTCGTTTTCTTCCTCTTTTTATTCCTCTTCTTACTTCTCGTTTTCTTCCTCTTTTTACTCCTCTTTTTACTCCTCTTCTTACTTCTCGTTTTCTTCCTCTTTTTCTTCCTCTTCTTACGTCTCGTTTTCTTCCTCTTTTTATTCCTCTTCTTACTTCTCGTTTTCTTCCTCTTTTTATCTCCGGTGAAAAAATAAATAATAATATTTCATATTCTTTGGCTTCTTCTTTCTTTGTTTCGCCTCTCCTCTTCTTTCTTTCTTTCTTTGTTTTTCCTTTTATAATTATTAGTAAAATGAAATTGAAAATCTAATCCTTGAAAAAGTCTATTGCTTTCTTTTCTCTTCTATTTGGCATCTGAACCGATCGTCACTTAGGAATAGAGACTCAAAGTAACAAGAAAGCAAATGCATTGCTACGAATAAAGAGAATAAGGAGAGGCGTCAGAATGAGACAATCTGCTGTGTCACTTAATCTGCCCTTTTAACTAATCATTGTAAAAAAAACCTTAGCACAGAAAACGATAATAAATAGAAAAAAAAGAAGGACCAGGTGAAGAACAATAAGTGAGGGCGATAATCTGATAACAAAAGAATGTTTCGCGACATCAGCCTTTGAATCGGCTGCCATTTGTCACCACCATGAGACGAGTGAGTATAAAGAAATCCATTAGGATAAGAAAATCATGGAATTGGGATTGCAAAGTCATCGAGAAGATGGAATCGCCAGAAAACAAATCTATTGATAACCATGAACATTCACAAATGGGTTATATAGGAATCGAGAGTATGATTTATTAAACACAGAACAAAACAACACAAAAAAGAAATGCCATGGGTGATTGCAATTTTAGAAATAAGAGTAAGCAGAAAAAAAATTATAAACTCTCTCTCTCTCTCTATATATATATATATTTATTTATTCATCTCTTGTACTTTGAGATGTATAGCGTCCTGTGTATTACTTTAAACTACATCCGGCAGCAAAGCCTCTGGTCAGGAGATTGAAGGTTTTGAGGAGCGTGTAACCCTATCTTTATTGCTGTGGTCCCCAGTTTCATCCTGACCCGTGGTTGTAGCACCTGTTAATCTCAGCTATGGGCAAATAGTAACCCTCCACCCAGGAAAAGAAATCAACAGTACATATTTATAATAAATTGACCAACAATCACTAAAAAAATAAATTTTCATAGTAAAATTACTAACAATATATTTTATGATCTACAAATTATATATCTAAAAGAATAATTTACACTGAGAGTATAAAATTATATACAAGATATCTTTAGTTGAAAGGATAAAACTGCGTTCGGGATATTTAGATATTTGCATTAAATAACCCAAAGTTTGATATGCTGCTAAACATATTTAACCAAAACATATATTCGCAATCCGTTTTCTTTCGGGAAAGTGAAAAATACAGATGCTATTGTCATTAGTAATAATATTCACGAATTTCTTTAAGAGAATTTTTATATTCAGATGAAATGAACATATTAATATCAAAAGATGAAATAAAAAATAAAACCTATGAGCTGCGTAGAAAAAGCTTGGATAAATGGAAAGACATGTTTCTTAGCAGATAGGAGTAACAAGTAGACAGCGCGAGATTCATCTGCTCCGGTATATAAAGGCGGCATGAAGTAAATTTGAATAATCTCACGCCAAACGATCAAGTCTCTATATGTTTTGCGTGTTTATATATATATATATATATATATATATATATATAATATGCTCTATACTTATCGTTTCACATTATTTTGATTGTTATCATCTTCATTGTCATATTCACAACGTTTCGGCCGTAGTGTACTACGACCTTCTTCAAGTGTTTGGAAGTTTTTCTTTAATATCTATCTATATCTCTGAGATGAGGTATTATGATTATTTACATTATTTGGACCCTTATCCTCATCTTCAGTGTCATATACACAACGTTTTGACCGTTGTACACAACAGCCTTCTTCAGCTGATTGGAAGTTTTTCTTTAATATCTATCTATATCTCTGAGATGTGGTATTATGATTATTTACATTATTTGGACCCTTATCCTCATCTTCAGTGTCATATACACAACGTTTTGACCGTTGTACACAACAGTCTTCTTCAGCTGATTGGAAGTTTTTCTTTAATATCTATCTATATCTCTGAGATGAGGTATTATGATTATTTACATTATTTGGACCCTTATCCTCATCTTCAGTGTCATATACCTTTTGACCGTTGTACACAACAGTCTTCTTCAGCTGATTGGAAGTTTTCTTTAATATCTATCTATATCTCTGAGATGAGGTTTATGATTATTTACCGTTGTGTCATATACACAACGTTTTGACCGTTGTACACAACAGTCTTCTTCAGCTGATTGGAAGTTTTCTTCAATATCTCTCTATATCTCTGAGATGAGGTATTATGATTATTTACATTATTTGGACTGTTATCCTCATCTTCATTGCCATATTCACAACGTTGTACCTTTCGGTCTTCTTCAGGTGATTGGAATTTCGAACCGAACCCTTTATTTCGTCTACCGAGGTAGATTGTTCTAGTTCCACGGGCATGCCTCTTCCGGATGTCTCAGCTATTTCCCTATAACTCTCCAAGTTTTTGATTTTTGATATTGACCTCACAACTCTTTGGGTCGAGTCACTGGATCTAGCCAAAGTCTTTATCCACTGGGCCATCTGTCTTTGAGAACGCATGGCCCAATCACCTGAAGAAGGGCGGAGCGTACAACGGCCGAAACGTTGTGAATATGGCAATGAAGATGAGGATAACAGTCCGAATAATGTAAATAATGCAAGTAATCACAATACCTCATCTCAGAGATATAGAAAGATACTTATCGTTTCGTTTTACACAGAAATATAACAAGAAAGAAAGATCGGGTTGTACCAGTCTCTTAAATGGATATATTTCCTCGTTACATACTATCAAAAGGCATTGTAGAAAGATTGTGTTGCGGCAGTCTTCTGAATGAAGACAGCGTTTTTCTTTTAAAACAAAAAAAAAATAAACTTAATACTTCGCATACTAAAACTTACCATTTTTTGAAAAATTAAACGTAGTTCAGGCTCTCGCATCAGCGAATTAGTCTTCCTATCCAATAAATTCTATTTATACAAAACCTGAAACAATTTTTTCTCCTTCCAATATAAGAAAATAGACTGTTACGTCGAACAGAAGAATATATCTATACGCACGCATGTCATAGCTGGCCGCTCGTATACGAGGGTGCCTCTTTACTAAAGCGGCTAGTCAATATTAGGCTTAGGCACATTTGAATTTGTTCAACACTCACAGATCTCACCCATGGTTTATACTGTAACTAAGCTGAACGGAATTTAGTTACAGTTTCTGGGAGAGAGTGACGTGATGAACAGTTTGAACAAGACCAAAACGCTGAAAATCTCTGTCACGATGACTTGTGGATTCGTGCTAGCACAACCATAATTTTGTCTACCCAATTTAACTCAAGAACGTTCCAAAGGTGCCGAACGCTAGGATCGCCTCCTCTAGACAGATAACTTCAAGAAGTACCCTTCCTGACAAATCGACTATGCTGATATTCGAACCTAGTTCTCATGATATGAAAGCGAAGGTTTACAAGATAGAAATATGGCCCATACACATAATAATGAATGCTCCCTATCTAACGCACGCATAATTTTTTTTAAAGCTAAATACTGAACACAATAAATCCCCCACCTTGCTTATTTCATAACCTCTTTTTATATATCTCCTTGATAACGAAGTCCCCTTCCCTTGAGTGTCATGGCAGCCTAATATCACATTGACAGTTAATCATATCCTATTCTTTTATTTGCCTCGCTTTACACACAAATAATTACAGGGATTTGATGCGTTTCGTGTGCAAAACCTATGAATGCAAAGGTTATAATTTCTCATCGGCCTTGACACTCTACAAGAGTGTCTTTCAAAATGCTATGATGGTACAGCACTATCATCGACTTTACATATCAAACCTATGATAATCCAAATAGCAATAATTAGCGTCATACTACAATCTTAACGTCTTCCATGATTTTCCATTTATGCAGGATTATTTTACGTCTGGTTCATTGAGCTATTGACATAATTTGAAGAAGCTGTTTAAATTTAGAATTAGAAAACCGTTGAATTATGAACTGATGGTTGAATAATCTTGATACAACAGCAAGATTTTTTTAAACAGGATAAAATATGTCCTGACTAGAAACCGTAGTAAATACTGATAAAAATACGCTATACATCATGTGTAGTAATTTGTCAAGAAATGTTACTATAGTATAAATGTAGTTTGTCTAGTGATATGTTTCGGCAAAAATAAATGATTTCGAAATACCGAAAATAACCACTATTCAATCCCATTCATTTATTAAAGCTATAAAATGGAATATTACTAGAAATTACGATATTAAAAACAATGTAATATAATATTATGCAAAGATCAGTAACATGAGTAATGCTAAATTTCGGACTAACGGATGGGCCAGTGATGTTATTTAGAATATAATTTTACACAATTCCTATTTTAAGACATTTTTATGTTTATACATTCTTTTATAAATATCAAATATTTTAAGTAAATGATCTGTTTATATTAAACAGTATTAACATTTACCGCCCTGAATGTCCGAGAATTTGTCATAGAAAATATGCGTCCTCCGACAGGAATCAAACCTGTAACCTATACGGAACCGTCATATAGCCTGACGTGCTTTTACCGAGTTCACCACATTGTTTCAGTGTTCGCGTTTTATTCTCTACGTTGGTGTTAATGTGTCTACCAGTATTTTCCTTCCAATGATACTGACTTTGATTTCCATAATTAAATTTATGTAAGAATTAATGTATAATTCATGTAGTGTAATGATGACGTTCTTTGCTTTTATTCGAGCAGATGTAAAACTGTATCGACTCATAGTACCTTTAAATTCTGACATCGGACAATGCTGATGAAAATAGTGGCAGAATTGGTACAAACAGATACGAGTCTATATTTAATATCATGTGCAACTGTATTCTACTTGATTCTTTTCATTTACATACAAATATTCTAAATACAAGCTTTTTGCACGGCAAATGACGAAATTGTTTTGTTTTGTATCCGTCTATATTTCTGAGATGAAGTATTATGTACACTATTTACATTATTCGGACTATTGTCCTCATCTTTGTCGCCATATTTATAACAACGGTTCAGGTCAACATTCCAACCACCTGAAGAAGGCCGGAGCGTACAACGGCCGAAACATTGTAATAAATATGGCGACAAAGATGAGAACAATACTCCGAATAATGTAAATAGTTTTGTTTCGGTTGTTTGTTTCTTGTGCTGTTATAGACTCTTTATAGCGGCTTGGATTGATGGATCGGAGAGCGGAGTACTAATTCCAGTCGAATCCATTACATTCACTTACGTGTTCATACCCTTGGGGAAGGTATGAATCCTCTCCTTCTCCCCCAACAGGCCATGGGTAAATTGCAGAAGAGACCGGGTTCTATAGACTTGGATGGCAACTGGAATACCACAGAAAGAAATGACAACCTATTGCGGGAAAAAATATGCCTCGTCAGTCATGTATCAAAAGATACATGATCGCCTAAGCGTGTATCACGCCTAGCGTTAAAAAAAGAAAATTATATAGAACCTGTAATTATATATTCACCTATGTTCAAATATAGTACTTTATCTTAAAGTATTTTTCTTTATCACTGCTCTTTTCACAATTCAGCACACACCTATAAAAAGCACAAACTAATCTTTGTCCTTTAGATTTTCATGTAAAAATCGTCAAATCAAATAGACTATTACTTAGATTGTATGAGAACAAATATCTGGGTGTGTATCATAAATTAAGTTTTAGATATTTTTTTAAGATACTGTATGTACAAATTATTAGATGGATGAAATTTATCTTGAAGCGACCGTGTCAATTAAAAATACTCCAGACAGACAAACTAATGTTAGTTATAGTGAGAAAGACAAATAATTATTGAATTTAATTACACTGAATCTTTTCTGGCTACCAACAATTTCTCGAACCAAAGAAATTTGTAATTCACTATTTTCCTACTATTTTTACTTTCAAACGAAGACTAAGTCAGTAGAGAAGTATCGATCTCACAGCAAAAAATATTGAACAATATATTATTTCCTGTGATTAATATTGCAAAATAAAATTGTATAAATGAAATGATTCTAAGGTAATTAACAATGATCTCCAGTGTATGAATACATCTTTGCAGCATTAAATTATTGATCTGAAAATCATGATTTAAAGATTTAAATCGTGAGGAATTCCATTGCAGGTTCATTTAAAACTTACACACAAAATTTATATACATTGCTGATCATCAGTATTAAGACGTGCGTTTATAAAAAGCATTTATCTCCAACTTGTCTGCCAAAACGTCCGCTAGGCGGCGGCGTTCAGAAATATCAAAGGATATGACAATATATCCCCATCTTTGTTTTTTTGACATAAAATGTAGTAGAAAAAACAGCAAGACATCTCTCCCAGGGGAGATTTATTAACCTGGTATGTCGTCTTAATTTCAGTCAGTTACACATCGCATCACACATAGACGCTCTCTCTCGCACACACGCTTCTAAGAGAAAAGTCTATTATCTTATAGTGAGTTTCACTCTGTACAAGGCCTGGTAGCCACTCGAGGTAGAGGATTACAGAGTTATAGGTAGAGTTTATGCGGATATGTGGTACAATAACGATTAATTAGGATTGTAATGATCGGTAAAACATCTTCTTGTGAGTCGTATCCACATAGCGGTTGTTTGCGGCAAGAAGCTGCTTGCATTTATTTCTCACCAATAGAATACGGAGAAGACTAGAGTGGGTCGCTACAACGTGCGTAACATGGCGGGTCCACAGATTCGAACGGATGGAACTAACGAATGTAGTTTGTCTCAGTACTTTTCATGGAAGTGCGACAGCGCAGCCAGACACTTGCTGCATCTCTTCTGTGAGAGGGGGATTACAAGGTGGAAAATAATTTATCACCAACAAGGACGCAGAGACGAGAGTGTAAAGTATGCACTAGTTAGCTCCTTCCCAAATATATTTCAGGTCTGATCTGGCTCTTGTAAAGGTAGCAGACGACACGAGAAGTCAGGTACAAGGAATCACCAATCATTTTTCCTATATCCTTACCGATTACTCTGGTTTTAAAATTTACTCTTTTTCTTATCGTTTACTGAATGTCACGTCAATGCAAGAGAACCCGCACAGAAATGTTACTTAACCCATAGCTATTTCAATAGTATCTCTGGAAAAGTGAGCGCTTATTTCTGAATCGATAGGACTAACCGGACATTTTTATGCCTTAAATGTTAGATAAATAAAATCCGTTTTTCGAATGTTATTCTTTAAGGAAGGCATGGTTTTCAATTTCAAAAACTGTCGTGGAACAGTTTTTACAGATACGATTTTTCCTCAATGGCTTTGTGTTGTATAAATTTATCTGTCTGTGCATTTATCTAAAGCAGTTGAGATCGACTATATATATATATATAAAAACACACACACACACACACACACACACACATATATATATATATATATATATATATATATATATATATATATATATATATATAATGTGTGTATATATTGTCGATCTCCAGTTAATATAATGATGATTGGATTTTCAACGCAACTACTACTTTAGAAGAATGGCCATTTCATTCTTTATGATGCTCATGTACAAATATCTTTACTAAGATTATCAAAATTCATTATAGCGTCTTATGTAGAAATACCTTAACAAATATAACAAATTTATTAGCGAATGTTGATGAAAAGAATAGTTTAATTATAAAACATAGATATAAGACATAAAATATCGTCATTCCTTTGACGATCCAAATGTTAAATAGTTTTGTTATGCCTGTGTGTGTGTGTGTGTAGAAAGAGTCGCCCTTCATTTGTGTCTGTGTTGTTTTGAAGATGCAAGATAACGGTTACGTTGAAAGCCTATATTATATAGTTTATAATACCCAGAAATTCATACACAGATATCTTCAAGGACACATGGCACAGTTCATAAAGGAGTTGGTTAGATCCACTGACAGGACCCAAAGTGTGTGAGTTCAGTACTTGGTTAAGGTGGTGGAGAACTTGGACAGGGGAATTAACAGGAGATAACTGATAAGTGACATCCATTAAAACATGGCACGTGGAATTAGAACAGTCTACCCCAGTAATCGAAATGAAGGGTTCAGTTCGATATTCCAACCATCTGAAGGAGGCCGGAACGTACAATGGCCGAAACGTTGTGATAAATATGGCAACAAAGATGAGGACGATAGTCCGAGCAATGTAAATAGTGTATAAAACATAGACATTCCTTTGACGATCTAAATATAAAATAGTTTTTTGTTATACCTGTGTGTGTGTGTCTGTGTGTGTGTGTTGAAAGAGTTTCCCTTTTGTGTCTGCGCAGTTTTCAATACGCGAGAGTACGTTTACATTTAAAGCGTATATGTGTATATATCAACGTTAGTAGTCTTAGTAGAGAAATAGGTATAAATATGCGATAAGTTATGTAGGTATTTTAAAAAATAAGATATAAAAGGGAATAAAATATTAGTAAGAATTGTATTACTCAGAGTTGAACAATTATTAAAATGAATAATCGGTTATTTGCGAAAGGTACGAAAATTCAATCCAAGAGCAGATAACTCAGATTAATTATCGAAATTTATAAGAAAAAATAATAGGCTCACAATTGAGCCTAAAATTTAAAACTTATTTCACTAATTTACAACTAGCTAAAATTAATGTTTAGTTAATTTCTATTTCATAATTTGAAAAGATATTAAGCTTTTGTTTTGATGACTCCATTTTTTCTAATGACAGTGATACAAACGTAGCTCTCATTGGTCAAAAATGGAAAACTGACAATTCAAATTCCTCTGGAGCCTTTTTTTGAAAAAGAAAAGACAACTTTATTTCTTGCATTATTTATAAGCAGACTATTGTCTTCTCTTATGGAAAGAGAATTGTTCTACGGTATTAAAGCGTCGGTTCGTGAATTTCATGACGTTGTAATTGCGAGTTTAATTCCTGAACTGTGCAGGGTGACTTAGTGAGCAATAACTGAGCAGTACTAAAAAGAACTAGACGAGACATGACATAAAATGGACAGGGGAACGAGAACAGTTTACCCCCGTAGATTAAATAAAGGGTTCAGTTCGGAATTCTCTGTAAGTTACCCATATCTATATACACCTGTTGAAGGTCGGAGAGTACAACGATTGAAACGTTGTTCTAACAGCAACAAAGATGAGGATGATAGTCGGCATATAAATAGTGTAAATAATGATAATTCTTCATCCCAGACAATGAAACAGGAAGTTCATTTCCGTAAGAATAATACATAATCTTTGTTCGAATTGCAATATAATCCATCACCTCGGTTTTAATTAACAGCATAATTACAACCACATCAGTCACACTCACCACAATTCATTCTAGCGCCGTAACCATGGGCATCAGGATTACAGGTTGCCACCTTTATTCGAACTGCATCTCTCCAATGACATTATTCCTCTCCATGATTATTGGCACATACGTTTTTAGTATCTGCAGCGCCATCACAACTGGTATTCATATAAACACCCTGTTCAACGCAATGATTGTGTTTATGCAAATACATACGAGATCTTCGCTAAATTTGGTCGGATGTCCACCAATAAATGGCAACATCAGAATACAGTTGTCTAATTAGTAGCCCATACAGAAAACGCCTCTGATGTTTCAAACTGCTTTCATTACCAGGACAACGAAACGCTTTCCAACGCCTTTTTCTTTCTCTCCCAATATCTTTTGATGACGTAAGCAAGATGGAGAACGTTGATCATGTAATATTCTGTCAAGAGCTTTAGATTTAAACCAAGTATTTTTCTTTTTTTTTTCTTTTTAAAAATGACATATCTATTACTATTTTCTCTTTTTTGCATTCTCTTTTCCTTAAATTATTTTTTGATAAAAAAATTAAAGTTCAGATTTGAAGTGTCATATGTCGCATTCTATTAGGGTAAACAGATAAAGTGGAACAGATCAGATTTCACTAAAGTTACTACTTGAAAAATCACTTGTATTGCTCGACACAATGTCTTTGTTCATCACACAGACAATAAAGTCGGATAGGAAAGTAAAACATTCACGTTGAAATCACTTATGATGTTTTATTCTCATACTGTTTTATATATTCATACACTTTCATTTCTTTTGGTTTTTAATAACGGAATTTTCCATCTCCTATCACACCGTCTGGAAATAGCAAGTTGGAAAACTGGCGAATTGTGGTCGAATTCCAATTAACCCTTCTTGAATCATATTAGATCTAAAAAGGGCATAAAGCTAATTAATTTTTATTTTGAGTCGTTTTATATTAAATTTCCTTCAATGCAAGGCTCTATAACACTTCAAGGTAGAGCATTACATTTAAATTGGTTATGATGAATGAAGTGTGATATGAGTAAAAGATAAAGGTTAATGATGTGGAGATTATGAGGATAAGTAGGATAGATAATGGCTGTAGTGTTCTTGGAAACATCTACATTGGGGTCTTTTTCATAAAGTAACAGTTGTTGGGAAAAAAAAATCTTTATCTTTTCATTTAGAAAATGGAAGAAAAGACAGTGATTCGGCCCCTGAAAAGTAATATGGCGTTTCTTCGCTCTAAACTCTTAAGGAGAAGCCAAATTACTTCTGCGGAGTTGAATCAATCTCATTTTCTCGCCTATGAATCTATCAGAAGCATACCACAAAATAGTGAGTGAGGGAATACATGAACAAGGTGTCTGCTTGTTCAGTCTTCAAGTCAAGAATTCTTTCTTGACTCTGGTAATACCTAAGCCAGTACTGTTTGGCATATGACTCTTTGAGAAGGCTTGGGTTTTTTCTAAAATGGCAAAAAGATTACTCCCTCTCCTTCGTCGAATCAAATTATCTAACGACGATTAATTGATTTTTTACGCTTTATCAAACATTTGCAGGTTATTTAAAGCCAGACATTATTTTTACATTTTAAGATTTTTTGATGATGATAATAATTTAGCTTACAGGTCTTGCTAATTAACACATAGCTGGGGGAGAAGAAGCGGATTCACATATTTCCCAAGAGTATTTACATATAAATGAATATAACAAACCCAATGGGAATTGAAACTCCCAGCCATTATCCAGTACACCACCCGCACATCTACGCTTACAGCATCTTGTTATTCCCAAATAGTCACCTATCTAGGTACTGATAAGGCTCGATCTTGCTTAACTTCGATGAACGTACGGGAACCGATGTTTCAACGCGATGTAACCGTTATCCCAAACGACATGATACAGATGCCCAGAAGCGCATAAATATAGCGAAAAGAAGTTAAGGGGTTTCTTCTTTGTCTATGTTCCTTGTCTCTTCGGGACGTGGGGGATTATGGCTCTCCATAACTTCTTATCGTTTGTAGATCTTGGCAAGTTTTGTATTTTTAATACCACTCCCAATGCCTGTTCGGTCATCCGTTTAACAAGCTCATTAGTTAGGTAAGCTTCTCGCTAATTACTTTAGGCTTTCTTGCCTCCAGTATTCCCTCCCCACCACAACTGTAAATGTCAGATTCTCCAGATTCACTCATTATGCGTCTTAGAATCAAGATAAAGGCGCCCTTTTTGTTTTCCTTTTCTTTAAAACTTTCTCGGTTCTCACATGTATAAACCACGGGATTCTCAGTATCCTTCTGTAGAACAATATTTCTGTTAACTCAAATCTATTCTTTATATGTGAGAAGAGTGTCCAATATTCAATGTCATAGAGGAGGACTAATATTACATATCAGTTTAGTGCCCTTTTATTCTAATGAATATTTTCTGTTTCCTAAGATATTGCCTAACTTTTGAAATGCCTCTTCGGATTTCGGTGACATTCGTTCCGTCCTCTGTTAGAACACTTCCCATATATTTAAATTTTCGTACTTGATTGATTTCGACATCTTCAATTCATTGGTTAGTTCCTTTTGCTGACAACCATATATTCACTTGTTGCTTAATTTTCTCATTTTCCTTCTCTCTTGTGGAGTTCCTAGAGTTTTCTTTATGTTTGCCATCTATAATATGCCATCATCATATCTTATGTCTTTAAGACTGAATAAAAAAAATTCCCGTTAGGACTCCTAAGTGATCGAATGATGTCATTAGAACATTAGACAAAACTGGTGGATGGCTATATAGTATTTAACCTCTGGTATAATATCTCATCTCTTATATGACAGTGAATGGTTGACAGTTCTCTCACAAATGAATGAAATACTTGAGGCGATTGTAGTGTATGTTTATCTACAATTATTAAGAATATTATAAACAGAGGAAATTTTAAATGTAGACGTTTTAAGGGGAGTAGGAACTAAACATATTGCTTTTAATAATTCGAAAGTTAAAATAACAAAGGAAAGAAATATTGGAGAAATGAACAGAATTTAACGCGGGAGAATCAGTTGATAACATACGTCAAAATTTTAACCAAATAGGCGGATGAGCAAATACAACAAAGAAAAAAAAAAGAGGTTTTATAAAGGAATAATTATTAGTGAAATCAACAAAAGAAATACAGCTATAGCGAACCATGATTACCCACGTCTTGAAGCGATTTAGAAAAAAGAGTTACATGGTTTCCCTTGATCACTTCGAAGTTTAGAAATATATAATGTGACGATATTAGAGGTTTCTCACTATGCAAATATTTATGTCAACAGACATTCATGTACACATTTTATAAAATAAAGTTTCTTTTTTCATTCTTTATTTATTTATAACTCTGAATATTTTCTTAAATATCTAATCAGTTACGAAAAGAACTTATTAAAAACTCGGGGTTCTCAATGCCTAGTGAAGTATTTATAAATCAACAAAAATAAAAAAAAAATATATATAGATAATTCAAAAGCATTGTCTTAATATATTTCTTATTTTTAACATTATATTGTTTCTACAATCAGATATTATCATGCATTACTACATCTTCAATGCCTTATGTAGTTGAGACCAGCTCAAAATAATGAGCAAAATATTGCTTTCTTTTTACTCTGACAATAAATCGTATTCCTATTCCAGAGAATCTGTAAATATTGGTGAAGGCAGCGAAAACAATGATTCTCCAAGAGTGACTGACTAGGGATTTCGAAGATGTGAATCATAAAAGAATATCCAAGCTAAAATTAGTAATTTCAATTCATAGAAACATTTTCATTCATATTTTTAAAATTATTCTTTTTTCCATCTTATGGATGATTTTTATCACTACATTCTGGAGTGAAAAACCGTCCGACCGTAATTTCAACAGATGCCGAATTCTTGCAGTTAAGGCAGAAGTTATTCAAGCAAAAAGCAACAATAGGATTCACAGAAATGATTTAATAAAAAATAAAAGAAATAAATAGTACATCTAAAGTGAAAATTTAAAAAAAATGCTTACGATTTCAATAAACTTGAGTAAAAACGAGTCTGAAATGCTTATAAAGAAATAATTAATAAAATAGATTATTTAAAAAAACATTAACCCTGATGCAACTCCATGAGGTTAAAAAAATTCTTTTTTTCAAAACAAGTCTCATAATAAAAACGAACTTGTGGCAGTTTCCTTCCAAAAAAATGTTCATACTATTTTAGAACGAATCACAAGCAGGTCAAAAAGTTTAAAATTAAAATCTTATTTATATTTTATACAAACGTTTACATATAATGAGACATTGTTATATAATAATAATAATATAATATATTTATATAGAAACAGTAATTATTAAGTTTGACAACAAGTCATATATTCCAAGATCCATAATTGTTTGCCTAATATCGCAGACTGCAGGATAAAGTATATGTGTCTATATCACTGAGATGAGATATTATGATTTATATTATTTACATTATTCGGACTGTTATCCTCATCTTCATTATCTTATTCACAACGTTTAGGCCGTTGTACGCTCTGGCCTTCTTCAGGTGATTTGAATTTCGAACCGAAACCTTTATTTTTTTTCGTTCACCTGGGTAGATTTTTCTAGTTCCACGTACTAGGCCTCTTCCGGATGTCTCTGTTATTTCCCTTTAATTCGACTCTTCAAGTTTTTTGGTTCACCACTGCTGTAGCCTGGTATTGAACTCACAAATCTTTGGGTTTAGTCACTGGATATACCCAACGCCTTTAACCACTGGGCCATAAATGAGACATCCGGAAGAGGCATGGCACGTCGAACTAGAACAAGCTACTCTGATGGATGAAATAAACGGTTCGGTTCTAAAGGCCAATCGCCTGAAGAAGGCCGGAGCGTACAACGGTCAAAACGTTGTGAATATGAAGATGAGGATAACAATCCGAATAATGTAAGTAATGTAAGTAATAGTTTATTAATTAGAATCAATGAGAAATTTGCGAAAATTATATATATATATTTTTTTTTTTTTTAAATTATAAACCAATTATAAGAATATAGCGTAAAATAAAACATAAATTCATTGTAACTTTAGATGATTTTTAATTTTCTTGCTTGCTTTCTTCTTTCCATCCCCATTGCTAAAGATCGGGGTCCCATGGACAATTCTATCAAAGCTATCCAACGTCTCCCCTCCCTCACCACACACGCGGTTCACTTTCTTAAATCTCCTTTTTTTTATTAACAACTTGAAATCTTTGAAATTGTCACTTAAACAAAACACATTACAGCCTGACTTTGGCATATCCGAATTGCCAACACCACATCTCTAGTGCTTTGGGGCCATTAAGGAAACTCATGAACTGTTTATTTCTGTTGTTATCTACAGCTCACAGAAACAGTAAGACACGGATAATGGAGGCTTTCATACTGACGGCTAATAGCAACTCTGATATATGGACACACATTAGTTTGTGCGGAACGTACATCAACAACTGCTAGGTTTTCTAATGTCTTTTTTGTTCAGCTATATTAATGGAACCTCAAGTTAAGAATATATTTACATTGAGTGGTTCGAGGAACAACCTGATAACTGCTGCATGACTGCAAATAACTAAAATCTTATTAGAGTTGCAACAAACATCCACCCTTTAGCTCTGTCAAATTGTTGATATCGACTTTTAAACGAGAAATTCTGACTAACAAAATCAGTTCCAGAACAAGTTAACAGAACGTCTGTATTACATCATCTAATATTTTACTTTAAATTTAAAACTTAACTACCGGAGACAAAAGAAAAAAATGTAAATTAAAATTGAAAATTGTTCTAAAGTCAATATTTAGATCTTTAAACTAACTTTAATTATCCCCGTTTTATTCTAAATTTCTCCTGCTACTAGGCTTGAGAGGCACTCAAGTTAGAATGAAGTGTGTAATACTTTACTTTCTACCAGCTACACCTAACATTCAAACTGCTATCTTAATCTTTCTCCTTATCACAACACTTAAGCCATTGTTCATTTCAGCCTCCATAAAGGATGAGTCGATCTGGGTAACTCTTTGTTGAATTTTGAACTGAACGTTTTATTTAATCTACAGAAGTACAGGGTGGTCCGAAAGTCTTGTCATCCTCTACCAAAAAGTAATGCGAAAAAATGACGTCCTGTCGTACATCCTCTATATTCTTGCCAGAATGCAATATGCAAATGTGTCCATATATTTGCAAGCAGCCTTTCTTCCAAATTGTAGGAGCTCGTGCCAGCCATCTGAAATAGAAAATTATATTATGTAGGGGTGGCAAGACTTTCAAACCACCCTGTACATTTTTTCCCGGTTCAGCTGGCGAGGGAATCTCTTGTCTCTTTTTACTTACTGCTCAGTTATTACTTGTCTTGTTGCCACAGAGCCTGAGCTAGCCAGCCTAGGAATTGAACTAAAAAAATATTATCTTACCAATTTCACGAACCAACTCTCTAATACAGTAGATTATTGTCTCACGGGACGATAATCAACTGGATTAAAGTGTTACTCGGATTGACAAACCCTCTTGAAAACTGGAGGGTACAACGGCTGAATTGTTGTGAAAACAAAGATTTGGATAATTATGCCTATGGAAATAATAACACTTAAAAAAATGACTATTTAGTCATTTGTCTATATTTCTGAGGTTATGTTTTGTAACTATTTACTATATTTGGACACTTGTCCTCGTCCTTATTGCCATATTCAAGACATTTCGAACGTTGTATATCAACTGAAGAAGGTCGGAACGTACAACGACGGAAACGTCATGAATATAGCAATAAAGATGAGGACAACAGTCCTAGCGATGTAAATAGAGTAATTGGTTATTTATGTTAGAAAGTTTTAACAAGTATGGACTTCACAGGCGTTACGCTAAGTTACAAAGGATAAATATTAGACCAATCACAGAAGACTCTATATTCGCCATTCTTAATATTATGCTTGATGGCAGAAGGTGAGATTCTTTTGTGGTTAGGAATAAATGAAAATGTATATTATCAATATCAATTATCAACCAGATACGTCATAACACTTAACATAATAAAATTTGTATTCTTTTTTCTTATCTGTACTTTTCTTATTTGTTATGTCCCTCCGCGTTTAATCATTGGAGTGAATAAAGTTTTGAATATATTTATTTATTTTATTACCACCTGTGATATCACGTATTTTTTACACAAATTCCATCTGTGTGTGTGCGTGCTCCTGATTGAAAGGTCGAGGAAAACATCTTGCTCCATTCCTGGTACAGGAGTTAATTTTTGGCATTATATTTTTCTTCGTCCAGTCCGCCATATTTGTCGGCAGTAATGTTCTATACTTTAAGATATTTACACAATTAATACTTTTTACTGTCATTGAATTGCATGAAAATACTTCCTTGAAATGGATGTATAGCGGTTACCGGCGCGGAGAGTGGAGTGGTAGTTCTGATTTTAAATTCCAGGCGAGTTCACAGCACAAATACCCTTGGAGACGGTAAAAAAAAATATCATCTCCTCTCCCCCAGAGCAGAATCAGCTTTTTAGCCAGTCTAGGAGGAGGACAACTTTGAATAACAGATTGAACGCCGGGTTGGCAGTCTCCTCCTGTAAAAACTTATTTGCTTTAGAAAGCACAGTAGCAACACCTTGCGTAATGTTAGCGATGACTTTATAATTCAAGGGCAACTCTAATCGCACCAAAGAGGAGGATGATGCGAAGAAATTTTTGAAACGTGTTGACTAGCAGTTCTGTACTAACCGATAATTCAGAAGGGAATACGAACTGCTTTAAGGGTTATCGTCACAAAAAAAAAAATTACTAACCTAGTGAGAAAGTTGTTTAATTTATTAATTTTTATTATCCGCGCTTATTTTCGAGACGTGCCAGAATTATTTTCTTCCTATGCTCATTTCCATCGTCAGTCACCTTGGTACATCATCTCGTCATCGAAATAAACATTGTATTGGAAACGAGGAATCCCATAATTATTTACTTATCCAAAAACCAGCAACAAAATATATGACAATTATCAATCTTTACATCGGCCAACGAAGCCTTTAAAAATTATAAAACTTTTGAGAATAAAAATGTCCCTTCCGCACTGAATCACCAATTTTACCCAGTAAATCTCATATATAATGTGATTTTTCTGGATGGAGACTTTGATCAATCTTCAAATCTCTGAGGCGATGTCATAACACAATAAAACTGTCTTAAATTTTGTTTGCGATTAAAGATGCTAAGCTGATAAGTAGAGGCTGTCCAAAAAAAAAAAAAAAGACTTTGAAGTGACGGAAGTAGAAAATAGAATTTGAGAATTTCTTGAGTGGTGAAGTGATGTCCCCTTGAAATGCCGCCAGTTGGTCTGGCTATTAACAGAAAGATGTTCGTGTATGACAAATGTAAGGGCATCTCGCAAAAGCCATTTACACGAAGTTTTCTTTCTCATAGGATTTAACTCCAGTCAGCCGACTTTTCGAAATTAATCCTTTTCTTTGCTCAGAAAAAGAACTGTTATTCCAAAGGGAAACTTTGTTTAACAAACAGTGGAATTAACGATTTTAAAAGTACTTGTCTAATTCCCAAATTGTTTTATTTACCTAATACAAAAATAAATCAAATATTTTTTTTCTTTTATAAATTGAGTTCGTGCTAAGAATCGAAGAACATTCTATGCTACTTCCGGTTTCTGTCCAGTACTCTTCTACTAAGATATACACTTACATATCCAATTCAATATCCTACATGATATTCTTGCAACATTGTCTAAAGGTCACCCGGGTTTTTATCTGTAACTCAAACAGTTTTGACCGTTTTAGTCTACCGATATTCTGTTTTTTATCCATTACGGAAATGATGCAAGCCAACATACATCCTATATATATATATATATATATATATATATATATATATATATAGCAGCATGGCTTGGCATTTCCCGTGCTTGATTCAAAAATCGTACGACTCATACAGCAATCGCTATCACATAAAATATTTTTGCCCTTCCTTGCCTTTAAAGGAGTGCCCTTTGCCGTGCTGATGTTGCTACATTCCTTCTTGACTATCTCATACTAAGATTTTTTTCTAAGCTCTATACTAAACATTAAATCTGTCACGAAAAAAGAAGTAAACAAAATGAACACAAAATGATCAGCTTTAAAAAAGGACTCGTAACTGGAAAAACCGAATGAAAAAGAATGTTAACAACTAATACTTTTTCACACCCAACCCAGTTCTGCGGAATCAGAATCAACGTTGATTTTAAGCAAGCGAATGAGCCAATTGCAGTAAAGTGCCATGCAGACTTAAATTTTTCCCACTTGTGACGAATGCAGTTATCGATTTTTTTTTTTGCATGCTAGTGTCAGTCAGCTGTTGGCTTTTACGCTGGCCAATAGAATCTTCCTGCCTATTCGTGGAATGCCAGCTATAGGCTCTCACTCTGGCCAGTAGAAAATGTCCGCAAACTACATGAAAACTGCCGTAGAAGCATGAAAAAATCGATTATATCCACTATCGATGGGAGTTAGGAAATGCAAAGTCGGTATTGGCCTTTCCGCTAACTTGGAGCATGTGCATGTAAATTTTGGTGCAAATCCGTAGAAAATTGCGGCCGTGCATTCGTTACACACACAGCCTTTTATTATATATATATATATATATATATATATATATATATGTATGTATACTTTCTCTATTTGCCGTGTCCCTTCAGGACTTTGGTGAGCATGTTTCTCTACAGCTTTCCTTTTGAATCTCCTAAGATTTTTTTTTTCGGCCATCCATTTACTCAAGCTCGTTAGACAGGTTATGTTTTGTTCTTCTCGTCCCCTCTTATTTTTAATCTCTCCCGTGAGTATCAATTTTTCCCAGCACTCTTTCCTCAGCAATTGTCCAAGAAATTTCAAACGTCACTTCCTGATGATAAGATGATGTATAATATTCTTTGTTTCAATTGTTTCTAAAACTTCATCGTTGTTCACATGTTCGGCTATGGTATTCTCAGCATCCTTCTGTAAAATTACATTTCTCTTGCTTGAAGCTCTTCTTCATCTCTCCAGCATTCACTGCCATGTAGGAGGACCGATTTTACATAACAAATCAGCTCTCAATTGGTGTTTTCTTCTGGCTTTCCTTCACTAACTTCTGTAGGAGTTTTTTTTTTTTTAGTTTTCTTTCTGTGTCTCTTCTAAACATTCTGTCACCTGCATATCTTATATCATTAAGATTATGACCGTCAGTAATGAATAGCTAAGACATGCCTCCTCTTTCATGAATTAAATATAAGAAAATGAAAGGAAATGATTAATTTTAATTCACCCAAAATAAGAAAGGAATCTTTTTACAGTATGGCCAGTTAGTTTTCATAATTTTTTCATGTCAACAAAAACAAAACAAACCGATTACAGCTGAAATGTATCATTTATACCATACATTGATGGAATCAGGCTAGAGAGCTGAGGTGGGGCATTCATGTTTATGTAGAGTATCTCTTACATGTACGCAAAATGAAATCGACGCACGGAGTTCAAATTCGGGGCTCGTCGTTTGCATTCACGAACCGTGTAAAAGCATCTCTTCACATCTTTTCGTCCCACCCCTACTTATGGATTAAAAAAGCAGGTTAAAATTATTATTCTCTATTGAAGAAAATCAACTCTGAATTCTAAATTCTAGAGAAATCAACAGGAATACGCACAGCGCAATATTTCTCAAGAAGTGTTATTTATTCAGAGATAAAAGGAATTTGTAAACAGACATGATCGTTTATGTCCTGCTGGGACATGACACTTAAAAACAGTAAGTTTTGTTTGAGATTCTCTTTTTATATTGTAGTTTGTTAAAACGTAGACATGATTTCGAATGAATTCGTATCTTTTTTCTCATACTAGCGGGAATGATTGTCTGAAACTAACGTTAAATGATATAAAGAGAATTTGTATTTAATTACATTCACAAGAAGCTTGATTTTGATTTGATTGTTATATCAAAATGCATTTATTCAAAATTTGTCAAAATCAGTTTTTCCTTTCTTGATTATCACATGTAAAATAGAAGACATTTTCAGCATTAGGATTAAAATTTCAAGAATATTGAAACGTGTGACTGAAAGAGAAATGAAGGCTTCGGCAGTTTGATTAAATTAGCATATCATTAACTGAGAACTGCAAGAAGAGTTTGGTTGGTGTAGTCGTGAACAATGGCGATTCTATACACACACACGTACGCAAGCGCGCGCGCACCCCCCCCACATATATATAAATATTTAACGAACCCAACGGAAATTGGAACTCGGCTCTCCAATTAACAATTTTGTGCTATTATTCATTGCACCATTCACACCCCAAGCTTACAACATCTGATATTTCTAAGTTGTAAGCCATTGTAGTACTAAGCAAGTATGGTCTTAACTTCAAGGATCGTACAGGAACTGATATTTCAACTTTATATGGCCGCAGTGAAAGGTTTTGAGAAACCAAGATTCAAAATGATACCTTTAACTGTGGTCGAGCAATACTGATACTATAAGTAAAAAAAAAAAAAAAAAATAACAATCACTATATATATATATATGTGTGTTTGTTTGTTATTTATATAATGTGTGCTTGTGTATTTATATAATATATATATATATATATATATATATATATATATATACGTGTGTGTGCGTTTGGTGAGAAACAAATATTCGAAAACATACGAATTTTTAATTCATTATACTTCCAACTAATAAATACAGTTTTCATATTATTAACTGTACACAGATGCATAACTAAATATGTATAGAAACAAAAATAAAACATTGTTTTAATAGAAATAAATCATATTCATAAATTTTAATGTGTGAAAAATTATTCCTACCATACACCCGATTCTCCTGTCAAGATTCGATGTATGAGGGTCAAGCTGATCAGTTTCTAGGAAACTGACAGCCCGACACCAGCACATGAGATTTGAATATAGTGGTGAATGTTTTGTCCAGAACCATCCACACTTTTTGAAGGGCCGAATACAGAGACTTGATGCACTACGTACCACGACCCTCTGCAGGTTTTCAGAGTTGTCCTTCTAGACCAGTTGCCATCCAAGGCTATAGAATCCAGTCTGTCCTGCTATTTACCCCTAGCTGGAAGGAGAAGAAGAGGATTCACACCTTTCCCAAGGCTATTAGCACGGATTCGATTGGAATTCGAACTCTGCTCTCCATTCCTCAATCCAAGCCGCTATTCATTCCTCCCCCGGACCTCTACTATATATATATATATATACATATATATATATATATTAGTGTGTGTGTGTATTTTTAAAACTTGCTTTATGTACAAAGGAATATGATAGAAATAAAGCTTTTGTATATAAAGTTGGTATAGACAGTGTAGACAGAGAAATCAATACTGCAGGATGGCTGCCACCCTTACGGCACACACACACACACACACACACACACATATATATATATATATATATATATATATATATATATGTGTGTGTGTGGGGAACACTGTTTTGTTGAGGCAAATACTGTACCTTCAAAGTTATATTTTATGGTTGTTCGCTTCGTATTGTAAGCAAGTATGATTAGTTTGCTGTTTTATTTCAAGCAAACAGTCATGCTATACACTACTGACCAATTTCTGGTCCATTACCGTGAAAATGATTTTCAGAAAATCATTAACTAATATTGTCTCGTGTGAAATTTCATCGTAACACATGAAAAACCAACATGTAGATGATTTTTATGATATTACAGACTGCATTTTGACGTTACCTGATATTTGAAACCACAATTATGTGTTGAAAAAAAGGAACAGGCATGCATTTCCATTTGGACTGCTATATTATCTAACATTTGCTTTATGCAAATAGTATGAGCAATCATTTGAGGAAATATTTTATACATAGGAATTTACTGCATCTTATTTCAGCCAACGAAATTATTTTTATTGGCTTTTTATGGTGTTAAGTCATATTTCAGCCAAAGTGAATTGATTCCTCATAGAAAAAAAACAAGCCAAACAATCATTCACTTGATTCTTTGAAGTAGTTTGATGTAATAGCAATCATTGGTTAAGAGATTCCACAAAAGAAAATATGTTATGGAAGAAATCGATTTTCATATAAAATAATAATGTTCAACTAAACTTTCTTATTGAAATATTTTATCTTTTAGGATCAATCAAGAAAATTCATCAAAGGTGTATGTTTTTTGTATGCAACTTTCAGCGCTTAAAATCTTCTTTCATTTTTTTTTCTCCAAACTGTCTTGATATATGCATTTAGTATTTCCTTGCTGTTTTTTTCTTGGGACTTTCGAGATTTGCCTTGTTGTCCCTCAAATCATTTCATTTTGAATAACTCTCCCTTCTTTAGTCAGATCATTACCCACGAGTGAAAGAAATCAAAACAATTTCTTGCAATGAAACAGATTTTATTCTTGGGTTATAACCTACTGCTATAAGCAAGAGAAGTCGAGATGAGGCGTGAGTGAACAGTCTAATAGGTGTCTTCCCCATCAGTTCTCTGTGGCCTGCTTCGTCTCTCGGTGTTTTTTCGGGGTACCGGTCAGTTTTATAGCTAGCATGGTTTTTTGTCCTGTCGTCTTAGGCAAAAAAAAGCAATTTATCTTCATTCAGAGACTTCTATTTATCTGGGCCGCTCGTTGAAGCCCACATCACGACACTGATAACCATCGGTCGAAAATAGATATTTCGAGACCATTTGTGCGGCTGGTCCAACTGTTTTCAATTTAACAAGTCGTTTCAATAAAGCCAGTTTTTACTGCATTATTAGGTACAAATAGAACAGCGGTTTCATGCATCTACTGTTGCAATTGCTTTACATTTTATACGTAATTGAGTGGAGGAGATGCCTTACCAAGAGAATCAGTGTGAAGAGAACTCAACTCGCCATTTCCCTCTTTTGTGCTGTGAACCTTTCATTAAACGAACTACCATTATCCTCACTTGGTACTCCATAAGTGTAACCTCATGCTAAACTAAGTCAAGCTTAGCAAATAATTAGTAGTGATATTATTTCAAAGAGACATTGTAGAAAATATATTTGTAAACATCCAAGAATATAATGAAAAATATTGTAGCTTTTTCTAATGCTGAAATGACAGTTTAATCGAGCAAAATGAAAAAAAAAATGTAATTGACATTTTAATTTAATTAAATAAAATGCCGATTTGCGGTTCATCCGATAAACGCTGTTGGAGAAAATGCATTTAACAAGGCGTATGAAAACGTTTATTAAAGTGGAAGAAAATTTTTAGTTGATATAAATGATGTTTCCTCCGGCGATGGATCTTAAAAAAAAAATTTCATTCCAAATGCTACCGGTAAGTAACGTGTCGCTAGTTCGAAGCACATATGCGTAGGGGTTATGGTTAATGATCTCGTCAGACTGACCATTGCTACTGAAGTGGGAATTCATTGGCCTTATGGGACACACCTCTGAGTGTCAAGTCAATTTTGGCTCAATCAACTAACGCGTTTATCCAATGGGCCATATGTCCTTGGGGATATTAGTGAGTGGATTTTGGGGACTTGTAAATCTAATGTCACTGTAACCATTTTTATTTCCTAGAGCTACTGTTGTTTTTCTATCACTCACTGTATTACTGGCTGTTGTATGCTTAACCAACATTTTGTGGCCTAGAATAAAAGCGTTAGTTGATTGATCCAATAGTAACTTTATCCAAAGGCTTGTGAGTTCAGTCCCTGGCCACAGCAGACGGAACAAAAACTTGGAGAATTGAGATAGTAAAAGAAATTAACTGATACTGAGATATCCAAAGACATGGCGCGTAAAATTAGAACAATCTACCCACGAAAATTAAAAAGAAAGTGTTCGGTCCGAAATTCTAACGAATATCACCGGGAGAAAGCCGAAGAGTACAACGGTTGAAATCGTCGTTAATATGGCAAGAAAGATGAGGACAACAGTTTGAACAATGTAAATAGTTACCATACCTCATATCAGAAATATAGACGGGTGAAGAAATTAATCATAAAAATAATTATGGACGGCGCATAGCGTAACATCGGCACAGAGAAGGGAATCTTCGAGTCGTGTTCCTGCTCTGACCTAGCTTACTGCGTTCACTTTCACACATACGCTGTTGATAACTGCATGAATCTATCTCCTACTAACTATGCGTTAAATAGCAGGGTAGACTGGGATCTCTAGCATTAGTTGATAAACGTACTAAGAGAAGGGTAACTTTGAATCCATAACTGTTTTGTAATCAATGGGAATCTATTCACCTATATTTCCAAAGACGTTAAAACAATTCACTGGTTATAAATAAAATTGAATCAGTGCAGAACCATAATAGACAAGATAAAATAAATAAAAAAATGTTTTGATCGACTGTGTAATATTCTTGCGACATTTCACACAAGGTAAATTGTTACTAGTGTTCTTGCTTTTGGTTTTTCAGTTATATAATTAAGAAAGAATCCAAAAAATGAGAATTTGTATTTTTTCTTTTTTTTACAGACTATTTAATTTAGATTATGTATGAAAGAAAAAACTCACAATTTGTCGACTGATCCGAACGACAAATGAATTAAATTCAAGAAAAATTATTCCAAATTTCACACATTTGAAAGAATGTGTTCATCATATAAATTTAATCAACTTCATAAATTCAGAAGTATTTTTATAGAAAAAATATATGAATGTTTGATAAAGAAAAGTGTTTAATTTACTACTGGTTTTATTTTATAAGTAATTTAACTTTTATTTTCATTTTCCATCGAGATATAACTTTTCTTTTTCTATTAACAATCTCGATACTGAATTGTAAAGTTTGACGTTGTCTATGAATCGGGACTGAAGTTTTAGAAAGAAAAACAAAATTATTTCCTCTCTCAGCAATTTCATTGAAAAAAATTGAACGTATGTTTTTTTTTCTGATAAATTGTTATTTTGTGTAGTTCTGTAATTATTGTTCCGTCATCAAACATTCGTTTTTCTGTATTTTCTGTTTCTTTGGAGATCGATTTTCTCGGCTTTGTTTTGAACTTGAGTCTGATAAGATAAGAGAGAATATTTATTTGTCAACACGGTAATAAAATGTCTTGATAATATGCGATGCTATTCAGATGTTGTGAATTTGAACAGTGCACTTGAGGCCTTTTCCAGCAGGATTCAAAAAGAAAACGATTCAAAGATTTTATTTTCTGGGCTTTAGATATTACGTTAATATCTCATATATTTGGTTTCTTTTTATAATCCAATTTCTTGAAGATTTCTCTCGCATTTCATATATTAAACAAACCATTTCTTATTGACAGGAGGTTTTAAATACATGTCTTAAATACATTGTTTTAAATCGGAATGAAAGTAAATGTTGAGTAAAATACCTCTGGTTTTAATAAAATTATATAATACACTGAATTGAGACCCTGTTATGGGATCTTACCCATAATAATAATAATGGACTATGCCATACTTAATAAATACTGCGCCTCAAGAGTAGGAAAGGGAGTCAGTTGTTCAAGTCTGAACCGACTGTTCGGTTAAACTCTCTTCCTACGGGCGAGAGGAGAAGGAGGCTACGCCGAAGGGCGGGTCTCCGCCGGAGGGCGGAGCCCTCCTTTATACGGGTTCAAATGGGTTATTTTTGGTAAAATGGCTCGCCCAAAAGGCCTTGTGCCACATGACACCCTCGTGGGGGTGAAATATCGTTTATTCGGGTTCAAACCGACTATTCAGTTAAACTCTCTCTTCCTACGGGCGAGGAACCCGAAGGAGGCTACGCCGAAGGGCGGATGCCTTCCGGAGGTTAAAAGCCCTGCCCGTTTATACGGGTTCAAATGGGCTATTTTTGACCGATGACACCCTCGTTAAAAAGGCCTGACTGAATATCGTCAGTAGTTCAAGTCTGAACCGACTGTTCGGTTAAACTCTCTTCCTACGGGCGGGAGGAACCCAAAGGAGGCTACGCCGAAGGGCGGAGTCTCCTTCGGGAGGTTAAACCGGCCCTGAACCCGTTCATACGGGTTCAAATGGGCTATTTTTTTTGCCTAATGGCTCGGGAATTCCCACGTTAAAAAGGCCTTGTGCCACATGACACCCTCGTGGGGGGGGGGTGACTGAATATTGTCAGTAGTTTAAGTTTTGAACCGACTGTTCGGTTAAACTCTCTTCCTACGGGCGGGAGGAACCCGAAGGAGGCTACGCCGAAGGGCGGAGTCTCCTTCAGGGAGGTAAACCGGCCCAGAACCCGTTTATACGGGTTCAAATATGGGTTATTTTTGCCGAGCCTAATGGCTCGGGAATTCCCACGTTAAAAAAGGCCTTGTGCCACATGACACCCTCGTGGGGGGTGACTGAATATCGTCAGTCGTTCAAGTCTGAACCGACTGTTCATTTAAACTCTCTTCCTCCTACGGACGGGGAGGAACCGAACCCGGAGGGCTCTACACCGAAAAAAGGGCGGAGTCACCCTTGGGGGGGGTAATATCGTCAGTAGTTCCTGCACGGTTAACCTCTTCCTACGGGCGGGAGGAACCCAAAGGAGGCTACGCCGACGGGTTCCTTCGGGGAAAATAAAACCGGCCCCTGAACCCGTTTATTTTTGCCCGAGCCCACAGGCTCGGAATGCCCACGTTAAAAAGGCCTTGTGCCACATGACACCCCTCGTGGTGGGGGTGACTGAATATCGTCAGTAGTTCAAGTGAACCGTGCACGAGGCAGAGGAACCTAGTACGCGAAGGGCGGAGTCTCCTTCGGGGGAGTAAAACCGGCCCTGAACCCGTTTATACGGGTTCAGACAATTACTGCAAGACAATTGGAATAAAAGGCCTTGATACTGGTCGAGACTCAGTCGTTGTTGAACCGACTGTTCTTTAAACTACGGACGGGAAACCTGATTGTTCATACTAACACTTCTACTTCTCTGAACCCGTTTATACGGGTTCATATTCCTGTTTGTTAAAAAGGTTTGTAATATTCTGTATTATTCCATACCTGTGTTCGAGTTCTTCTTTATTGGTTCTACTTCGGACTATCACCGTGGTACAAGGAATCGGACCATAACAGACCCACACATTATAAATAACTGTATATATGTTTTGTTTTTTTTTTTGTTTTTTTGTAGTGGACGAAACTGATAACTCTCAGTATACAAAGAACTGATAAATCTATTAAATGGACTGTTTCAGTATATAAACATCTACGGTGTAAGTCTCAGGGGTTTTGCTTTCCGGCTTCAGACGAACTTTTAAATTAATTTTTAAATTAATTTTCTACTAGTATTGTTATTGTTTAAAATAAACCAATATAATTTGTAAGTTGCCGTTCGAGTTATTATTTCAGTAACCAACTCGGACAACATTGCGAAATATTGAATAAATGTATTTATAAATTTTAAAGCATTTTTTTTATTATAGCATTCTAGCAGATGTACCCATGCTTTTCCAGATTTATAGAAATGTAAAATCAATAAAATTCCCTGAGTTCATTCTTTTGCGATTTCTTTAAAAAAATAGCTAACAGATTGCATCTGGCATACAGATGTTATCTCAAATTTGTTTCATTTGAGGAATTCACTAATCCAGCTTTACACATAAATACAGCAATACAGATGATAATAATTGTTAAAATGGAAAGTCAACAAATTACTATGGATATTACGTAAATAACTGGCTACAATAGAATGTATTACGATAATAAAGACGGTTCATTAATAATCTTTGATAATCTATCCATAATACCTGGAAGTATAAGCGAACACAATTTTATCGTACACGTTACATGGATACCTGAAATTACACCAAAATAATAACACCTTGAAAATTATCACATTTCTGGGGGGAAAAATCATAATTAAATTAAAAATTAATTTAAATTAAAATAATAAATAAATAATTAAATTTTCAAATTGGGTGAAACTTAAAAAGAAATAAATAGATAAACTTGACGGATTGCTATAAACAGGAAAATTTACATAAACCAAAACCTTCACTTTCGAAAAGATGTAAATCTCAGCTTTATATATGTATTATTTTTCCCTACCATAAAGACAATAACAATTGTATTTAATTAATATTATTTTAATTAATATTATATTTAACTCGCTATAACTCCTGCAAACGTAATCTATACGCTATTTTCTTTATCTACACATC
This sequence comes from Acanthosepion pharaonis, assembly GCA_903632075.3. Taxonomy (NCBI): domain Eukaryota; kingdom Metazoa; phylum Mollusca; class Cephalopoda; order Sepiida; family Sepiidae; genus Acanthosepion; species Acanthosepion pharaonis. The sequence continues at coordinate 438,879 of CAHIKZ030004450.1, read as the reverse complement.
TTTATACGTGTAAAAGATACATTCTTTATAAATCATCAAAAAGAGAAATATTCAGAGAAAGTTAACATGAAAATTTTGTATACTTCCTGAATGGCACTAAATACCTATCACTCTCTCTCTCTCTGACTGTCTGTTTCTCTCTCTCTCATACACACACACACACACACACACACACACACACATATATATATATATATAAATTAGGTAAACAAACTCTGCAGTTGCTATTAACATTCTACCTCAAATTCACTATATATATATATATATATATATATATATATATATAGAGAGAGAGAGAGAGAGAGAATGAATGAATCCTTAAAAATTCATTCGGTTATAATTTATTTCATGAATATACAAATATTCTTCTCTTCAGACCGAAGTTTTTTTTTTAATAAATGGAGTCAATTTATTCAGACGAGAGGAAAAAAGAAAATGAAACACATTTAATATTATATATTTTTATATATTCGATAAGATATAATTCTCTTCCCTCCACATCTCTTCACCCAAAATTATTTTAAAACCTTATATTGATTTTTTTTCTTTCTTTTTTAATATTAACATTTTTCCTTTTTTTTTTCTTTTTTTCCTCTCCCTTTTCCTTTTGTCTGGATAAATTGACTCCATTTATTAACAAAAACAAACCAAAAACTTCCGTCTAAACAGATGAATATTTGTATATTCATGAAATAAATTATAACCGAAATGGATTTTTAAGGATCGTCTGTACTCATTATTATATTCCTCTGTTACTTACATTTGGATTGATATATATATATATATATATATATATGTGTGTGTGTGTGAAAGATAGTAATATGTACTTTGAGGTTGAACATAACTAGAGTTTTATGTGACTCTTTATTATTCCTATTTGTCTGTTCAGCCATCCATTGACAGTAACGCATTGTGTTACGATTTCTCCTAATTAATTTACCTTTAATATTTGCGATAAGATGTAAATTTACAAGACCCTTTTTCCTCAGAATGTTCAACTCTCTCTTTCAATGTTGCATTTCCTTCTAGTTTCTAAAGAATTCTCCATTTTTCACATGTTCTGTCCATTATATTATGATTGCTAGGTAAAAAAAAAAAATCACGTCTCTTTTCCATAATGCCTCTTCTGAGTATTCTTTACCATATAAGAGATTATCTATTGTATAGAACTTTAGTACTCTTTTAATTGTTTCTAACAAAATGTTCCTATTTCATCGCACTTGCTTTGTTTCTGGAAGGCATCTTCGGTATTCGTAGCTGCTATTCCTGCATAACATTTTTCGTTGCTTGTTACTATATTACCAGGGTAGTTAAATTCCTGAACCTCTTTGATTTTGAGATCCCCAACATGTAACACTCAATTGAGGCTATATTTTTTGCTAGCGATCATAAATTTTGCTTTATTACAGTTTATTCCTTGTTTTCCATTGCTACATTGTTTAAAAGTTATTTCAGTTTCATTTTTGAGTCTGTGATGAACAATACGGCATCCAAATATTACTAGTAACTTTTGTTTTTTACAAAAAGACTAACGCTTCATTTTAATTATTGCATTTACTACAGGAAACTCCTCTTGCTTAAGAACAAATAATCACTGAACGCACTTATTTTATGGAAAATAACAAGCGCGACATTTCACTGTCGATTATCAGCAAGATTCGCCTCTTCTTATCGATGACCATTGCTTTTACTAATTCTCATGCTTGACTTTCTTTATCAAAGTGGCTGCTTTCTCGGCAAGGAAAAAAAAGGTAATAATTACGCATTGAAATTGTTCAGTTGTGGGTTAGCTATTCATATGTTTGGTTTGTCACTTTGTTGTTAAGAAACAGACTGTTATTAGTCATGACTAAAAATAAGTGTTATTCACAGAAAAATGCTTTTAAATATGCTAACTTTCAAAGAAAAGGATAAAGTCTATTTACAGATTATTTGCATGAAGTCTTTTTTAATAGCTGTCTTAGTGCTTATGACGTTTGTATCAATGAGAGTAGAGAAAAGTCATTTTTTTTCCTAGTAGTGTCAGCAGTCTGTGTTCGATCTTAATTATCAATCTCGGATTTTGAATGCTGATTTTCAAACTAGGAAAACGGCATCTCTCCCTTGAAAAATAACTTTCAAAATCAGAACTTTTATCTGGGCTCGCTCACTAATCACTGTCGCCATATAAAATTCCTCTGTATATTATAATAATGTACGGATAAAGCAAGACCAGAAAAAAACTTTCCACTCAAGAATCGAATATAAAAAATATCAGCTCTTTAAACACTTTGTGCATTTAATAGATGAAATCAATAAAAACAGCTCTTCTCATTCTCTTAATTATGTTTCGGTTCGATGAATAATTCCAACGCATTTACTCTATTTGATTTACTTTCAGAATCGCAAATCATAACTGCTATTTGATTTAGTCATTACATAAAGAATCATCAACTAATAAATGGCTGATAAACCTCATTAAAATATCGGCTCACAACTCTTTTTCGAATGGAACTTTTTTCATTCAGCTTCCACACATGGTTCTCTAACATGACAATAATATTAGGCGCCCATGTCTGAGTTTCTAATTGAACTAAATAAACGAGAAGCCACCAGAGATTATTATCATGGAAATTGTACACGCTGAATGTTTTCCCTCTATAAGAAAAGTCAATATAAGAATAACAACTTTGTGAGATTTTTGAAATGATTTTCATAAATTATAAGCACTGAATTTGTTTTAATACAACTCAACGTTAAATGGGGTCAAATGGTTTAAAGACAATTTTCTTGTTGAAAACACCCTGATTGCTTTGAAAGAAAATCTTTGAAATACTCGCTTAAGTTAAAAGTTCGACTGCTGATCCTGATAGAAAACAATTCAGCTATTTTTAGCATCAAAAAAGCTAAGTGTGACAGAGAGGTTTTAGAGTCAATATTTACCAATTTTAGATCAGTCAAACAAATGCGGAGAATGTGGCTAAAATGATCGTTTCGCACCATCTGTCCGTCTGCCTTGAAAATCAGTACTGCCTATATAACAGCGCTCATCCTTCGAAGTAGTGAGACCCTGTTTATCGTCGAATATCATCATCCGACATACTGACATTTTTTTTCGACCTCTGTTACCGGGGAAATATACTTAGCTTTTTTCGGTCAGAGGGCGCGTCAAGAATGTGTAAGAGATTCAAATGAGATAATGCAAAACTAACGTTTAAAGTGATAAAAATCTGTTGGATTAATAAATTAAAAATCCTTTACTTCTTTAGAAAAGTACATTTATATGTATTTCATATTTTGTAATTCAGTTTTTTTTTTTCATTTACAATGTCATAAAGGTATTAAGTAACATTCAGCATTTATTTAGTTATTTAATATATGTTTATCAAAATATTCACATAGTCTTTCCTTCATTTTTTTTCTTTCTTTTTTTACTCCTTTCATGCTCATTTTACAACATTTCTTTCATTTCTATATTCATCTTTTTCTCTTTCATCATTTCCTTCCACCTTGTCTACTTCCTTTCCTTCCTTTTTGCCTTTACCAATCTTCTATTCTCTTTCTCTGTCCAATCAACGCGCGTCAACTCCTCCTCTATTCATTTCTCTATTTTCCATACTTTCTCAACGGATTTTCGCTTTTCCTTTCTCAACACTTTCTCTTTCTTTCTATTTTTATATTACCATTTCTTTTTTTTTTTTCTTCCTTTTTTGTATTTTCGCAGACATCAAGCTCCCCTTTCAGTTTGATGTACAACATTCAATATTTAGGATGATTTTACAGCTAAGGTGTTAGCGTAGATATGTAAAAAAAACAAAAAAACAATCCAAAGCATCGTGCGTTGCATGCATTTGTGTAAATTATATTGACATACGTAAAAAGAGATGAAAGAAATATTTAGTCACCGTGAAAATATACAACTTCAATTTGCAAGCAACAATTCCATTTGTTCCTCTCAAACCACTTAACCTAGACCAGTGGATAGTGAGTAGATCTGAGAAGCCAAGGATGCCAGAATGAATATTCATATATGGCATCACTGTTGCTAGTGTTATCCAATTACCACACCACAATGGTGTTTTCAGATTGTTGCATTTAAATGCCATCAGTTTAGACGATCTTTAAATTTGGATGATATTTTTCTCTACGCAAGAGAATTATATAAAATAACTTTAGCTGTGATATATTATTTATAAGCCCAGCAGAAAATAATGACAAATGAAAATACAAGTTCTGTCTCTGCCGTGAGATATATTTAATAAAAATTATCGATGATATAAGCCAATAGACGATTAGATTACTGTTACTGAATAAATACAGACGTCTTCTTAAACGATTATATTCACTAAAATAACGTTTATGGTGAAAAAGAAAAAAAAAAGGAAAGGAAAGTTGGCTCCCTGTGCCGCGCCAGGAAATTTTTCTCCCCGGAATCGATCCTCCAGATATACTAATCAACAATTCGCCCTTTCATGGAGTATTGCTGGCATATATGGTCTGGAGCCCCTTCTGTTTGCCTCGAGGTTCTTGATAAGCTGCAAAGGCGGATATGCAATATAATTGGTCCTGTTCTGGCATCTCGTTCACAGTCACTTTCTCACAGACGAGCCGTCACCTCTCTCTGTCTTTTTTTACAAATACTATCATGGCAATTGCTCCGAGGAGATGCATTCGCTGGTTCCCAGACTTCATGAGTTCAAGCGCCCTCTCACCCTTTCACTGTCGAAAATCCTAATTGTAGCCGTCTCTTCTACTCCAATAGCTTCATGTCTCGCACCTCTCGCCTGTGGAACTCCCTTCCCTATTCCAGTTTCCCTGAGAGCTATAATCTCCAACCATTCAGATGTAATGTCAATCGACATCTCCAGTTGCCTTGATCTATCCACTACCCTTCTCCTCATCCTTTCTTCTATCACTCCTATCTGATCTTGCTCCAAATCTTCTGTAACCCCTTGCGTCCTAGTGGCTTTTCGCCTTGCTTGGGGTGAAACGCTTAAAAAAAATTGTCTGATTAAATAAATAACCATTGATTGTTTTAAATTACTTTGTTTAGGTGATGGAAATGCGGACGGATATCAAAAAGTTCCAACAAGAAAGCCTTGCTTTACTGTAAGGACCTCGATAGCCTAACGATAAGGCACACCCGATTAAAAGTGTTTTTTTTCTGAATGAATTTGAATATAAGACAGATTTTAAGTGGCAAGATTTCCTTAATACGATTGATGATTATATATTCCGGTGGTGATTCTTTTCAGTTTTGTAAAGAAACAGGGGAGAAAACTCAAGCATTTGTACTAACTAAGGTAAAATTTCTAGTAAAGAGAAATAAAATATTACATTTGCTGTTACAAAATTCCATGAAGAGCAGTTTATAGAGATGAATGATTAATTTATACGATACTCGGGATTAGTCTTTCTTTGTGGCTGTTAGTGCCATTCTCAAATACTTGCCGGCTAATTTCGATGGTACTATTGGTCATAATTATATATATATATATATATATATATATATATATATATATATAATGTGTGTGTACGTATTTAACTCCGAAAGCCAAGACCATGTAAAGCAGTTCTTGATATTAAAGTTTTTTTTTTTTTTTTTTTGGAGGAACAAGATGAACAATATTACATTACAGTTGTAGATTTCGAAAGTTACTATCTCTGAAAGTATTTAACATTATTCCCTGGTTATAGAGACACGTATTCAATACATTTATTGTTTTAAGACTAATCTTTGCACAAACGTGTCTGGGTTTAACGAAAGTTAAATATAATTTGCTTAACGGAAAATAAACTGCATTCATCTAAGAAGTCAGACGCAGAAAACTCAAGATAGATGAAAATAAGCGAAAAATGACATCAAAAGGCCGTCAATATATTTTATGATTATAGTTAGATATAGTTTTAAACTGTACAATTTTCATATTAGATTTTTAACAATAAGTATCCTATTAGGTTAACATCTGTATAATTTAGAAACTAAACATCTAACAATCATTTAAATATTAGTTACTGTCTTCCCGAATTTCAACAAAATACGAGATTGGCCAGTAGGTCTTATGGTCTTACTGCCGAAAGTGCTAGTTGTAACCCAAAGGACTATCCAAATAGATTTTTTTCTCCCTCATTTCTCACATGTGGAATTTACTTCCGACTTCCTGCTTTCTCCTCAACGATCAACATCGAAACTTTAAACGCAGGGTCAATCGTCAGCTGCTGACTTCTTGAATCTTGTTCTTATATTGTCCTTCCTGTGTATCACTTTGGTTAATCAATTGCATTTTAAAATAAAATGAAGAGATATATTAAATGAATATATATATATATATATGCAGCAATTTTTCATTAATACATGATTCATTAAATAATATAGACAAGTTTTGTCTATTTATTTTAAGTAAGTTCCTTTTAGTATTGTCTGATAAGCTTAATCACATTATCGTTGAAAGACGAATGGAAATCACCATATTGATACATGTTTAAATCCAATCTAATCTTTCGTCTTACACAAGTCATTATCAAAAATGACAATTTCAATAAATCAAACAACAACGGACGAAACAACAATGATATAATTTATAACAGAAGCCATTGATTTATACCAACGGCTTCCCATACTTAATACTGCTCGTTTTTCACTCTCGCCTGGTCATGTGTGACGTCACGAGCTGCGACACGATTTTCCCTTCTGCGTCTCGTATACACGAGTTTGTCGTTACTTAGAAATGTACATGCAGCAAGGGTGGACTATCGTTGTTTCGTCCGAGTCAGAGCGTGGGAGTTGACACCATTTAAGGGGAGATAACTCGGTATGGTGTGGAGAGTTTTACGAAATGAATAGAAAAAAAGAAACTATTAGTATAAACCTTGGCATTTCAACTATCTATTGTACACATTTTAAAACGTGTGTGTTTGTATTGTCTGCATGCATATATTTATGTATGTGTGTGCGTATGTATATGATTGTGTGTGGATGTATAGGCGTGTATATTTGGAATTGTATAGTTCCCACGTACTAACGATTCACGACTTCCCTCCTTCTCTACTTTCTCACCTCCGCTTCCCCTGTCATAATTGTCGGCTTTAGCATGATCAATGTCCGCTGATGTTGATATGGGGGCCGACAGATTTATTAGTAAACTCATTCTCTGATTCCATTCTGATAGTTTACATTGTTATGTTAGTTTATTAAGACCAAAGAATATTATGAACTTGACACCGCATTAACATGGCGGGGAGATTCTCCATAACTTGTACAGCGGACAGAAATCCAACACGGAAGTTAACATCGAACTCATCATAGGCCCGACGTCTGATTGGTTAACAGAGGTCGCCTCGCTAACATGTTAGTAACATAGGCTCTTTTTTCCCCACCCATTGAGGGTATTGCTACATTTAAACAATAAAATGGCCGTCTATTCTTCATCTGAGCAACACCGGTGAGAATGTACACAGTATCGAAACATTTATGCAACGGTTTATAATATGTTTTTGAAATAATTGTTAATAGATATTATTATAAGCTCTGCTATATATTGAGCATTTTTTAAAAATATATCTGGACATTGGTACTAACCGACCTTACACTTGTATGTATGTATATATATATATATATATATATATATATATATAATTTGTGTATTTAGGCAGCACTTCTTCTTTCATGCACATTTCATTGAATACGAAAGACAATGCGGCTTTGATTTATTTTTTTTAAACAATTTCTCATGCGATCTAATATTTTTTTCTTTTCAGATGATAAATTATATAAAAACTGTCCAAATGTTCGTAACATACTTGTTGAAAACACAATTATAACAGAATCATCTACATGCAAAAAAGGCTATAAATAATGGAAACCTCATTAATAAAACAAACAAACAAACACTTAATAATATCAACTATGAACATGGACACAATATCGTGACCGTGTTTTGAAAAATGAAAACTTTATATAAATACATACATACAACAAACTTTTTCTTATTTAAGAGTTAAAATATTTCATCCTTGAAAATGGCTAAATGTATAGCCGAAAATGTTCAGATTACAAGAACATTCGAACATATTTTTCTCTCTAACAGTTATTGAGATCTATATCATTTTGTGTTTGGTGGTGTTACGTTTAAACCTGCCATAATTTATAATTATTTAAAATGTGGTTGGCATTGTAAGTTTCAACATTTCGCCAGCTGTGTTATTAAATTATATTTTAGCAGATAATATCAAAGGTTCATGGTAATTTAAGAATATGATTATTGCAGAAATATTGTACTAAATGCTTTTCTTTTTAATTTTGCACAATGATTTCTCAAAACAAATTAAAACCAATGTAAGTGTCACACCAAAGCTGTTGCGTCGAATAACAGGCTTAATTTCATGTTATTTTTGATACTTAAAACGTTTTATCTTATGCCACTAGACAACATATACACATACATATGCAATATATTGTGACAGCCAATTTCACGTTTAAAACGTTCTTCACATGTGCGTCAGTGTGTGCACTCGAACGTGTGTTACGCGTATCCCAAGCGGCTTAATTAATCTGTAGGTGATGTAAAATTTTATTAATGCATTAAAAACGTACATTTTAAAAGTAACGAACACAAGGAAGAGTAAAAAAAAAAAAAGGAGGATCGAAAATATATAATAAAGAAATAATAAAACTATGTTTCCACTCAGAATTTCTAGGATAAGGAGTTATCATTGTCTAAACTATTTTTATTCGGACATTTATCATTTTCTTTATTGCTTTTATTACAACGTTTCAGCCATTGTGCCCTCCGGTCTTCGTCAGATGTATATTTATTCGTGTTAACAACGAATTTTGAGCTTTATTTAATCTACTGTTCTCGTTCCACTTATTTGTAGTACTACTGATTTAATTCTTGCCC
>CAHIKZ030004450.1:277500-422500 GCA_903632075.3 Acanthosepion pharaonis | reverse complement strand
AAAAGCAGACTTCTGAAGTCATGATTTATTAGGCTTTCCATTAGTATTATTGTTGACTGATTCTGAACTGGTTACTTTTTTGAGTTACAAATCAATCCAAATTCTGTGAAATTCGGATCTTTTAAGATATTCAATGTAATCAAAATAAAACAATCAAACCCGAAAGAAAAAAGAAGCGGGAGAATTCCTCCCTCAAGATCCAGATTTATATGATTATGGAATCGAATTACATTTTTTTCGTTATTGATTCTTTTATGACTATTCACATCACGTGAATCCTGATTTTATTCTTACATTTACCTAGCGGATAAACAAGTTCTCTTTCATTTTTGTGAAGGATCGACATGCTGTTGCATATGATTTGTAGAATTGGTCACCGGAAATCTTGAATTAAATCTATATGTAGAAGTGCAATTAGGAAAACACATGAATCCAACCATTTACCTAAAATCCTCCAGCAGGTAATAATTTTATGAAAAAACATGTATGGCCATGTACGATGTTACATTTAATGATATAAGTGAAAAATGGCGGTGGCAGAGAGGAATCGATATTGAGTTAATCATTAAATTGATTGAGGAATCACATATATTTCGATGGAGTTTGAAAAAAAAAGATCGATAAAATATTGAATTACAACAGGAAAATCGTTATATTTTCACGTAGTATCTAATGCCTATAACACTGACAGGAATATAAGCATAAAGTATTAACATTCTTTTGTACATCGAATATTAATAGAACTTCACCCATGTTCTCTAATTTAACTAGTTTCGAGTGTTTATGTAATATTGTGCGGAAATATTGTAAAGGAAATCATCTAAATAGTAAACATGCACACAGGTTGTTGAAAATGTTTTTCTGAAATGGGATATATTTGATTGAGAAAGTTGACTGTCACATGTTCCGGGGGATTAGCATCACTCAGGCCACAGCAAAAAAAAGTAAAAATAAGAAGTATGTGAGAGATTTGGATGTCTTTTCATTGGCCCGTGTATTCAAGAATCAGCAATAATAAAAAGGGGAGATATTTGCTAGGAATAAAAATGTTTATACTTCAATTTTTTTTCATTTCGTAGCAAATACACGGGTCTGTAACTTTAGTAGATTAGGAATTATCTTTCACTCGCTACTTTATCTCCGTGGCTGACATGTACCAAGTAAAATTCTTCTATTAAGTACAACAAAAGAACTCAATTCATACCATATGTGTTGTGTTATTTAAGACTACAAAAAATAAACTCTCTCCTGGTGTAAAGACGGTTGATTTGATTGAGAGAAAGTCTCTCTCTCTCTCTATATATATATATATATATATATATATATATATATATATATATATATATAGGGAGAGAATTTTTTTGAATAACCTGAAAGCAATTATCGAATATGAAGTAGCGACACAACTGACTCGGCCAATTATGGAACAACGACACTGAGCATCGGACTTCCTATCGAGTAACAGTCCTGGAGAAAAAATGTATAGCCATGTTGAAACACAAACACACACACACACACATATATATATATATATATATATATATATATGTGTGTGTGTGTGGAATGATTACCCAAATGTTTACTAATTTTATATTAGAATTTTATGTGCAAACATTCATGCATTATTCAAGATAGTGATGTAGTTACGCATTGATACTGATGTGCATTATTTCTGTCCTCTGGATCGGGGTATAGACATGCAAAAAATATGCACTCAAGCGGACAAATTGATAAATTACAAGTACGTAAAAACATAGTATGCGCATATAACAATGGGCTTGTTACAACAAATACAAAGAGGGAAAGTGAAACGTGCCGATATAATTACCAACATATTCCTATCTATGCGTACATTGTGCATGTGTACATTTGTGTGTGCATTATATATATATATATATATATATATATATATATATATAATGTATCTGTGTGTGTCTGTCTATCAAGAAAGGTATAAAAATCAAATGGAAGGATGAGGGTCGTCAGTTAACGAAACAATTCCAAAGAAAAAAAATGTAATAATATTGATTAATGAATGAGATAATGTCTACTTACAGTCACTGTTGAGTAAAACAGCTGGAATACAAAATAAGATGATATTACTATTATTGTTATCATGTCAAATAGGTAGTTACATATGAAATGTAACAATGCAAATATATATTAGAAAAATCATTGAAAAAAACCCAAAAGAATAAAAATTAAAATATAAACAAGTTTTATAGAGAAACAAAAGCACGTCTTGATAAATAACAGAATGTAAAACAATGTCTGGAAAGGAAGTCAACAAAATCAAATCAAATAATTGATCAATTTTTTTCAAGACTGGGAAAGAGAAAAAAAATCAAGTACAGAATAAAGATTGATTTGTTTTTCCAGCTTATCAGCATTTTTTACGTTATTTAAAAACCCAGAAAATATATCAGAACTGTTTTGGATATAATAATGATTTATTGATACAAATTCTACTAATTAAGAAAATTTAGATTCATATTATTTCCAAAGATATTAGCGCGCAAATGAATATAATGAACCCAACTGAAATTAGAACTCGTTTCGCCGATTTCCAATTCCGAGCCGTTAGCCATTACACCACCGGCACATCCAGCCTTACAGCGTCTGGTATTCCGAAGCGGTCAACCTTCTAGATACTCAACATTGCTTAACTTCGGTGATACTACGAGGTCCTGTGTTTCATGTGATTAGACGTAAGCGAAAGAAGAAATGATTTCTAAATAGAAAAACAAGACAAAGAAAATGATGGAAGTCGAGAAACCAAATATAAAGATGAAAGCAAAAAAAAAAAAAAAAAGAAATGGTATTTAATGTAGATTTAGTTAGTATTCAATTCAATTGTTTTAGAATTTGCAATTTGACATCATCAAGCAAACTTTACATGTCCAAGGTTTTAACAAAGACACAGGCATATGCCAACAAGTACACAGCGTGTTTCTTATTTCATTACTAGATCACAAAGTGAAGCCCCGATCAATAAGCAGAACTTTTAAGCAAAGGAAGATTTTTTTTTTAAATGCTTCCAATGTAATAGAATCACTTGGACGATTTTTAACTTTTTTTTGTTTTGTGGTGATGTATTTCTTTGGTCGTGCAGATAATGACGTAATGCGATGTTAAGACAGATGGAAATTTGTTTAAGGCGAAGTGTTCTCCTTTCGCTTTTGTGTGTGAGTTTGTGTGTGTGTGTAATTTAATGCGTCATCGCATACAGGCGAGTCTCTCCTTATTTAAACAGACAAATTCCAATGTTGATATTATCAGCGGAACGACTTGTTTACGTAATACATTTTTCTGGGTCGTAATAGAACCTTATCGACCTTGTAGATTTGACGACTTAGAAAACATATTTATATATATTTATTTATTTTTCCCTACCGGCCTGAATGTTCGAGATGTCTTATTAAAGAAAAAGATGCGCTCTAAAGCAGATATTTAATAATGTGAAACTGAGCATATATTTTTATTTTGAGAATCTGAGAAAGAATTGCCTGCATAAGTCACTTTGCTTGACCACTAGAGAACTTCGTGGTTGAGACAGTTAAAGCTCGTCTGAATCTAACGATGCTTCTTCCGGCAAAGGCGGGTGCAGTTTCGTATCCTGTCGGAGAGCACATATTTTTCTTTAAAAAGATCTCTCAACCATTTGATTTCTGATGTTCTTTGTATCAGCAGAAGCTAGGTTTACAGATTGCATTCATATAAAATATCTATCCTTTTTAATAAAACTTGTTAAGAATAGCAATTGCTGTCTAATTAAGTATATTAAACTCATACACACACACACACACACACACACACACACACATATATATATATATATAGGGAGAAAATTTGAAAATTCAATGGTAATCCTCAAAAGTGAAATTGTGACAGACAGATTCCTGTCTGACATGTCTCACATCACTTTATATATATATATATATATATATATATATATATATATATAGGCATATACATATACCTCTCCATTTCACTTTTGAAAATCATAAAACTGTAAAATTGGAGAAGTTAAATAAATATTCTAAAGTATTCCAGTTGTATTTTCAAGTTATTTTCTAAATATATATAATTAATAAAAAATAAAATACAAAATCACCTCAAATGGGGAATAGCCACATTCCCATATTAAGTGATTTGGGATATTATTGTTTATTAATGTAAACACATTGAGCTCTTTTTGTGGATCATTTTTAATATTTTACATTACTAGGATCCATTTGGATTATATACCAACGGATTTGTTATCTTTTATACTATATATATATATATATATATATATATATATATATATATAGTGTGTATGTATGCAAACATTTGGGGGATAAAAACGGTTTCTCTTACCTAACAGTGCTCAGAAAAATGATAAAATATGAGAAGTAAGTAATTTTACTGTATCGTTTCCAGCAGCAATTAACTCTATTGAATTCACATGTTTTTGTAAACTGAATGAAAAGTTTCATTTAAAACTTCTACCAGGTTTAATAGAAATATGAACGATTATCGTTGGCAAAGACATACAGTAAGTTAATTTTTACTTACTGTTAAGACTAAGTGGGAATATGTTGAGACGACAATCGAAAACTAAGAACTGTTCTTGTCTAATATATCATTAATTAAAGGAAGAAAATGAATCTCTTCCATTTTCAAAAGGAATAATATCAAAATGATTTTTCGGTAGCCTGTCGCTTTAATTGAAAATCAGGAAAAAGACATTCACATTGTTTTGGTAACATGATTGTGTTTGTTTTTGATGGTTTCCAGGAAACAATCGCTTGGTTAAAAGATGCGAATCTCTACTCGAAGTATATGACTGACACCACTGGGTTAAACAGAACTAGAAATTGAACAAAATCATTCAGATTGAACTCGTCACACCCTTTTTTTTTTTTTTTTTAGTGAGATCTAGAATAGTTTGACAGCATATCTTTGAGAGATGCTAGGTATCCTAAAAGACGCCAAATACCGACAGGATGTTAGCAGAAACGTGTACGAAAAACCGGTATTCGCATATAGACTTAATTACTGTTGTGGAGTGATTTCGCTTGTATTTGTACTAAATCGGTCCTAAATTAGGTTCGACGTACAAAACGTTAGGAACTTGATATAATAGGTATTACGCAGAGTAATCTTGTCGTGGTCGCTGACTACTTTCGTATTCGACTAACTGTCGTCCGACATCGACTCAGTCACATCCGTTTCTCTTTCTACTCCTACTTATATTAGGTGGGAGAGTCTATTAACTATATAATAGTTGTGTTTCACCATAACAATTACAAATCCGACCAACGTTTACCTATATATTTGTTATGTCCCGTTTTACTGGCCTTAACCCCTCGGACTCTGATGCGACTCAATGGCTGCTATCAGCGAAAGACTATTTCATTCTTTTATGCGTTTTATTAGAGTAGAGTGGAACAGACGTGTCGGTGAAAAGTCTAGGAGGCGGCAAGAGGAAGAATTTCAATGAAACACATTTCACTCGTTGGTTTACGTTATGACCACACGCGGAGGGACGTTGTCTCTGGAACCCGACTCTGGGAAGTGTATCAACGCTTCAATATTTCTGCGCCGTTATGTTGATTTTGTGTGTTTTTGGAATTACATGCAAAACTTTGAGAAAGTTAGCCCACCACTGTCAGAATACAACGCAAATGAGTTATTCTATCCAATCACTAACCTTCTGGTGTGTATATATATATATATATATATATATATTCATGTATAAACTCGGCCAGTGTTTTCATCTGACTTTATGTGTAACCCCGAACAATAGTTTCTTGTGGACTTAATTATAAAGCTAACCGATGTTTGCGTATCTATCCAAGTATAAACACGACGAATGTTTCCCCGAGGACTCAATTATAAAGACATCTAGTGTTTACCTACTGATGTAAGTATAGATATGACCGTTGTTGACCAATAGTCCCAAGTATAAACACGACTAGTATCTACTTACAAACTCAAGTATAACAAGATATTTCAGCATTAAATAAATATTCAAATGTGTGATATGCCTTACAATCAAACAAACTTAATTTTCCCTTCATTTCTGTTCATCATCGTGACAAGTTAGTTTAGCGATCTTTATTAAAATATATGTTAATAAGACAATGTCGAAACGGTTTCATAATTTTCCTAACGGTATGAACTTGGATTTGAACTCGCTTCACCCGTTTCGCTGTTCTTGCCACTACCCCTTTTCGATCCTATTCTGAAATAAAACATTTAACTTATCAATATAATATCTTTGACACTAGAGAAAGACTCGAACATCGAGTGTTTCGACACAGTAAAAAGGGCTGAAAACGCATTTTAATGCCACATTATTCAATGCTTTTCTACGAGAGAACGGTACAATGATACTCGCAAAGGAAAATGTATTGCGTTTTCGGAGAGAAACATCCTGCAATGACACTGAATTATGGCCGAATCATTTCCAGGCTTAACAATATGTCTCCTTTATATAGTTGGAAATGTATTCCATAAAACCTTTTGACAAACCATAGAAATATATTGCGTCGTTTTTGTCCTTTTCTTCCGGTGGATTCCAATTTTTCCCCTTCTTTCGTTCAGGCATTTCGATTTTGTTCATATTTCATTTTTTCTAGGACATTTTCTCTCCGTAGAACGATGTGCTGAGTTTCCATTAGAGATATTTCCTTTTACTTTCATTCGTTTATTCACAAAACGACTAACGCTCTTGAAAGCATCACTCTATAAATATCACCTATACATGAAACACAATAAACATTATTCTGTTAAAGATGAGAATAGACGAAACCGTCTTTGCTTTAACCACGTGTGTAGATGAGATTATTATAAGAGATTGGATTATCCAAAAATTTATTCAGCGATTTAGTTCGGCTACCTGGGAATAGGACAGAGGATTTATTCCTTTTACGTATTAATTAGGGTAACGTGAATATTAAAAGGCAGGCTCAAACAAAATACATACAAGCCTTACCAGTTAATTTTTATGCCGCTACCCGTGTTCATATTTATCAAGCGTTTTGTTCTAGGAACGTAAGGGAGAGTGGTTTTCTCAATTGCTCAGCCATCTGCTTTTATTATTCGTCCATCGTCATGGTAAGAAATTTTGTCAACATTTCTACCAGTTAGATAAAGCAAAGGGTCAATTAAATTCCTGCCTTCTCCGAGAGCATTAGTGTGAAGAGATAATAATAATCTTCAGATTGAATTCGAACTCACTTCCATAAGTGCCTCATCCATTATCACGAAGGATACACCATTTGACCCTTTCCTCGTGTTTCGAAATGCGATATATACCAATCTATATAGATATGATTATTCTTATCTTATATATCATGACTTGACTATGTGGTTGATCATGGATCTTCACAATTTCCTCTCATTTGTTGCCCTAAGTTTTAACAATTCTGCTTTACTTGGTTTTTCTCCAAGCTCTCCTTCCTCTTGATGTACGAGTTGTCACAATTTGATTCTCTAAATGATTGCAGCGCGTTATTGAGTTAAGTAAATATTTGTAACGTAAAACTGATCAGGCATTTACCGCTGAATATTAGGTGAGGTTCTACGTGTTCATTCTATAATCTCGCTGGAAAAATAAAGCAAAGTAATCTGGAGCAGCGAAGTCACATCAAACTTTGTGTGAAGATTTTTACAAATCCTGGTAACTAATGACATGTTAGCCGTATTAAAATGACGGACAATGAACATGGTATATGTTGTGGATTCCGGGATGAAATCCGGTCTCAAATGAATGACAAACGCAGGAATGAAATATAGCAAATAAATGTATTGACGTAATAATACAATTGGTAATACGGTTAGTAGCAATAATATATATATATATATATATATATATATAGTCTGGGAAATTCAGTATCGAAGTATGACTTCTTCTGAGTCTACGTGCTCGCAACTGTGACTCCTACAAATCGGTTACCTCACACTCTCACTCTTTTACTGTATCACTCCCGGGTATTCACCGACAGCAGTACAAGTACACACTGGGCGAGTCCACTTGTATAAAAAGGGGTGGACCCCTTAATAGTATAAAGATAGTGTTTTGTGAGGCACAGGTAGATCAAAGAAGGAGGCGAAATACCGTGTAGTTCTTGGATAGCTAAAGACATAAAGAAGAGTTGCAAATATTGACAGAATGCGAACCTTGCTTTGTTCTGATTGAAGATTTAATGTACAGAATATGTTCAATGAAAGAGAATGGTAGATTTGGGAATGAGAAAAATGGGAGTACTTCGCTAGGAAATCAGTTGCAGATGATGAGCAGTCAACTTAATTCATGATACTCAGTTTTCGCGGATTTTTCGCAATTTCCACAACTGAACAAAAAAATACCCTCGAGAAACATGTGACTACAGAAAGGTAATCCAGAATACGAGATGCTTGCAGTAAATTCACTGTCGACTCAAGAAGTGGACAGTTTCAAATTGCTCCCAATTAGAAGCTGGCAGCAACCAATAATGACCAGATAAGCAAACTTTGTATTCACGGGGTCATTCCAAGAATTAATTTTTCACACCTTGTATTCCATAAATCTCAGTTGTTTCTTTTCCAATTGCAAATATATTTTTCTTGTGGTTCCTGTTTTAATTACAATATTCCTTGTTTCTCAGTCTATCTTATTTTTCGCATTACTTTGATTTCTCATAGCCTACAGGATTCCTTGAAACCATCATCATTTTACTCTTCATTTATACATCACAATTTGTTTTAATTTCTTTGTAATTCAAATGAAGAGAATAACTGATGCAGATCGTGCTAGAAGCATCTGTTTTTGTTTAACATGTATTTCTGGACATGGATGGCGGAAATTAATTAATTATAAGAATGACAGCAAATGGAACCAAAATAAAAAAATGGAGGTTATAAATATGCGTAACCGGCCACTGAAGTCATTTTGGAATAAGATCTTTTGAAATCATTCCGTGTGACTTTTTTTTCCTCCACGCTTCCGTAAATTTCTGACACCGACGCGTGCAAATAAAGTGATGATTTCGCTCGACATCAGTCAATATTTCGCGCAATTATTTTACTTTTGGGAAATTATAAAAAAAAAATACTTTCTTTCCGGAAACACATGGAGTTTTTCCCCATTACACCATTATCTGCAGTTTTTGCTTTACTCAGTGTTAGTTATCTGCAATCAGTCCAAGAAATAAAGAATTTCATAAGTTTAGTCATGGAATTCATTCAGATATATTAAAGAGAATCCATAATGTGCTTCATTTTCAATGAAACTAAGTGAACGTTTACGACTTCATAAACATAAATAAATCTTATGCTGAAATTGTCAAATTATACGGTGACAATGAATCTTCTGTATGGTACATTAATTTTATTAACATCAATTGTTATAATCATTCTATTTTTATATTAGATATTGCCATTAGTCTATTATTTAGCTTAATTTCTTAAATACAATTTAAATCATGAGTAGGTATGTATAGAAACATGCATTCTAACTACAGGATACAATACTCTGGGCGGTTTTAGATACAAGCTCGAAGTCTTGGAATATAACCATTCGGTGATAACGAGGGGCTTTTGTAGCGATATGGGTTACCATTATTGTTTATTTCCGACGGGATCATCAATCTTGTAGTGATTGAGTTACCAATATTTAACTTTTTGCTAGGAAAGGTGGGATTAAGGACAATGCGTGGACGCAATGCAATTTATATTTGACGTAAATAGCTCATAGTATAAAATATAAAACGGAACGGAATGATTACAAAACATAACAGTTGAATTTATTAATGTTTGATATACATGCATGCGAACTGAAAAGGTAGGATAGAGTCGTGTCCCTTTGATTAGCTATTAGTTGTACCTGAGTTCATGTTAAAAAGAAGTAAAGTTCAGAAGAGATGCCAGAGTTTGTACTTGCGTGGATGTTGGTAATTGTCTTTAACGTCTGACCGCAATGACTAAGACGGGAGTTCCTGAAGGTTACATGTTGGCACTTGGTAGCAAGGAATGAGACGTGCGAGAGAGATGAATAAAAAGAAAACTCGAGGGAGTTTACACGTGTTGGGTTTATATAATGGTCATGTGGCTCTCAGCATATGAGCGAGAAAACAGATTGGTCGCGTGCAGGCGGTTTGATTGGTCGGAACTGACCACTCAGCAAGCTAGATTGGAGGTGATTGACCAATGAATACTTGTTATATTTGTTACTTACCAGATAGAAAGAGTGCATTTCCTAAAAAGAGGTAAGGCTGGTTTGTAGTGGAAGATTCCAAATTTTTCTATACCGATTCCGTTTTATGCTTATATGTAATATTTCCTATAATCTGACAAATTTTACAAGAAGCAGTTTTGGACTTAGTTCTTTCTATTTGTACATTTTCTATTAATAGTTATGATGCCTTGGTTAGTTTTACTTTCATAAGTTACAGGGTATTTTCAAGTAGACTGATCAATTTGATGATAGGTTCGGAAAACAATTGGCCGTTATATGTGGCAGAACCGATTTCTTTGCTAATTAGCCGCAGACATTTTAATTTGGAAATATTCAAACTTATTCACACCAATTTCCTGACTCATATCATTTCATTATTAATATATGTTATTTATTCTTCAAACTTAGTTTGTTGTTTTCAATTTTGCAGTAAAAATAGAATAATAAAAATAAATAGTAAAATAAAATAGTAAAAATAATGAATAAACCTCTTCTCCTTCCCGGCACATATGGATTAAATAGAATGTTAGACTGTACTCTCTAGGCATAGATTGTTTGAAATCTAAACTGCTAATGAGAACGGAAAAATATTCCATTATAAAGGAACCATGACCATTAACAGTTAATAAATAAAACAAAATCTATAGAGGCATAATCGCCTTCGTCCTGAGATGACGTGTCATTATAAAGATCATTCTAGTTTTTGCCACGTCATTTTCAAGAATATAAATTTATCAAAAGCATTTCACCCCGAATGGAAAATTGTCTACACTATCTTAAACAAGATATCTTAAGAATAAAAGAAGGCTGTTTATGAATACCCGTGTTCATTTTATTCAAGATAAAGATTAACGCCTTATGAAAACAGCAGAGCAATATTGGAATCTACACTAGGAATTAACTTTAACTGAAGTGTTGTTGAACATTGTCTCAATGCAGAAATGAAAAGGCTTTCTCTTGAAAATTCTGGTTATGGCGATTTTTATATTCACTTTCATAATGATAAATTTGATAGATTTAATCTCTCTACCTGACAACACGAGACAAGGATATTGGTAAAATAAATAAATACAAGTATATAATCCAACGTTAGATTATTGTATTTTAAAATTCCGTGATTTTTAAACTCACTAAAAATCAAGGAATAGGTAAAAATATGGTGATTGTTCGATACATTTTGGAGACAGATCGATGTGATGTCACCCTTTGGCCTCTCTGCCCCACACTCCGTCTATCCTGCGACGACCAATGTGACTTGGTATTGGTCGTGGCACCAAATGTGACGTTCTAACCCTTTGCTGATTCGGATGGGAATCTGATTAGATTAGTTATCAGCCTTGTCGTTCCCAGCTCGCCTCCAACGTCTGGTTACCGAAGTAACTGCTTTGATATCTAGTCTAACCTACCCACGTTGTGATTTGATCTTAGATAGACGAAATCAATCAGTCGCCGGGCCGCAATGCAAGTCGAGTCCGAACAAGGGTAATACCGCACAAGTATATGTAAAAGAAAATAAAGTAACAACTAGAAAAGTTCAAATGTGTTAAAAAAGAATAACAATATTTTATATCTGATTGCTGAATACAGGATTGCATCTTTCTCCCAAACCGCTAATATGGATACGTGGCACTTTGCGTTTGTTTGGCGAGTCTTAACATCTTAAGTTGTTTTTTTCAAGAAACTGTTTTTTGGTGTATTTTCAGGCGATATTCGTAAAACTTGTTTTGGTGGTGTGAGTCTAAGTCGTTCTTCAAAAATAAATTGTTCTTGGTTAGAAGTTGAGGTCGTATTGCGTGGATCTCAGTCAGCTTTCTACGAGGCGGGTCTCAGAGCTCACAGCTCAACTGAACTAACTTCTCTCTGACTCAACTTCCAACTCAACTGCCTGCCTGTCTTCAACCCCAACTGCCGTCCACTCGCTGCGACTCTGCTTATATGGACGCCGACCAAAACCGGGGTGGGCTTGTCGGGGTTTGAGGTTCCTTGATAATTCTAAATCCACAATAAGGATTTTCTTCGTTCTCGAACAGGAAAATTTATTACTTTCTATTTTTGGAAGTCCTTACTTTCTACTTAAAGGGAATCGTCCTCCCAAATCCTTCCTTTTTCATATTGGTATCTCACACTAATCCCCTCAGATGGCGTCAAGAGGTTCCCCCCTCTCTCTCACAGTGGCATCTCACACCAATCCCTTCAGGGGCGTCACAGGCCTCCCCTCCTTCTTCATAGTTTACCTTCGCCTACCGCTCACGCCACCCTTCAGCCAATGAACGCTCAGCAGCGTGGGTGTTTGCAATTATCGCTCAAAGGAGAAAAAAAAAATTTCTTTGCTGTTTTTCTTTCTTTTTCTTTCTCTTTCACGAGCAGACCTCACACGACTCGTAGAATGGTCCCTAATCTCTATCTTAACCGAATTTCATCTGGAGTTCGTCAAATAATCATTACGGTTGGTCAATGATCTTCCGCACTCTGTCGCCAATTATCTGTTCCGATAAAAAAAAAAATACTTCTATCATGGCCAGCGCTGACATAAAACAGGTGTTTTTCCCAAATGATATCTCCGATGATATTTAATAGTTTAATCTTTCCTTCTTCTTAACCTGTGAGAGGTCCAGCTGACATTTTTCTCGGTCAGTGCGTGACCTAATTAATATTATCTCTTAGCATTCTATTTTGTAGGCCACTTGACCAATTTGAAATTTTCATTATTGCTATGGGCAGACGGCTATCTTTTATTCGCTCCGTCGCAACATAAATCAAACTAAATCCGACAGATCCGAGATCTTACTTTCTTGGCTAATGAAAATAAAATCTTTACCACTTTTCTTTGCTAGAAAAAATAACATCGCTCAGTGTCTTTTCGTGATAGCTTCTTATCACCTAAATTAATTCTCGCCCCCGCTTTTTTTTTTCACGCGACCCTAAATAGTGTCACATCGATATATTTTGACCGATTTGCCTATGTTATCTAAATTGATATTTAGAAACCTCGGTATATCAGGCCAGAGTAAAACCTCAAGTGGGGATCAAGCTCACTAAAATGTTTTTTCTATATATGGATAATCGTTTAAAGACCTACGTTAAGTGATAATCAGCTAGTAAGCCCTTTATATTGTCATTAATCTCTTAATCTTGTCATTAATATGATATATTAATCTTGTCATTAATATGATATATTAATCTTGTCATTAATATATGATATATTAATCTTGTATTAATATATGATATATTAATCTTGTCATTAATATATGATATATTAATCTTGTCATTAATATATGATATATTAATCTTGTCATTAATATATGATATATTAATATTGTCATTAATATATGATATATTAATATTGTTAATAAACTTGATTATTAAGCTCTTAATCTTGTTATTAAGCTCTTAAGAAGAGCTCGTATTTGTATATCCTGCTTCTGATTATGTTTGACGAGTTAGACAAACAGTGTTGATATTGAACAATATAGTAAAGTCCAGAAGTACGAAAGTTTGCCTTGACTTTCTTTTCATTTCTAATATAGTTTAGCACAAAATGCTGAAAAGAGAAAATAAAGAATTTTTATGAGCGCTAGATTTTTAACATTAGCCAAATCGGACGATCTCATGCAAATATGCTCCCAAGAATAGAGAAATATATGGATTATGGAGATTTTGCTATAGTAACTTATGTGATACAAACCGGAAAGCATAGGGGAACCAGTGAGGATCGAATTCATTATCCAGTCATAACTGATCTAGAGAGATAACCTTGCTTAACCATAAAACTACGTCGAAGTGTCTAGGAACATATGGAATATGGTAATATTTAGATAATCTGTTAATTTGTTTGTATGAGGTTGCCAAATATGAAATAACTCAATTTATAGGAAATTAATAAGACGCTTCTGAAATGCTAAATGACTAATTTATTTAGTTGAAATAGTCACCATGTTGATAAATGTCTGTTCTTCAAATGTATCTCTAAATTCTTGAACCAATCTTTATCATATCAAACGATGAGATTTTTTTAAACGGTTCAAATGCTTCGATTACCTCTTCTTTATTGAAGAAAATTCTATTGCATATGAAAATCTCAAAATGCTTAAGTGATAATAAGTAGTAGAGATATCAGCTGAATATAGAGGATGTGGCAAAATTTCATAATTCAGGCTATGCAGATTTTGGACAGATGATTGAGAAGTGATGTTGCTGTTATTATTTTCCCTTATGGTAAGAATGAATAATGAATAACCCCTTTGAAAGACCACCATACGGCAAGCATTAACTTTTTAGGGTGCAGTGGAGGTTTTGGGTATTGTTTTCGTGATTCACTAATTTACGAAAAAATAAACTTGTATTTAAAGATTAAATTCTAAGGAACATTTATATACACTATTAAAATAACTTATAATAAATCCTTTTAAAATAAGTAACTAAAACTAATTTGCTATTTTTGTGTGTGAACCCAATTAATATTATATGGAGCCTGATTGAAAACCACTGACGTACAATATAATATTTAATGCACTTTTCATTTTCTATATTTGCACATTGTGCATAATGGCATGAATCATCTATCTCTGTCTCGCTCATATATATATATATATATATATAGTTTTAAGATATGCTATATTTATGAGATAAAGTGACTCGATGATTGCGTTTAGCATGAAACAGTCAGTCGTCTCTAAGTTTTGACCTCATATATATATATATATATATATATGTGTGTGTGTTTGTGTATTTAAGGTGCGCGATATTTATGGGATAAAGTGCTCAATATCAGAGATAGAGCATATGTAAATGTAAAAGTGAAGATTGGAGATGACACTCAGAGCCGACAGGCTGTTTCATGCTAGACGCAATCGTCAGACCTGATTGCATCTAGCATGAAACAGCCTGTCGCCTATGAGTGTTGTATTAACCCATCACAAAGCTAAATGGATGTGATAGCAATACGAAGATTGTCTTGCGCCAAGCTTTATAATGAAATATTCAGTATACTAGGTGGAGGAGTCTACTAGCAATCGACATAGTAAAAGTGATATTAATTAAATTATTCACATTTGTAAAAAAAGAAATCTTTACTCAAGAACTCATGGCCCAGTGGTCAAAGACGTTGGTTAGGTCCAGTGACTAGACCCAAAGAGTTGTGAGTTCAATACTAGTCCACAGGAGTGATTAAACAAAAACTGGGAGAGCTGAGTTAAAGGGAGATAACTGAGAAATCCGGAAGAGGCATGGTTCTAGAACAATCTACCGCG
Source organism: Acanthosepion pharaonis (assembly GCA_903632075.3). NCBI lineage: Eukaryota > Metazoa > Mollusca > Cephalopoda > Sepiida > Sepiidae > Acanthosepion > Acanthosepion pharaonis. The sequence continues at coordinate 407,047 of CAHIKZ030004450.1, read as the reverse complement.
GTGGATGAAATAAAGGGTTCGGTTCGAAATTCAAATCATCGGAAGAAGGCCGGAGCGTACAACGGCCGAAACGTTGTGAATATGGCAATGAAGATAACAGTCAGAATAATGTAAATAATGCAAGAAACCTTTACAGTTAAAGTAAAAATACCATTAAATATAAACTACTAAAACGTTATGCAAGTTATTAAACATTAGCTGGGAAACCGCAGATGTTTTCTCTCTTCTTGGCAGATTAATTTCAGAAAATAACCCCCTTGGATATACAAAGCATCATACAAGGAGCCTTGAACCTAATCTTAAGTATAACATCATAAATCTCACGGAAAATAATTTAAAAAAATATTTCGATATAACAGATATAATTTTACTTTCTTTCTTAGAAACTAATGAAATCGACAATGTCCGCTTTATGTATATATTTTAGAAATTTTTAGTTTGTTATTTTAGATATGCTTTTACCCCCCCCCTTCATCATTAGGCTATTTGCACTTAGAACATTTATAATTTCATTGTAATGAGTTTTTCAAGTGATCAATATTCGCAACTGAAGTACTTGGGAGATTTAGCATTTGATTTCAAAAGATTTTATTCCATGAACAAAAGAAAAAAAATCTTTTACCAAAAATAAATACATATACATAAAGAATTATGTAGCTGAAAAACGATACATAATTATCTCGAAGCATGCTTATAGGAATGAAACTCGTGTATTTTTCTGATCATATTCTTGTTGAAAAGAATCTTGAAAAATGTATCTCATCGCATGAAACTTATTCCGAAAAAAATATTAAAAGTCTGTGAAATTTTTCTTTTTTTTTTTCATTTAAGGACAGATTTAATAATATCTCAGTAACATATAGAAAGGTCTGATTGAATAATAAGAATTGATGGTTTACTGTTTGAAAGATGATGACGTAAACGTGCGTGGTAATTAGACGTGTAAATTGGTGTATTTTCAGATTATTGTTTGAAAATTGGTAACCATGGAATGTTTCTATTATAAATTGATTCTTTGGAATCGCTGTTGCTTCAAATTAATTCTTTTCTACTTCCGTATTTTACTTTGGATTGTTGTCCCATTATCTGGTATTTTTATAGCCATGAACTTTTGTTATTCTAACACGAAGTTGCTAAAATCCAATATACTTAATTGTCTTCGAAAGTTGCGTATCCACAATCGACATTCATTCGCATAGATACACATTTGGATTTCACGTACAGCACAGGAAACACAATGAACTGCTATGTAGTTTCATTTTTTATGCTATTCACTCTGCAATAGTAAGATAGTAGACAAATGGTGTCAGTTGTGTTAGTAGTAGTAATCATTTAACTGTTCGAAAGTTATCCATTAGGAATTTCGACTATCATTTACATTAATTTTGATTTTTCAGATGATTTAATGGCAAATTCACTCTGTGATGATAGACTGTGAATCGAACGTATTTTAGGTTAAGAATTCCCGATTTAAAGCAGAGTCCGTGCTTTAAGTCATCATTGCTGCCATATATGGTCTGGAGCCCCTTCTGTTTTCTTCGGGGTTCTTGATAGGCTCCAGAGGCGAATATGCAACATAATTGGCCCTGGTCTGGCATCTCGTCTACAGTCACTTTCTCACAGATGCGCCGTCGCCTCTCTCTGTCTGTTTTACAAATACTTTCATGGCAATTGTTCCGAGGAGCTGCATTCGCTGGTTCCCAGACTTCATGAGTTCAAGCTCCCTACGAGACTGGCATCCCGCTCTCACCCCTTCCCTGTCGAAACTCCTAAATGTAGCCGTCTCTTCTACTCCAATAGCTTCATGTCTCGCACCTCTCGCCTGTGGAACTCTCTTCCCTATTCCAGTTTACCTGAGAGCTATAATCTCCAGCTATTCAAATGTAATGTCAATCGACATCTCCAGTTGCCTTGATCTATCCACTACCCTTCTCCTCATCCTTTCCTCTATCACTCCTATCTGATCTTGCTCCAAATTTTCTGTAACCTCTTGCGTCCTAGTGGCTTCCCACCTTGCTTGAGGTAAAACGCTTAAAAAAATACTTTGCTTTTAAGTTCGTAAATTATCCCGCTAGTTATGAGATTAAAAGTTTACATTTGACCTTCAAAGAGTTCAGCATTCGTAGCTCAATCTGAAGCTGATGTCGAAAATAGTACATTATATCAACAACGGTATGTTGTCATCCGTGTCACTGTCACACCTATTATTCGAGGAAAGTGCCAAACTCACTGACGACATTTGTAAACTAGAAAAAGTAAAGAAACATTTTTAAATGCTTCAGTCAGTTATGTGCCATGAGTGATACACGCTTAGGCGATCATGTATCTTTCGATAGATGACGGACGAGGCAGATATTTTTTCCGCAGCAGGTTGCCGTTTCTTTCTGCAGTAGACCAGTTGCTATCGAAGGCTATAGGACCCAGTTTGTTCAGCAATTTACCCATAGCTGGGGGGGGGGAGAAGAGGATTCATACCTTTCCCAAGGTTATTAGCATGTAAGTGGATGTAATGTATTCGACTGGAATTCTAACTCGGTTCTCCGATTCCTCAATCCGAGCCACTATCCATTACTTCCCATGCCTCTTTAAATGCTTAGGGAATCATAAATGAAAGATTTAAGCAGTTAGATTTAAAGTGTTTTTATGCCCAAGTTTTCACGAAAAAAGACATCTGTTTAAACTAATTTTTTTTTTCATTTCTTTTTGTAGGACGAAGGCAATCATAGCTCTTCGAAAAGCGCTTTTTCTTTTGATCTGAATGTTTTTCAGTGTTCATCATATCACTTTGTTCTCCCATACATTTACACATTTTCTTAAGACTCGTGCTGCTATTTCCTGTGAGTGTTGAATTCTTTAAGCCGTCCTTTCTCATCTGGCTTTTTCTGATTATAATTATAAATTTCCTTGTTGTTCCAATTATCATTAAGACGTCCTTGTTCTTTACACTCTCTGTCAGTAGTATTCTTGGCATTTGTCGCTTCAAATTTCTTCGACATATGCGCTGGAATTGTCCAGCATTAACTGACATAAAGAAGACATTACACGGAACCTCAGTGCTATTTACTTTGTTTTAACTTTATTTTCCTATGTATTAATACTTTGCTTAGTTTCTTGAAAAGCTCTTTGACTATTTGTAATTAAAATATATTTTTTTAAACTTTAGTAAATTATTTGTGAAAATAGCCATATTCCTTAATTTCTATCTATTGTAATTCTATCTGTTTATTTTTGTATTTTTATTTAGCGAGTTCAGTTTAATTGTTAACACATTTGTCGTGACATGATAATGAAGACCGAAAAGTTTAATTGTAAACACCAATTTCAAGAAAGTAAAGGTTTTCACATAAGGCAAAAAATGTCGGAATTTTCCTATTTTTCTCTTGTAATCTGCGTTTTTATGCGTGAGATTTGTCGAACAACAATATGTATTCTGTCCTGCAAGGGTCGGAAGATATTCAGTTCTTTCCTCTTTTTCTGGTAACTTTACCCTGCAAAAGTCGAGGGTTGTCTATTTTGTGTTTTTGTCCCTGATCTACAGATACTTATGAAATATAGTGAGAATTTTTTTTTGTCTTTTTAAAATTTCATGCTTCGTCGGATATAAATTTTAGGTTGTATTTAGCTTTGGTGTTTCTTCCGTTCGACGCCAAAGAAATAAGAAAAAATATCCCAAATGTTGCTTACTTGGCAGGACAAAGTTCCTCAAATCGAATAACATTACATTTTATTAAAGCCAACAGGAACAAACTGGATTAGTGTATCTTTCGTGGAATATACAAAAATGGATATTTTCTCCTTTAGATTTTGAATTCTTTCAGAAAAGAATCTCACAAACAATCCAGTTAATGAAGCGTTCCTGAATGGAACGTTGAAACGAACCTGTAAGAATCTTTCTTTTTCAGGTGCTATACTTCTTCAAAAAGTAGACTGTTTTAAAAGTTAAAAAACTGAAGAGAGAGTTTACTTTTTAAGAGTTTCCAAATATAAACAAACTAAAACCTTAATAGATTTATTTTTTCACAAACCCCTAAAACCGGTAATACGCGGTGGTTGATTGTAGAAAGATAAAACTTTCTAATAAGGAATTCAGATTTTTTTCTCTACAGGATTTTTTATATCTGTCTATATCTCTGAGATGAGGTATTATGATGCCTTGCATTATTTATATTATTCGCGCTGTTATCCTCAAGGACACAGTGTCTAGTGACTAGACTTATAGAGTTGTTAATTCAATACGAGACCACAGCAGACATCCAGAAGAGGCATGGCACATGGAACTAGAACAATCTACCGCGGTTGACGAAATAAAGGGTTATGAAGAAGGCGGGAGCGTACAACAACCGAATCGTTGTGAATATGGCCATGAAGATGAGGATAACAGCCCGAATAATGTAAATAATGCAAGTCAGGATTTTTTTCTATCGACCTCTAATCCAATGCAATATACACAACTATTTCATTAACAAAACATGCGTTTTTATTTAATTCTCTTTATATTGAAGGTAGATTAACGGTGAAAATATAAAAATACTGAGAGACACGTACGTAGAAATGTTATGAAAATGAAGGGCAACGTTGATATTGTGCAGATTCAGGTTACCTAACCTGAATAATATTACTCGCAAAATGGTTATATAAAACCTTCTGATTGTGTATTGGGTTAAAATGGAAGACGAGAGGCTATGATTATGAACCTAGACAAAAATAATGTAAGCTTAAATATTGTCAATAACTATATAAAATCAGACATTTTACGATGATTGAATCCGATTGTATGTTAATCATTCTTATTTTTATCATATACTTATAACGTTCTTTTTTGTCAGGGAGAAAAAGACGACATCAGTGAAGATAGATATCTATTTCCCTTCAACAAGATATTATTAATGAATCATTTCGATCCTATGAAAACGCTTCTAAATTTAATATGTGGCATCAGTCTTCGAACAAAACAAGATTACTTTGTCTAGAGACGTCCTACTTCTTCCAAATCTGACCAGATGACCAAGTATCAGATATTTTTTTAAAAATGTTTCTTTTTTTGTTAGGGCTGTGAATATTATGCACATATTAAATAGTAAATATTGAATAATAAAAATAATTTTGTAATCTGTTTTCATTTTGCCCCTAATCACTTGAGTTAAGTGTAGGGGATATTGGGGAGACACAGAAGTGCGACTGCCATGTCGCATTGGATTTCTAGCCGACGACACTGCATATTCAGCTTGCTGCAAATGAGAGTATGAATGTGTCTCTAGTCCCCCTTAGGTATCGGCTTAAGAACCAGGCAGACTGGGTATTCTACCCACGTTTGGCATGAAACCTGGGAGAACAACAACTCTAAATTCAAAACTAGTCGCCATGGAGATGGTAACTATCCCCACCGTAACACCTAAATAGTATGGGTAACAGCCTATCGGAGTGTCTACAAGAACTTATATATTTATGCCTAATTTAATGTGGAAAACTCAGCATTACTAATTTCCTTTGACGAAGAGATATATGCTGGTTTTATTGTTAGATGGTACGTTTAGTTTTAGCTAATATCAGTCAGTGATCGCTTTTGATTGTATTGTGATATTGAAGATGAGAAAATTAAACAATATTTTAATTTTCTCAAATTGACGAATTCTAAATATTAGACACAAACTGAACCAATGAGATTTGCAGACTTTAAAGCGAACTTTCTCTTAATGATCAAAAAATAATAAACCAAGTTTTCCAAAATTCGAACTGAGGATTTTCCGTTGAAGAATACTCCATGACCCGGAAATTAGATAAAGATTTTGCATGAGAATAATCGACATTATACGTCACTGGAGATAGCCGACATGTTCAGGATATTGGAAATAAACTTGCGAAATCATTTCAACGAGTTCAGTTATGGTAGTCAGTTTGAGGTGTGGCTTCCACGTACATCAAGGAAAAATAAATAAATTAATATCTGTAGCATATTTTTCTGTATGATTCATTAGTGAAACGTAAGAAAAATGTTATTTTTTAAAAATTAGCAGTAAAAACAATGTGGTGCACAAGAGATGATAGATGCGAAATCAACCATCACTAATCGTACTCAGTACTGTTCTTCGTGCAGATATGATGATACTGTGTGTATGATAACATCCGAAGGTGATCTTTTGCCAAGGAAATAGAATTATTATTTGATAGAAAGCAGGATATAACGAAATTCAATGTCGAAAAAGGTAATTTTTTTTTACTTGATAATCCAAATATGTTCGTCCCGGTGATGACGATACATTGCATCCGCCTCCTGGGTAAGACGTTAAACTATATTCGACAGCAAAGCCTCTGATCAGGAGGTTTTGAGGAGCCTTGAACCGCCTCTTGATTGCTGGTGTTCGTAGCACCTCCACCCTGATCCGAGGTGGAAACATCTTTTGAGATCCCAGCTATGGGCAAATAGTTGACCCACAAACTGGGCTCAAAACGCTGTCGAGGTGTAAAAATAGGTTTAATACCAACAATGCATTTTTGAAGGAAAAATAATTACCAGCAATACATTTTTGAGGGAAAAATTATTACCAGAAATATATTTTTGAAAAAAAAAAAAATAAATAAAATAAAAAATTACAAGCAGTACTTTTTTGAAGGAAAAAATATTACCAGTAATACTTTTTGGAGGAAAATTAGTCGAAACAAAAGATTACCTGCAATACATTTACAAAACAAACCGAACTAAATTAAAGCAAAATATATATTTTGTTGGCATTAGATAATATTTTGAGGTCGATATGCTATAAAAGCAAATCAAACCAAATATGTTTTTGGCTTGCACATTTTTTGCTGTGCCGTTCTATATTGAATCGTTAACGTTATTTGAGTGCATTTAATTTACGGAATTTTACTCGTGATATCATTTAATACAGCAACGAACGGAATAATATTTTGGATGCTGGGCAAATATCGAACAGTATAACCTGTTCAGACGCATATGCACTAACAAAAACCCTGTAGGCCAAACGTTAAAAAAATCGATATATTATCTGAAAAATGTAGACGTTTTGGTCTTTTTTTCAATTCTCTCTTTCTATATTAATTTCCCTTTCTGAAATATTTATGAGAGTTTAAGCTTTTCTCTAAGCGACTTGTCAAATCGCAAATAGGCAAAAACGCCCCAGAAATTGAAAACAAACAGAAGAGAATATTTACTAACGCCGTAGAACAGGCCATTTTGGAACAAAATCTCTTCTGTTCTCTTTTGAGCTTGTAGATGTAAATATAGTTTTCACAATACTCCCTTCTCAGTGTTTCTCTTTCTCACGCCATTTCAAAATGAATGCGACAGAAAATAATCTGGGCTTGAAAAGATTTAAAGTATTTTGATGTCTGTTTTCTGTAAAGGCTCTTCAATTTTGACCAGTATTATAATTTCCGTTTTAATCAATCATGGAAGACAGTTTAGGCATAGGTATTTCTGATTCAGGTCAAACAACCAAAAACTGGACAATAGTTTGGCAAAAGGTGATCCATTTCCAAAACAGCATTTTTCACTAGTACTGGCAATTAAGCCAGGCGTAGACAATAATCATTGAAGCGATAAGTGTGAAATGTTATTTTGGGAAGGAAAGCACCATGTTGTATTTCAAATGTGAGAAGACATATTCTGGAAGGTTGAAAGGATCGCTCTCATCTCTTCTTTAAGACAAGAAAAAAAAATCAAAATATAGTAACTTTTTAACTATGGTTCACTTCTCTAAACATAACTTTTTTTTTTTATTACAATGAGAAATGAAGATACTAAGTTATATTCTGATGTCTACAGCAAATAATGATACAATTATTTATTGACTGCTGAATAAGATAAAAGAACGCACATGTATTGGCATTCAATCTATTTGATAGCTCGATGGAAAAATATTTACGCAATGATATAAATGGGAATTTCATGACCTTAATTTTTAAATTCATCTCTGCATTATCATTATAATGACAACTTTGTGTTGATGTTACACAGGGTTATTTATTTTGATCACAGTAGAAATGCATGCATTTTAACATCTTTCTACACAGTTCAAACGCAAAAAGCATACTTCTTTAAAGATCCTTTTTAACCAGAACTTCGTCAGAAGAATACGTTGGTAAATATTAATTTGACAATAACAATTCGTACCGCGAGAAAAATATATATATATATATATATATACAAATATTTTTTTTTTTGATTTTTCATGTAAAGTAATGTTTCATTTACATAAATTAGTAAGAAACACGTTACTGAAAGTATCGTCCATCGCGATCCAATACTTTCCCCATCTTTCTGGCAGCGTTTGATTTCCATTTTGAAAAAAATGACATGTCTTTTGAGGCTAACCACGAGTCGATCCATGTTTTTGGCATCTTCATAAGAATGAAAGTGCTGCTCTACCAGACCATGTGCCATCTATCGGTACAAGTGATAATCGGACGGGTCAACGTCCGGTATATACTGCAGGTGGATTAGAACTTCCCGTTTAATCGTTTTGAAGTATGTTTTCACCCGTTTTTCAACATGTGGCCTGGCGTTGTCATGTTGCAAAATAACTTTGTCGTGTCTCTGCTCGTATAGCGGCCGTTTTTTCTTCAATGCTCGGCTCAAACGCATCAATTGTAGTCGATAGCGATCTCCCGTGATGGTTTCGGTCGGTTTGAGCAGCTTATAATAAACTACACTCAGTTGATCCTATCAAATGCAGAGCAGAAGCGTCGAACCATGGATATTCAGCTTTGCCGCCAATGTTGATGCATAGCCAGGTTTACCCAACGATCTTCTACGCTTAGGGTTATTGTAGAGTATCCAATTTTTATCGCCGGTCACGATACGATGCAAAAACATTTCCTTTTCTGTCGTTGATGCAGCTGTTCACACGTGACAAGACGCCGTTCGATTTCTCTAGGTTTCAACTCGTACGGCACCCAATGTGCTTACTTTGGAATCATTCCTGATGCCTTAAAACGTCCCGAAACTGTTGTGTAATCAACTCTTAATGATTCAGCAAGTTCAGCTTGCGCCTGACATGAGTCTTCATGAAGTAATGCCTCCAATTCTTCGCCTTCAAACGTTTTCAGTGCACCAGAGCGTTCTTTAACTTCAATATCCAAATCATTATTTTTGAAGCGCCTAAACCAATTTCTGCATGTTGTTTCAGTTAGAGCATGGTCGCCGTAGGTTTCAACAAAAAAAATCTGTGCTTCAGCTGCAGATTACTTTTGAATAAAGTAGTACAGTAAAATTCCCCTCAAATAAACTTATTTTTGGCATGAAATCCGAAAATTTAACGCGACGAAAAACAAAATTGTTTACACCTTGGAAAAATGACATACACTGAATTTCAAGCTTGTTTATATTACTTCCTTTTAGATGCGTTAGCATCTGAAAGTACACGTACGTAGTTCTGGGAACGTTATTCAAAGTTATATATCTTCATTCAAGCATGTTTCGTTGAATAATCTGGATATATGTGTATTCATATTGTGACCCTCTCCAATTCTCTAATAGACTTCATAATTTTTATATTAAATTCATTAAGAAAGGCACGTTAGTTTTTTTCTTTTCGTTTATTTTTATTTAAAGATATGTAGATTATATTAATATCTTAGTTTTAAAAATACATGAAATATAAAAGACTCGGTTATAAATTCACATATGAACTTCAATTCCTTTTCTTTATATAGTAATAGGCACAAATAAAAAAATAAGCAGCATAGACACGTGCAATCTCAACTATAATAGTGATAATCATAACTATTACAAAATAGCTATTATACAAAATTTAATTTACAAAGTGCAAACGTTAACTCTCCCACGAAAATTTTACATCGAATTAAAAAAAAAAAATTAAACAAACTCTCATTAATAATGACTTTAGAAATTACGTTGTTAATGAACAAATTTGACGAGCTATTAAAATCTTAACATAAATCAAAAAAGAACATAATATTTTCTCAAACAACCGTAAGCATATCAACCTACTATACAGCAATTAAATTCATTCTAACTACAAACAAGATGAAAAAAAAAATCCTAAAAAATAATGCATGAGCACTAATGTTTCCCACTGGCTCCAGTAAAAAACTAAAACTTATTATATACTATACTAAATTTAATACACCTGACTTGATCATACGCAATAACTTTTCTCCGTCAGCTAATGTTTTGGAGAAGACCAACATAGTATATCAATTTCATTGTCCTTTAGGAAATTGTATATCAGGACAAAAATGTAAATACATATGTTGGTTTAACAACATTATCAAGATTGCTTAAACCCCATATGTCGAATACAAGTTCCATTGCACAACATTTAAAGACACATTCCTGTCCACCTTTACAATACAGACTAATACTTGTCGATAACATTAGTATACTTCACTATGGAGAAAAAAAAATCAAATTCTCGGGGCCCACTATATGAGAAGCAAACAACCAACGCAAAATAAGCTTAGCAACAATGTTTTAGAAATGTTGTTAAAAATGGTTTTGAATAAAGTAGAATAGCTTACAATTATACAAATTAAAGTTACCTCGTTCAAATCAAAAACATTTTAAAAAACGCCATAGCTTCAACAGAGCGTGTTAATGTGTCTATACAAAAAATCATAACTATCTATTTACATTAATTTTTGTGTTACCAGCTTAAAACTGAAGATGGTGTCGGATGAGATTGAAAGTACATGGGAAAATACAAATTGAAAATAAAAACAAAAAAAAAAGACTGCGGCACATCCCTTAATGAATTTAATATCGACATTTAGAAGACGATTAGAAAATCGGAGTGTGTCACAGTAAAAATAAATATACATATGTCCAGATTATTAAACCAAACATACTATATATATATATATATATATATATATATATATATATGTGTGTGTGTGTGTTTATAGCCCTGTTTTAGAATTGTAGAAAACTGCGAGTATATTTAAATACTGTCAGTGAAAATTCATTTTTGTGTGTGTATATATATATGTGTGTGTGTGTATTATAAATTAATTGATTTAAAATATGGTTTTTTTCGCTACACAGTTCTAACCATCTTTCAAAAAATAGAACTGTGTAGCGAAAAAACATTTTAAATCAATTAATTTATAATATTAATGCTCTGTAAATTTACATTTTACACTATTTTGTAAAATAGAAATATCTATAAGAACACCGGATTATATATCTTGCTGTTCTTTCTTTATATATATATATATATATATATATATATATATATATATATATATATATATATATAATTTTAAGACATTTTTATGTTTATACACATTTTTTATAGATACAAATATTTAAGTAAATACTCTGTTTTATAATAAACAGTATTAATAACATTTACCGGCCTGAATGTCCGAGAAATTTTCCTAGAAAATATTCGTTCTCCGACAGGAATCGAACCTGTATCCTATACGGAACCGTCATTTACCCTGACGTGCCTTAACCGATCGAACCACGGAGAATCGTTCGATCAGCAAAGTCGATTTTATTGTTTTTATGATTCAATCTTCCATGAATCTCTCACGGTCATTCATATCTGCTCAAAGCGTATCCAAATGTAAACAAATGACGTCACACATTATGAAATGAACGATGGAAATGGACATCATTTGTTTACATTTAGATAAGCTTAAAAAACCCCCAAAAAACGTCATCTCCTCATCATGTATTTAAGTAAAACTCTGCTGGCTTCAGGTGTAGCTAATTTCTTACAGTAATTTTCACTTCCTCATCAACACCTTCAGACTTCCATCTTTTAGTTCCAATGAAAGAGGCACAGAGAGGTAAACGAATGAGTCAGTAGTTTATTCTTATTTTAAAAGAAAGAACCAATTTCTCTGACTTGTGAAAACAAAAGCCAACGCGACAAAATTCTAACATAATGGTCTCAATAAAACAATTTATAATTGAACAGTTTTGAATGAGTCTACACATATTGAAGTTGTTGTATTTTTTGATTTGCTAAATTTTATCATTCACAAACACACACACACACACACACACATACACACACATACACATGTATATATGTATATATGTAAAACGAGAACGGATAGAATCAAATTTTCCATTTTCCTGTGTATTAATATTTAAATATTTAAAAAAAAACGAGAATATGTAAGTCCTTAAATGACCCATGCCACCTGTGGCTACATGAAAAGCTATATATTATTAAGTTTCTTAACTATAATAATCTCTTAAGTCAGTAAAATGAGCTTACTGTCATATGTAGGCATTGTAAATGTTCACCTTAAAATATAGTTAAAGAATTTTCACGAAAGCCTATGTATTACAGTTGTATATCCATTATTTAATTAAATATTATGGTACATGTAATATTAATTTAATTGGTTAATTTTTAATTTTAAATTGCTATGTATTAAAAAGACATAATGAATAAAATAAGAACTGAATTGTGGTTCAAAAATATATAAAAATGTTTTAATCATACCAGCTGTGCCTTTAAGATAGTTCTAAAATATATGTTAAAATAATTAAAAAAAAATAACCATTGTCAGGGATAGACATATTTCTAAGAATATTTCTTCGTAACTTAAATGCATACTTTTTGTCGGAAGAAGTCACCGAGCCGTTAATATGACTGTTCCCCGAGACATGTATAAATAACATACATCCCCCAACATCTAACCTATATTTTTAACTTTTCAAATTTAGCATTGACCTTCTTTCTGATTAGTTAAAATTGACACACCCATATGATCTAAGAATCTGGATTCCCCCTCCATATTAACTCTTTAAAAATCAAACTTTTTTTTTTCTATTTTCAAATGTAAATCATTAGCACCAAAGTTACGGAACATTGCCTGATGACGAGATAAAAACTTTGTCGCGAAACATAGAAATTTCCGTGTCGCAATGTAAAATATTCTTAATAAAAAATATTATGGCCTACGTTGTATTGGGCACTTTTTAAAAAATGTAAATGCCAGAGAACCATGGATTCTAAATCTGTTTGTTCTTTCTCTTCATTTGTATATATATATATATATATATATATATATATAGTGTGTGTGTATATAGTGTGAGTGTAGATCAGCATCTGACAGTATGAATAGAAAATGTTTTCTGCTTATTTTTATCCTATAATATGTGTGTGTTTCAGTGAATAATATAGATAGTCTGTCTATTTATTTTTATACTGATTCTTTTTAGTTGTAGAATCGGTTTCTTGATCAAGGAAGGCACCGTAGTTTTTTTTTTTTTCTTTTTTTTTTATAAACCAAGTACTTTCGATCTTTTCCAAGATCATCTTCAAGAGTAAATCAGATTGGTAATATCTGGATTCCGTTGTGATGATGCTTTTTAGAAAAAGTACATGGACAAACGCGCTCAGTAATTATTTAAAATTTTTAAATTTATCCATTGCAATTATGGAATTTTTTTTTTTTTTTTTTTTTTTTTGCAAAACAAGCGTTTCGGTACAAGGGAGCTAACCGGAAATTTATAAAACATAAAATGGCGTTAATGTTATATGCACGTTAATACGTTGTTGCTATATTCATAATACCTTTTGTTGAGTGTTGCTTGGTTATTTTGATGTAGAAGGCCTCGAGTATTTTTATTTATTAGTTTCGTGCTGTAGTATATTAGTGTTGTCAACAGTTATTCCCCTTTATTGTGAAGGTTGAGAGAAATTTTTTCGATGTTGTGCAGTAGAAGTTGTATAGACAAGTGGAAAAGTTCAGTATCAAAATGTGTAGACACAATAATTTGAATGACGATGGTTGTCTCACCCGTCGTTTATCGACGTATGAGGGTCAAGCAGCTCAGTTCTTAGGAACCGATAGCTTATATGATTTGATTATAGTGATGGAGGCTTTGTGCACAACCAACCACACTTTTTGAAGGGCCGAATACAAAGATCTGGTGCATTATGTGCCACAAGGTTGCCAAACGATCCTCCACAGGTTTTGGATACAGAGTTGTTCTTTTCCTAGACCAATTGACATAGAACGCTATAGAACTTAGCCTGCCCTTCTATTTATCCATAGCTGGAGGTAGAAGTGGATTACTATCTTTCCCAGAGGTATTAACACGTAAGTGAATGCAATGATTCGACTGGAATTCGAACTCGGCTCTCGGATTCCTCAATCCACTACTCTACCGTGCCTCCATGAATGAAGATATATTGCCTAAATACGCGCGTGCACACACATACTCACACACTCACACACACATACATACATACACACACACACACATACATACATACATACACATACATACATACATACATACATACACATACATACATACATACATACATACATACATACACACATACATACATACACACATACATACATACACATACATACACATACTCACACATACATACTCACACATACATACTCACACATACATACATACACATACATACATACATACACATACTCACACATACATACATACATACACATACTCATACATACATACATACACATACTCATACATACATACACACATACTCACACACACATACATACATACATATACTCACGCATACATGCATGCATACTCACACATACATGCATACACACACTCACACATACATACATACACACAAACGTATGTACGCATGTGTGTTGGTAACCGAAAATATTTGATCTCGAGTCGTATGTACCGTATCTTTCAACGGAAATACACTAGCAGGAAGCACTAATGGGCGAACAGTCTTTAGGTAAAATATCAATTTTTATTGGTACGCTCCTTTCGGAACGACCGGCTGATTGCTAGTTGATGATCATTTTTCACCAGCAAAACGCCACTCTATGTGGGGAAAAATTAACTCACATGCAAATATTCCTGTCTATTCTTGAAGTGAATCTCCTCACGTTTATAAAACGGCAGTTATAATGAACGTGCTTAATCATGTCAAAATAATCTCTCATTTATTATTTTAAAGGAGACTAAATAACAATGCAAACGCTTCGGAAATGCTTACAGATTATGTCGTTGATGAGAAAATAAATTTAGCTTTTAGAATTTTAAAAACATATCTCAGGCCAAAATCTCGATGAAACAAAATGAAAAATAAAATATTAATTTATTTTGTTGTTACAATATTAATAATAGATACAAATCAAATACTATCAGAATATAATTGGTCAGTACATGTTATTTTATGATTGTAATAAATATTAACAATTTATCATTTATTTATAATTAAAAATCTGACCTAATAATAATTGAATCTAGAAGACACACAAAACTCTTTTTATGTTAAACCAATTTTCTTTTTGAACTCTCGAGATCTTTAAGAAATTGTTTGTCTATCTATATCTTGTCTATCTCTATATCTATCTCTCTATCTCTCTATCTCTATATCTATCTCTCTATCTCTCTATCTCTATATCTATCTCTCTATCTCTCTATCTCTATATCTCTCTATCTCTATATCTATCTCTATATCTCTCTATCTCTATATCTATCTCTATATCTCTCTATCTCTATATATATCTATGTATCTATCTATATCTCTATATCTCTATCTATATCTCTATCTATATCTCTATCTATCTATATCTCTATCTATCTATATCTCTATCTATCTATATCTCTATCTATCTCTATCTCTATCTATCTATATCTCTATCTCTCTATCTATCTCTCTATCTATCTCTCTATCTATCTCTCTATCTATCTCTCTATCTATCTATATCTCTATCTATATCAATGGATGTCTGACTGAACTTGCCACATACATTATACTATGTAAGAGATAGGTTCTTACCACAAAAATACTATATTTAGAAAAATCAATAATCGATTTCGTTCAAACTAGGTATGTAGATTACTTACATCATGACGAGCTCAACGTTACCTCATTTTTATTTTTACGCCACTCCGTTTAGCGAAAAACCGTGAAAAACAAAAAATCGAATTTTTAAACTAGAAACTCTCAATCTTCAAACTAATACAAACGTCACTTAATTGTAGCCAACAATAAGTTGATTGTTTAAAAGTCAGTTAACTTGATAATTGAGTCCACTCATAATGAAAACCAGTGTAAATAGCGAAAAATGGAGATTTGTACTGGTTTCTTTTTTATTTTTCGTTTATCTTTCAACCAATTTTCATCAAACTTAACAATTTCTTTATAAATGTACCCTCTTTTACATTCCTGATAGCACACTGACAAATTCAATATCAAATACTTCAAAATAATTGTGGTTTGATGTGTCTTAATGTTGCCTGTTTTAGCCCTTCATGCCCTCGGCTAACTTCGATTGAATAAATACAGATGACTTCTGTTATATCAGTAACTGCATTAATTCAAAATGTATTTTTTAATGAAAGTACTTTAAAGTAATTGAAGAAGATAAACTATGTTATATCTAAACATGATGCTGTTTTTGCTCCATTCTAATTGAACGCTTTTTCTAATCGACAAGCTGGGTATGACTGCTGCTTAGTAATAATTAAAAAAAAAAACACTTGGCCACACAACCAAAATACAGTCTTTTTGTTGTTGTTCTTTTTCATTTATATGTCTTTTCCCTTCAGGACTTTGACAATCATAATTCTCCACAGCTTCCTATCTCTTGGGTATCTAATAACAAGATATAGGAAGCTCTTATTGCTATCCGTTCCAGGTCCTGTTCTGTTATCCATTCGTACAAGTTCCTTATTGAAGGCCATTGAATAAGTGTCTGCACTATTTATATTCATTGTAATATCCCCATCTATTTTATGTTATCACAACGTTTCGACCGTTGTGCCCCCCGTCCTTCCTCAGATGTATATCGATCTGGGTAACCTACGGGAAATTCCTAATTGAACCATTTATTCAATATACGGGGTTAGCCTATTCTCATTCTACTGCCCATGTCTAGAGATAGCGTCTAGTTCTTGCCGAGTTCAATCCCTGGGTCGGGAAGTGTGTACTTGAAAAAGATGAAAACAATAGTTCGTATATAAATAGTGTAGATATTGATAACTTCTTATCCTAGAAATCCAGGCAGGAAAACTATCAAATATGTCATAGGAGTGTCAAATTTTCTAAGCCTTCTTTCCTCATGTGTCACATATGATTCAACTATATCTTTCTGATCCTAAGCATTTCTATTTTATTTCTCACTTTCCTTAAAACTTCCGCATTGTTCACATATTCCATATATGGTATTTTCAAACTCTTTCTCTAAAACCGTACTTATCAAAACTATTTAGAATAATGAAAATAATTTGGCAAAGTTCTTCAGAAAAATCTTGTAGAATCATGTAAAAACTTTGTTCGCATCACTATATATTTACCGGATTCAAATTTGAAATATAAACTGTTTTTCATGTGAAATAACATCTCATGAGAAAGCCCCCTTTTCACATCAGATTATTTATAATGGAATATGTATTTCTCTGATGTATGATTCACAAAGTATATCTCTGTGATTCGCCGAGTGGAAAAATCAGTTCAGATTTCGCAGGAGGCAAAAGGAATCGTAGAAAATGCTTCTCCTTTAAGAAACAATGATCGCCTGTTAGATGTGACCTTGTTTAGAACTGACTCATTAAAACTCTTGGTCATTATTAAAAACAAATGTTACTTTCCGACAATCCTAGATAAGAGTGGCATGTAGAATCGTATAGGATCTCCATCTTTCACGAAACATCGAGACTTCTATCTTTATATATATATCTATCGCAACGTTAAATGCTTATTCAAACTTCAAATGTTTTAATCTTCACTTCTGAACACGTTGTCTTAATTGAAACGACATAACGTTTTGGTAACTTTAGCTGTTTACCCCAAACATCGTTACTTAAGCAATGCTCCGATTTTGAAGAGAGAATTAATAATTGTCGCCAAATATCGCTGACAAATATATTTTGCAAACTAACTGGTCTCTGCGGTCATCAGTAAGAGACAAAGATATTGGTTTTGACTGTCTCATCAAAATCAGATACAAATATTTAAATATCTATATATTGTTGTACCAAACGACGGAAATTCACCACAAATATCCAGAGTCACATATGAACAGAGAAAGAGGTCTTGACAAATCTAAAAGTATTAAGAAACACGAATATTTCGTTAGAGAAAGTGTATTGAGATTTCTAAGAAAAAGTGTACCGAGATTCCATAAATAGTCACTGTGATTTGTATCTACAGAAGGATGCTGAGAATATTATAGACCGAACATGTGAGCAACGATGAAGTTTTAGAGAAACAGGAATGAACCTTATCGTTAATGTGAGAAAGAGGTACTAGGGCAAATGATGAGTAAAGAGGGTTTGGAAAATCAGGTCTTGACAGGAAAGACTGAAGGCAAGTGAGGCAGAGAAAAAAGAAAGCATAACCGACTTACTCAGCTTGAGTAAATGGATGGCAGAACAATGTTTAGATGAGATAAAAAGACCTTCAAAAGAGAGAGAATTTACCATCTTTACCTGAAGGGCCACATAGAAGAAGCAACCCTGTTTTGTTAACCGAAGAGAAAAGTACGCATAGCTAAAAGGCGGGTTTCTAGAATAAGTAGATGTAGGTTCGATCCCTGCCGGGAAGTAGGTTTTATTTAATAAGACTTTCTATATACAGAGCGATGTGCATTAATTTCACGTAGATGTCGACTCAGACACATGACAGCATATCTTTTGGGATTAAAGAAAAACAATAAAAAAACTCATAGTTCAATTCATCATTCTTTCATTTCCTACTTATGAAAACTACAATTAATTCCTTTTTTGTATTAATGATTGTATGATACTGATAGACATTTTTCTGATGAAATATTTAGCGAAATCTTAGAATTTGAAATTTATAACAATTTTTGAAACTTACTCATTCATACAATTTTAGTCATCAGTTTATAAGTTTTAAGAAAAAAATAATAAAATAAACACAGAACTAAGCAGCTCGTTAATCTACACCAATGGTTCTCAAAAACTGTGCCGCGCGCCTCATAGTTTTTGAGGAAGAAGATAGCAGGTGAGGCGGAAGGATTGAAAGCCAAAGATTTAGAAACAGTTTCAAAAAATTCATATGCCAAAAATAAATATGATTTCAAAATGTAAAATATTATTATGGATTATTTGCATGATTCCTAGTATAAATAATCATTGACCGATTTTTATCATTTTGATATTTTTGCATTATATCAAGTATTAACACTAGGGTGGCCAGCTCCTTTGACATCTTTATTTACATTATGCCGTGAAGCAGCCATCTCTAATAGATTCAAGTCAGGAATAACAAGTCTGAAAAGAAATTCACAAATATTAGTATACCTCATACTGAAAGAAAGTGATTATATATACCGACCACGACTTTCGAAAGTTGTTTTCACGTTTGTTTAAAAAGTATATAAAGTAAAAATTGACTGAGCTCACATCCGACTCAATTAAACGTCCATGTTTGCGATCATGGCTCTCTGCAATTTCCCATCCTTTGTAGCTCTTAATACATTGTCTTTTTATCTCTCCTAAAACCTGGCTTTACTACCCATTTACACAAGACTGCTTGGGAGGTTATGCACTGTTATCCTCTGTCCCTCTTGCTTTCAACCTGTCCTGTGAGTAACAAATTTTCCAGGCCCTCTTTCCTCATTATATGCTCTAGAAATATCAACTGTCTGACTCAATTACTGGACTTCATAAATTAAAACACCTACTATATTAATATTTCTTCGATGGAATAACATTGGTTCGACAAAGAAATTTATTAATTCATATCAGCATTATTAAGCAATGAAATGATTTTTCTCTCTTTTGCCAGGTTTAATCTAAATTATCTATTCCATCATAAAAAAAAACGATTTACCGATATTGAGGAATATCTGAAGTCATTAAGATTGTAAAGATTTTGACCTGGACTGAAAGACCTGATATTGCGAAAGTAGAATATTTCAAGAATACTTCCTGAATTACATTTTATATCCAAGATGGATTAACAGCGGTGCATTTGCAACATGTAGATGAGCATTTTCATGCCGAACACTATCAATGAACATCCTAAATAGTATAAAATAAAAAAAAAAGATATTGTATCCACCAATGCGTCATTCAGCTGATTACATTTGGCCATTATGTAGTGTTTTATGCTAGCCTTTCGCTTAAGTTTCAGTAATGAATTCCCTAAAAAGAAATACATGCACCGAATAAATGAATTAACAGTTAATTTTCAAAGACGGCAAAGGAATTTTCACCATCTGGTATATAAGGCTTCGGTTACAGATCTGATAAAAATTCCCACTCGTATGCATCGTTCAAATCCCATAGATGTTCTTCGTAAAATTTCCCTTAATTTATTCTTTTGATCCGCTATCCAGATGGTGAACTTAAAGTTCCTTCGTTTATCAATATTTGAAGAGCGTAAATTCCCAAGAACTTTAAATGTTTTCTTCTTTTCCAATTTGTCTCTTAATAACCCCCTTTTAATACTCAATAAGGCTCTTCTGCTCTGTGACCTTCGACAAAATCCAATTAACGAATGGAAGAAAAACGAAACCTTCTTTCGAATTGCTGATGCAGTCTTAAACGAAGGAAAACACATTAACAATATCTCCATCCTCGGAGAATTTTGGTAATTTTCTGAGCTCGTAGAGTTACAGGAGATTCCGTGTTCCAATGTATCAACAATCCATTTTAAACATACCAAGTATCGTGTTCTTCAGAAAATGCCCCCTTAACAAAGATTTTCAGGGATATTTGAATGGCTTCTTTGGTTCCTGGAAATGTCTGTTTCAAATTAAATGTTTAATAAATATAATTTGTAATTTTATATTATAAGCATAAAATTAGGACAATAACCATTATAGCACCTAACTCTATTTTATTCTATCTCATTTTACATACACTCGCTCAAAATTCCTTTGTTATGCTTACTTTTAGTGTGCCCAGTGAGTGTTAAATTCTCCAAGCATTCCTTCTTCATTATATTTCCTGAAATTGTAATTTTTGCTTTCTGATTGTTAGCACTAGTGTTTTCCTTGTAGTCCTAATCTTTATAATTTCATGTACTTTACAATTGAATTTCTCAAAATTCGTCAATTAAATCCATCATTATCAATTATTTGATCTTTCTACAATGTCTCGTATCAATTCAGGCCTTGTATTAATCTAGTCTACTAGTAGCATTTAGTTAGTTATTCACTGAGTTAAAACAGTTACAAGTGACTGATTCGAACTGTCATCGTTGCCAATCACATTAAATGAAGTGTTAAACATAAAATTTGCAGAATTAATTGTGACGAAGTGGATAATATTCTATCAGGGTAAGGATCCACTGCTGCCTTACAGCGCCTTTTCAATAGATACATTTGGCTTTTAAAGAGTTCACATCTGCTATTATTCTTTATATATTTAACCTACATTTATTCGGGATTTTACAAAGTTCAACTATCTAGAAGGCAATATACGCCATCTCAATTTTTTTTTTATAAAGAAATGTCTTTTTCTTTTATAAAGAAAAAAAAAAGTATCGTAGGTCTATAGATTTAGCATATTGCCGGAAAATTATAATGTAGTTTAAGAAAAAAACGAAATATATTTATATAAAAAAAAAAATAACGTTTCAAAGGATTAAATTACTTAATGACCAAAACGTTTATGTAGGGTAGTGTACATTATACAGCTACGCGAAAAGTTATTGATTTGTTTTTTACGGATTGTCAACCTTTTTTGGTTATTTAAAGCCAAAACGTATTTTGGACTGTAAGATTTTTTAACAGTGAATATCGCATTAACAATTTTCTTGAGAATACGAACGATTTTTTCTAAATAAAATTCCTACGATTTAATCCTTAGCTAGAGGGAGAAGACTGATTACCCTTTCTCAATGGTATTTGCGCGTAAGGGAATATAAAAGACGCGACTCAGCTTTCCGATTTCTCATTCCGTACCACTTCCTATTACTCCACACTGCACACCCGTATAAATTATATTTGGTTTCAATGAATGAAGACAATTTGCCTGCCTTTAACTTCTATATTTTGACACCAAGCTTTAGAACGTCTGGAATGAAGTTCCTCGTTTTTAATATCGATAGCAAATATGTCTGACTTAGATAAAGAATTATGGTTGGTTTCAATTTCTCAGCGATAATAATAAATATAGCAACTCCTTTGCTTTCAAGTGTAACTAAGATATATTTGCTGTGTGAATATGAGCTGACACCTATTCTTCAGGCTTTTGGGCCTTACAATGCGATAATAACATCATTTACGTAAACGAAATGACTCTTATGAATAATCAAAAATCGTCTCCCATTGTTTTGTTACTCTCCTCTTTGAGAGAGCTATGTCTGTTTACTGGGACTATAAAAGGATACTGTACGCGAACCTTGTATTCTCAGTTGAATAAAGCTTTCTTAAAGCCTACACCTGCGTATTTTTGTCATTACGGGGACATAAACAGACTAATGTTCGTTTTTTACCCTCCTATGATATACTATCAAGTGTTATGAATAATAATAGAATTAGTATTTACAAAATTGTGATCTGCTGTCTGTAAGGCAAAGAAAAATGATGGATCAAGAACAAAAAAGCCGTGATTAAAATGTAAATATAAGAAAGGTGCTGTTCTTATTTAACAGTTTTTGTCAGCTGAGAAAGTAAAATTGAAAGAAAAATAATAGCAATCTATAAACAGTACCAAAAACCGAAATATCTGAGAAACATAAAATTGACATCGTTACACGTAGTCTGAAAAGTTAAGAAAAGCCCCAAACTACTAGAAATCCTAAATAGAATCGAAACCATAAAGTGTTCATTAGGAAAGCCAGGCTATATATATATATATATATATAATATATATATATATATAGAGAGAGAGGCGATAATATTGATATTCTTTGAGCTTCTATGGAAGCAAATTGTCATGAAGAAGTGATAAATTGATAATAATCATAGTGATAATAATACAGTAGTTGAAAGAAAGATAGAAGTGGAGAGAGAAACAGATTAAGCTGATAAAGACAGATACTACACTTTGATCTCGGTTAGAAGGCCGATAAACGATACGCATTTTTCGCTATCGAATGTGACACAAAGTCGAACTCGTGCAATACTGTAGAAAATTGTCTAAGCCCCCTGGACTCTTCCTTTTTGGGGACTCGTCAGGAGCCGGACACTAATCCCAACTCCTTCCTGAAGAAGAGGTATTGCCTAGTGAGAAAGACTCCCCGGGGCTTGGGCTTAAAGATTTAAGTTTCTCCGGCCCTCGAGAGGGACGAGATGTGATAAGACCGCAATAAGAGTATCATTTTTTTCAGACGCACAGTATTGAACGATGGAAATCAAGTGAGGCAATTGCCAAAAAAACAGTTACTTAAATAAAATCGTTAACTGAATTATTTTAAAAATTGTAAGAGAAATGTTCGTAAGACGCATATTTGGCTTGGAAGATAGAAGTGATTAATGTCTCCTACCATACATAATAAATAATGGACTCTTTCGTTTTGATTGTGTAGGAAAACAAGACACACGAAAGAAAGACGAGATAGAACGGTTTAAATTCTGTTTCAATGAAATGGAATAAGTTGTCAATTTGAAATCGTTATATTTGTACACGCTTCTTAAGATAATATCAACCATAAATATGAAGTTGTTATCATATTTTATTAAAGTTGCTAAGCGGAAATATTTACGGATGTTTTATTGTCGTAGAACTCACCATAAGCTTATTCCATTAATTTTATAATTAAGATTCATCAGAATATTAAAATATGAAAAACCGTGTGAATATTACGGGAACACATGAATAAAAACATTTGCTCTAAATATCAGTATAATTCAAGCATAACTGTCAGTATAAATATGTCGGAAGAGTTTGATATCAAGATTTTATATAGCAGGAGGAAAATCTAAGAATTCTAAGACTTTTTGAAGAATTGTTGTCAATTGATATCTAGGAATAACTGCTGAATAGCCTTGATGCGTTTATCAAGACTACTACTACAAATTATTATTATAATAAATGGTAGTAGTGGGATCGAATATATGAACAGGGTGCGATGGATAAATTGTCGTCGAAATGGCGGGAAAATAAAAATGATACTGACGTCTCATTTTAAAAGGTATATTTACCAAAATTACACAAAATATCTTGAAATACTAAAAAGTACAGTTATTCCATATTCACCATCTGCTTCAACCACGGCCTCCAGATGGTTTCGGAATTTCCTGCATCTCTCCTAGACTGTTTCTTTGTTTAAAATGGTGAATGCTGTCATAATCCTGACCTTCAGTTCATCTTTGGCGTTACAAGGAAGTTTGCTGGCCTCTCACTCAACTTCGCCCCACGCATAATATAACAACAAGGGGGTGGCAGTCTGAGGAGTTAGGTGGCAAGATGTAAGAGAAATTGTCTGTGAGTCATTATTGGGTTCTCCTACTTGTAGACATGGTGCAGAGTCCTGTTGCCAGACCCATGGTCTTCCAGCAGCCACTCTGTTGACCCATTGCAGCACTACCATCTCAAGGCACTTGATGTAGGTTTCCGTGATTATGCCCTCACCAACAAATTCGGGAGTACTTTTCTTATCAGAACGATCAGAGTGAGTTTTCCGAGCCGCCGTACCTTCGTAATCGACATTAGACTTATCCAACTCATTCCGAATCCTCTGCACTATCATGATAGTGACACCCAAACACTGTGCGAATGCCAAGTAGTGCAGCATGCCGTTTCCAAATTTCTGGTGTAGTGAATGGTGCTCTTTTTCCTCACAGATCGTGCACAACTGACACAACTGTGCAGTTGACAAAATCAAAAACAAACAACGCGCAGGCACAAAATTAAAAATATATCATGACGACAATTTACCCATCGCACCGTCTTTTTTTTCTCTCTCTTTCTTTCTCTCTTTCTTTCTCTCTTTCTTTCTCTCTTTGTCTCTTTCTTTCTCTCTTTGTCTCTTTCTTTCTCTCTTTCTCTCTTTTTCTCTCTCTTTTTCTCTCTCTCTCTCTCTCTCTCTCTTTCTCTCTCTCTCTCTCTCTCTCTCTCTCTCTCTCTCTCTCTTTCTCTCTCTCTCTCTTTCTTTCTCTCTCTCTCTTTCTCTCTCTCTCTCTCTATATATATATATATATTACATGAATCATTCATACAAAAAGCAGTTAATGATTTAAATGGCGAGAATAAATCATTTACTTCTATATCTGTTTTTGTATGAATGATTCATGTAATGTAAATTGAACTGCACCATACTTTATATATATATATATATATATATATATATATATATATATATATATATATATAATCAAGTCCTATGCTAGTCACAGCACTATATGTGATCTTAGTTCCGGGACTACTATATGAGTTTCCGACTAGTTGTTCTCTCAACTCTTTCTGCTCCCACGCTGTACTTGAAAGATCCACAGAAAGGAGAGGGCACAATTCAAACGGAACTTCTTCTGACGGACAAGATAGTGCGATTGGCTAGAATGTTTAGCAACTTAAAGAATTAAGCATCTCTCCGTTAACAAATAGCAAAAATACTTATTGTTACACGATTGTGAAACGATGCATAAAGAAGAGAAAATGTTAGTTTCTGCCAGTTGGTTATTGAAAGAAGAGAGTTCTTTTCAATGGGAGTTAACATCGGCTAGTGGGTGAGGAAAAAAAAAGTTTTGTCTACACCACAGCCTTATGCTCATCAAAAAATGTATCGTTGCACTACATAAAGATGGCCAAGGCTACAAGAAGATTGCCATGATTTAGCTTTTACTGGCTATATTTTGAGTTATTTTGAGGGGAAAAGAAATTAACCCTGTTATATATGCTGCAGACAGACTACTTTTCATTGTGTCAAAAGGTAATTTTTTCAGTGCTGTCCCATGAAAAGATAGACTTAAATATTTGAAGAAATGTGAGGGGTGTAATCACTTTTGTGATACACTATATATATATATATATATATATATATATATATATATATAGTGTGTGTGTTTATATAAGAGAGACACGTTATTAATTTCTTTGAATAAAATTCACATTTTTAATAATTCATAAAAATGCATAAGGCTTTCCTCTAAAAATGACTCAAATGAGATCATGATAGTAATTAATTCTTATAATCTTGCAAACATATAAATGAACGATTTTAATGACTCGCACGTCACACAAAAGCTTTTCACACTTTTTCATACATTTTCCTCCAAAACTCTTCTTGATATATAAAAATGAATATTACGTTATCCCATATATATATATATATAATCCTTATACGTCGAATTCAGTGGTAGTCATATATATATATATATATATATATGTGTGTGTGTGTGAACACTGAAGTCAACACTGAGCAGCGATAGACTTTTTCATGCTTGATGACTGCGACTAGCATGAAACAGTCTTTTGCTTGTGAGTGTTGACTTCAATGTTCACTTTTATATTTAAATACGCTCTATCTTCTCTGGTATTGAGCACTTTATCTGAAAAATATAGCACACCTTAAAATCATATTTCTTTATATATATATATATATATATATATATATATATATATATATATATATATATATATATATAAAATAGAGTTCAGCTAAAACTAAAAAATATGTTACTGAAATGTTCCCAAATCAGACTGTTTAGGGAATGTTTCTTAATGAGGTCAAGAATCATTCAAATCCCCGCCCATATACAACATATACAGTATATGAGGTAAAGAGCGCATATAAATTAGGTTAGGGATTTCTTCTATGTTACACTCGGTAATTTTTTAGGTGTAGTAGCGTAAAAGGCATTACAGCAGATCTGTCTGTCTGTCTGATCCCGTTCAGATCTGTCTGTCTGTCTGATCCCGTTCAGATCTGTCTGTCTGTCTGTCTGATCCCGTTCAGATCTGTCTGTCTGTCTGTCTGATCCCGTTCAGATCTGTCTGTCTGTCTGTCTGATCCCGTTCAGATCTGTCTGTCTGTCTGTCTGATCCCGTTCAGATCTGTCTGTCTGTCTGTCTGATCCCGTTCAGATCTGTCTGTCTGTCTGTCTGATCCCGTTCAGATCTGTCTGTCTGTCTGTCTGATCCCGTTCAGATCTGTCTGTCTGTCTGATCCCGTCTGATCCGTTCAGATCTGTCTGTCTGTCTGTCTTCAGATCCGTTCAGATCCTGTGTCTGTCTGTCTGTCTGATCCCGTTCAGATCTGTCTGTCTGTCTGTCTGATCCCGTTCAGATTCTGTCTGTCTGTCTGTCCCGTTCAGATCCATTGTCAGATCTGTCTGTCTGTCTGTCTGTCTGATCCCGTTCAGATCTGTCTGTCTGTCTGTCTGATCCCGTTCAGATCTGTCTGTCTGTCTGTCTGATCCCGTTCAGATCTGTCTGTCTGTCTGTCTGATCCCGTTCAGAAAAGAATCTGGCTTTATATAAGCTTCAAAGTGTTCATAACCCGTAAAAACTAAAGTCGCCCATTCGACTTCCAGCTATGCACAACACTTAATGGCTGGGAATAACGCTCCTACTATCATTCATGAATAACACACACACACACACACACACATATATATATATATATATATATATATATATATAAAATATAAAAATCTTCTTTATTATGTTAATTTTAATAAGAAATGTATATTTGTAATATTTTCGTGTGCATGTAAGTTTCGAGGTTGCATTTTCCCAAGAGTATACATTTCATTACTTACTGTTCAAAATTAATCTGTGGCTATGAATGACACACAGATAATTCTATCCCTGTTCATAGAGACGCCGCCTTACACGATTCAGCAGTTCCTTACTGTTCATAGAATTCATTAATTTCTTGCAAGCATTTATAATCATTCATTTTCTTTAAAATATCACATGTGTTTTGCATTCAATCTTGATGGGAAATATGATTTTTTTTCACTTAACTTAGCAGTTAATGTATTATTAATTTTTTCATTAATATTTCCTTCATCTTATTACTTTTGCATTTTATCGTAAACTGCAAGTCTAAGTAATGCATTGGGAAATAATGTATAAGCTTCCGGTTAAAAATGGAACTCACTTCCGGAAATTTGAAGACTTATATGTAAATGCTATTTGAAGTATTTTGATTAGAAATAAGGTGAATTTAGAATGTAGACTAAAGTCGTTATATCACCCCGACCTCAAATCAACTATTTACTTTAATATATGATATTTTAATATATCGTTTACTCAAGAGTTGTTTATTTTAGTTATTTGTTCGGGTTAGATATCGCCTTAACTCTCACTGGTGTTTGTGAACTAGACTCACAAACTGCACCTTACACGGAATCTTGAGTAGAAGATTAAGGCAAAGCTTTGTATATTTAGTTTTGTCATAGTTTTTGATTAGGTGCATTAACTATACAATTATTAATTTTTGAATACGCGTTCTTCCATTTTATACTTCTTTTTCGTAGAACATCGATCGTTAAATCTCTCCTTTTGAAGTCGAAATGAATGGAATTCGGATCTACATTCACAACACATCGATTCGATAAACAGAGATGAGGTCAATTTTCATGAACTACACCTTCTTCAAGAAATCCTAAAGTTGTCATCAGGCTTCAAGTTATATTCATAATGATAAATTATTAAAATTATTAATATATTTAAATTTCTAAAAGGGTAGAATCCAGGTAGAGCTCAATATCCAGGACAGAGCAAGAATATAATATAAAAGGCTCAAACACTAATATTCCATGGTTATAATTTATTACATTGGAATCGTAATCACGATCCAATTCATCAGACCTACAAATTCGAATATATATATATATATATATATATAAGTGAACATTGAAGTAAACAAGCAGAGGATACAGGCTGTTTCATGCTAGGCGCAATCGTCAGGCCGCGGATGCTGGAATTTTCCTCGACTATTTATATATATGGGTAAGTGTTGCATTGTGGGTAATCTGTTCTGGGGGTCATTTTTACGGGAGTGGCTTGTTTGTTTATTTAGTTATTTGTTTGGGTTACTTTATTTGTTTTTCATTTTGTATTATTTATTCTTTTCGGTTTTTGATGTTTTATTAACTTATTACAAAAAATGGAGGGGGATTTAATTAGGTCGCTTATTTAAAAGTTAGTCTTTGTCTGGGAAGATAATTAATGCTATTTATTCGTTTAGTGTTTAGATTGCTTACCGTAGTCTATGCTGTTATTTTGGCGGGGAACAGTTTTTATTTATTTGGATTGATTATTTTTACTTGTTTTTGCTTATTTATATGAGTTCTAACGGTTATTTTAGCGGGGGCGATTTGTTAATTTGTTTATTTATTTGGATTAATTTTATTTGATTTTTTATTTATTATCTTATTTATTATTTTGTATAATTTTATTTATTCTATTTGGTTTTCGATTTTTGATTAACGAAGTAATGTTTTTTTATCGTTATATAGTAGTTATCGCTATTTTTACGTCCAATTTTTGGATTGGTTGTTGTAGTCTATTCCTACGGTTATTAACCGTTAGAATAGACTACAACAACCAATCCAAGTTCTTAAATGTTTGTAGCAGCAAAGTGTTATATAAAAAAAAATACAATTAAAATTAATTATAAAAATGTCACATGAGTTACATCCCTTGTATAGAGGTAAAAATATATTTTGAATTTACGTTGTTAACGTATAACACATCCATAGATATGGAATGCCTGAAGATGATCTCAGATGATTTGAAAGAGAATTCTGGAATCTTATATAATCTTCTACAACCATCAAGAAATTAATTCATTGATTTGAAATCATTAAATCTAAAATAGACATAATACATCTAAATTATTCAACGAAACATGCTTGAATGGAAATACGATTTTCTTCATGTTACACCTGGTAATTTTTTAGGTGTAGCGTAAAAGGCATTACAGCAGATCTGTCATCTGTCTGATCCGTTCAGATCTGTCTGTCTGCTGATCCCGTTTGAATCTGTCTGTCTGTCTGTTCCCGTTCAGATCCGTCTGTCTGTCTGTCTGATCCCGTTCAGATCAGATCTGTCTGTCTGTCTGTCTGATCCCGTTCAGATCTGTCTGTCCTGTCTAGTCCCGATCCGTTGTCAGATCTGTCTGTCTGTCTGTCTGATCCCGTTCAGATCATCTGTCTGTCTGTCTGATCCCGTTCAGATCTGTCTGTCTGTCTGTTAGATCGAGATCCTGTCTGTCTGTCTGATCCCCTGTCTCTGTCTGTCTGTCTGTTCGATCCCGTTCAGATCTGTCTGTCTGTCTGTCTGATCCCGTTCAGATCTGTCTGTCTGTCTGTCTGATCCCGTTCAGATCTGTCTGTCTGTCTGTCTGATCCCGTTCAGATTGTCAGATCCGTTCAGATCTGTCTGTCTGTCTGTTCGATCCCGTTCAGATCTGTCTGTCTGTCTGTTCGATCCCGTTCAGATCTGTCTGTCTGTCTGTCTGATCCCGTTCAGATTCTGTCTCCCGTCAGATGTCCGTTCTGTCTGATCCCTGTTCAGATCTGTCTGTCTGTCTGTCTGTCAGATCTGTCTCCTGTCCGTTCAGATCTGTCTGTCTGTCTGTCTGATCCTGTTCAGATCTGTCTGTCTGTCTGTCTGATCCCGTTCAGAAAAAGAATCTTGGCTTTATATAAGCTTCAAAGTGTTCATAACCCGTAAAAACTAAAGTCGCCCATTCGACTTCCAGCTATGCAATAAATACTTAATGGCTGGGAATAACGCCCTACTATCATTCATGAATAACACACACACACACACACACACATATATATATATATATATATATATATATATATATATATATATATATAAAATCCTTCTTGTTATTATGTTAATTTTTAATAAGAAATGTATATTTGTAATATTTTCATGTGCATGTAAGTTTCGAGGTTGCATTTTTCCCAAGAGTATACATTTCATTACCTGTTCAAAATTAATCTGTGGCTATGAATGACACACAGATAATTCTATCCTGTTCATAGAGACGCCGCCTACACGATTCAGCAGTTCCTTACTGTTCATAGAATTCATTAATTTCTTGCAAGCATTTATAATCATTCATTTTTAAAATATCACATGTGTTTTGTATTCAATCTTGATGGGAAATATGATTTTTTTCACTTAACTTAGCAGTTAATGTATTATTAATTTTTTTTGTAATATTTGCTTCATCTTATTACTTTGATATTTTATCGTAAACTGCAAGTCTATAATGCATTAAATAATGTATAAGCTTCCGGTTAAAATGAACCCAAGTTCTAGAGGAAATTTGAAGACTTATAAAATGCTATTTGAAGCATTTGATTAGAAAATAAGGTGAATTTAGAATGTAGACTAAAGTCGTTATATCACCCCGACCTCAAATCAACTATTTACTTTAATATATGATATTTTAATATATCGTTTACTCAAGAGTTGTTTTATTTTAGTTATTTGTTCGGTTAGATATCGCCTAACTCTCACTTTTTTGTGTTTGTGAACTAGACTCACAAACTGCACCTACACGGAATCTTGAGTAGAAGATTAAGTCAAAGCTTTGTATATTTAGTTTTGTCATAGTTTTTGATTAGGTCCATTAACTATACAATTATTAATTTTTGAATACGCGTTCTTCCATTTTATACTTTTTTTTCGTAGAACATCGATCGTTAAAATTCTCCTTTGAAGTCGAAAATGAATGAATTCGAATCTACATTCACAACACATCGATTCGATAAACAGAGATGAAATCAATTTTCATGAACTACACCTTCTTCAAAAAAAGCAAAGACTGTCATCAGGCTTCAAGTTATTCATAATGATAAATTATTAAAATTATTAATATATTTAAATTTTAAAAGGGTAGAATCCAGGTAGAGCCTAATATCCAGGACAGATCAAGAATATAAATATAAAAGGCTCAAACACTAATATTCCATGGTTATAATTTATTACATTGGAATCGTAATGACGATCCAATTCATCAGACCCATAAATTGAATATATATATATATATATATATATAACTGAACATTGAAGTAAAACAAGCAGAGGATATAACGTGTTTCATGAAGGCGCAATCGTCAGGCCAATCATGCTGATTTTTCTCGACTATTTATATATATGGGTAAGTGTTGCATTGTGGGTAATCTTGCCATATTTGGGGGTCATTTTTACTGGAGTGGCTTGTTTGTTTATTTGGTTATTTGTTTGGGTTAAAATTTTTTTTTTCATTTTGTATTATTTATTCTTTTAGGTTTTTTGATGTTTTATTAACTTATTACAAAAAATGGAGGGGGGATTTAATTAGGTCGCTTATTTAAAAGTTAGTCTTTGTCTGGGAAGATAATTAATGCTATTTTATTCGTTTCCAGTGTTTAGATTGCTTAATATAGTCTATGCTGTTATTTTTTGGCGGGGGAACAGTTTTTATTTATTTGGATTGATTATTTTTTTACTTGTTTTTGCTTATTTATATGAGTTCTAACGGTTATTTTAGCGGGGGCGATTTGTTAATTTGTTTATTTATTTGGATTAATTTTATTTGATTTTTTATTATTATCTTATTTATTATTTTGTATAATTTTATTTATTCTATTTGGTTTTCGATTTTTGATTAACGTAGTAATGTTTTTTTATCGTTATATAGTAGTTATCGCTATTTTTTTATTGTCCAATTTTGATTGGTTGTTGAAGTTCATTCCTACGGTTATTAACTGTTAGAATAGACTACAACAACCAATCCAAGTTCTTAAATGTTTGTAGCAGCAAAGTGTTATATAAAAAAAAAGACAATTAAAATTAATTATAAAAATGTCACATGAGTTACATCCCTTGTATAGAGGTAAAAATATATTTTGAATTTACGTTTATTAACGTATAACACATCCAAAGATATGGAATGCCTGAAGATGATCTCAGATGATTTGAAAGAGAAAATGGAATCTTTATATAATCTTTCTACAAAAGATCAAGAAATTAATTCATTGATTTGAAATCATTAAATCTAAAATAGACATAATACATCTAAATTATTCAACACCTACATTTGTGAATGGAAATACGATTTGTGAAGGGAACTGAGAAGGATCTGAATATATCTATATTTAGTTCCTCGTGCCATGTTTTTTCCAGATGTCAGTTATCAGTTATCTCCTGCTAATTTCCCTCTGAAAGTTATCCACTGCCTTAACCGGGTATTGAACTCACACTCTTGGGTCCTGTCACTGGATCTAACCAACGCCGTTATCCACTGTGCCAAGAGTATCCTTGGCACGGAACTAGAACAGTCTACCCCAGTGAGTGTAATAAAGGTTCAGTTCTTCGAAATTCCAACCTGAAGAAGGCCGGAGCGTACAACGCCGAAACGTTGTGGATAAATATGGCGACAATGATGAGGACAATAGTCCTAATAATGTAAGTAATGTAGAATTTCTTTGTTCCTAAGTGCCACGCGTTTATGATTTACACCCCATATACGCTTGGTCATGAACTAGAGACAATCAGTAGAATTTTTATTAATGACGGCTTCCATATTACTCTCATCAGACGCACTATTAAACAGAAAATTAAGCGCTTAAAGGAGCCAGTACTCTTTCGTCCCTCATTGTGTCTCCTATATTTAAACCCACCATGGCTAGGTAGAAATAGTTAAGTATTCGCTGACAAGATATCGGCGTGTATTACATCAAGTTTTTTGACTGTAAAGTTACGTGTTATTTTTTTAGACCCGTTCGGTGTTCCACTCTTTCGTTAATGATGGTCTATACTTTTTACGAAATAGTTCCTTGGTATATAAATTTAAATATCATTGTGATGCTGCATACATAGGACGGGCCAATTGGGGACCCGTATCAGTCAACACTTACCTGCACGTACAAGAGCAGATAACTCAAGTCTATATTCTAGGACGCCCCAAGCATTGCATGATTCAGCAATTGATCAGATCCTTCTGGATAACCCTGACGGTTAACATCAATATACAGATGATTGTTTCACTATTTTGCATAGAACTCGTTTCCCTCAGCATTTGAAGATTTCAGAAGCGGTTCATATAAAAATATACCAAGATTGCCTATGCAATCAAAAAGAACAGTTTACCAGATCATTGGAGGGCGTGAGTAATACTTTTTCATTTTATTCTCACTCAGAGCATTTACCTTTCATTCGTTAATTATTTTGACTAATAATTTACTTTTAATCATGTTCTAAAATTAAATTCCACTCATCTACTATTTGGTTCTTCTGAAGAAGAATTATCGCGAGAATTTTTACGAACAAATCTCGACACTTCTGTTTAAGTCAGTATATTTATTCTGTGATTTAAATTATTCTTATATATATATATATATATATATATATATATATATATACCTATAATTGTGTGTGTTCAGTGGTTGAAGAAAGATTAAAAAAAATGTCGTCGAAATTTCAAGGATTTCTTAGAAATTTTGTGGCATTTATTCATTTAAACCGATATGGTCCTTGCCAGCAAAAACAATAAAGGTTTTCAAGCACCGGATTTCGTTGATCTAACAAAGCATTGGTCAAAAGTGAAAGAAAGCTGAGTAAATATCTCAACTTAATGAGAAAAAATCAAATTGTAGAACATAAAACTGATGTTTTCTTTTCTAAAACAAGTGTCTCATTGATTTGTACGCTTATTAGGATTGATGAAGCAGAAAATAAAGCTTTGTATTTCGTACAAATTGCCTCGTAAAAATGCATTAGTACATCTCTTGAGTGCATTAAATTCTCCTCCACTTCTGGGTTAAATATCTGAGGTGGCTAGACTATTTAGCCTTGAGTCGTATCTATTTGAGAAAATAAACCTTGATAACAGGCAACCATCTTTGAAATACACCCGTGCTGATTTACAGATTATAAAAAGGAATCTGTGGAGAGTCATGTCCGCTTACATCATGTAGGTTCATGACATTCATTAGAAATGTAGGAGTGAATATAATGTAAATTTATAATAAAAACTTGTTTAATATAATATTTAATAAGTTTTGTCAGATAAGGGATGTCACAAAGAAAAATTCGAACAATGTGGAAAGCTTGAAAATTATATACTTTCCCCAAAATGGAAAAATATTGAGAAACCTAAGTTTACCGTATTGGGGACATCAATGAAGAATGAATTCATTCCTCAATCGAATTCATCGTTGAGACGATCTTATAAAATTTGTACAATGGCTGACAACAGTCATAAGGAGTCAAATAAAATCAGTTTGGAGGTGGCAGATATCAGCGAAAACTAAAGAAAAGAAGAGACACTTATATCTGAATATGAGTGGGTATCTAACCACATGAATCACTTCCCCATTAATGGAGTAAATCTCAAAGCCGTGTTGAAAGTGATAGTCCAACATGAGTTTGAAACTAGAAAACAAATGGCCAAACTGCTCTCGGCAATTGAGAGAGATTAACTGTAACCCTGAGAGAGTGATACTGCTAGGAGGTTACCTCCCTGAAGTTTAAACCTATTATATTTCATTTTCACCATGACTGAGATCTGATAGGGCCAGAGAAGTATAAGTAAAGTTATGAAAATTAAATAAATATATATCAATCGGCAGGAAGCATTTATTAAAAATATAGGCATAAAGATAAACAGCTTGTGTGTGTGTGTGTATATATACGTATGCTTAAAATTCAAAGCGTTTAATGTATGTACAATGCTAAGCTATGACATAAATAGGCGAAGCATAGAAATAAAGAAAATCGCTCGAAAAGAAAGAAACGTAGAAAGTTTGATGCTAAGAAAAACTAGAGATAGAAATGAATCAGAAAGACTGTGATGGGAGATAATGAAGAAGAGATTAAATGATGAACTAATTTCAATGTGTTTGGCTGTCAATCTGAGGATAGTGCAAATGATATGGTGATTACGAAGGTGTTTGGAGGGATCGATAGTGATGGCGACGTTATTCCTCCATTCATCTTTCTCGCGTGCGCTAGACTCAAAACCGAGGTTTACATTAAGGGCCTTGCAGAGGTAATGCACCCCTGGGGCTAGAGGCTGTGTTGTCGGAAGAACCTATTTCTGACAACAGGACTCTGCGCCATGACGCACAAGCAGGAGATCCCAGTCATGGATCTCACACAATTTCTGCCACCACATCACCCCTTACATCTGACAGCATAACTTCCCAGACTGCAACCCCTGTGTGGGGCGCAGATGTGTCAGAGACCAATAAAACTCCTTGTAACACCAAAAATAATTGAAGGTAACTATTATGGCGGCATTCACTAAGTTAAACAAGGGAACTGCCCAGAAGATTTGCAGAAAATTCCGAAGTTCTCTGGGGTTTGTAGTTATAGCGGTTTTATTGAATTTTAGTATTTCGATATATTCTGTATAATTTTTGTAAATATAGCTGTTAAATTGAGATAGTTATTTTTATTTTTGAGTAATTTAGATGGCATTTTATCCATCGCACCCTGTATATATATATATATATATATATATATAAAATGAACTCTCATGGATTATTATTATGTATATAACCAGTTAAACTTTTCTGAAGCACTGATAACAAATAAATGGTGCTCTTTGTGCCAAAAACCTCCAAACATCAATTCTTTGTCATTAACCTTTTCCTTCTCTTAGAACAAGAGAAGCGAGGTCACTTGCTACTGCTATGTAATCTGTGTAAATCCTCAATTAGTTGAGGATTGTGGGTTTATAGGTTTGAGAATCATCGGAGACATGTTCAGGAATTTATACACACACACACATATATATATATATATATATATATATATATATATATATATATATATATATATATATATACTGACATATACTCGACTTTCCTGTAATCAGGCAGTATCAGTTCTTAGGAAAGCGACAGTCCGACACCAGCACAATGAGATTTGATTAGAGAGCCATCCACACTTTTTGAAGGGCCAATACAGAGACCTGGTGCACTAGGTGCCACAAGATCCCCAAACGACCCTCCGCAGGTTTTGAATTCAGAGTTGTCCTTCTTCCAGACGAATTGCAATCCATTGCTATAGAACCAAGTATGTCCTGCTATTTATCCATAGCTGGAGGGAGAAGAATATGATTCATGCCTTTCCCAACATAACCGAATGAAATGGATTCGACTGAATTGAACTGGTCTCCAATTTGTTGATCCAAGTTTCTATCCATTACATACCGTGATATATATATATATATATATATATATATATATATATATATATATATATATATATATATATATAAATATATAATTTGAAAAAAAAACAAAAATCATAAATGTAGTTAAATGAAGAAATGTCGTAACTGAAAATTTTAAAATGATCCAAAAATTAAAATGAAAATTAAATTCAAAAAAATTTCAGTTATCTGTTCTGAATAAGACTTGTGTTTTTCAGTCCATCGTATTTATTACATATTGAACTGAATTGTATTTGATGAATATTGTCTTGAAAAGGTTTAATAAACCGAAACGTCAGACGTCGACATTTCTTTCATTTAACTACATTTAAGGATTTTGTTTGTTTTTTTCAAATTTCTTCATTCTGTCGGATTTATATCCATTTACACTTGCTTATATATATATATATATATATATATGTGTGTGTGTAGATCAGCATCTGACAGTAGGAAACGTTTTCTGTTTATTTTTTTATCGTCTGTGTGTTTCATTGATAGGCTGTGTGTCTATTTTTATACTGAATACAACGAATAAGACGATTCACAAAAAAGGGGAACATATACTAGTGTGTACACCCATAACTGAAAAAAGAAAGAAAATCATTAATAGTGCTTGTGTCTGAATTGAGATCGTGCATGTGAGTGATGCACTAAGTAGCAAGGTGCCTATGTTCCGCCAGAAAGAAGGACTAGGCAAGTCTTCTGCCTATGGTATTCTAGAAAAGAGGAAGAAATATACATCCGTTCTTTTATAGGCTTGAAACAATGCTACTCAGTAGGAAGTCTGTCGGAATTGGTGGACGTCATCCCCACGATACACCCACCACCAGATTAGAAAATATTTTTGTATACTCATATGCAAATATATTTGCGTCAAATATGTGTAAGTTTTTGTCGTATTAGAATGCTCTCTTTTGCATTGTCGACGCCATGTGACAGCGTTTTTGTTATTACTAAGCCAAACTGCTTCATGATTTTTGCAAAATGTGAAGTAAACTGACTGAGTCTTTGAAAGAAGAGTAGAATAAATATAATTTTTATTTTCATAGCTGAAAATATTTTTGTAAGAAAACGCTTTTCCATTTAGATAAGGAATGTGGGGGAAATATACCCGGATTTTAGATGGAAAAATAAAATCCATGTCACCATGTCCACAATAAAAACAATATAAACTTATAAAAAACGCGAAGAAATGATCTTTGCAGCAAAGGAATAAAAGCAAACTAAATATGACAATAACATTTATACAGGCAGGTTCAATATTTATATGTTGAAAATGAATGTTCTTTGTTGGAAGAGACCAATAGTCAGTGTGTTCAGAGTGATTGTTGTAAGTGAATCTGCAAAGTTCGAAGTTATTTTGTTGCAATGCGCCTGCGAAGTGATATGGACACCACTGTGTGTGTGTGTGTGTAGCACACCCCCTCGAGATGTCTGCAACTGCTGAATGGTTGTGTGTGACAGCAGTGATTTCAAACACTCAAAGAGAAAGGGATCTGGAAGTTACTTTCGTCGCGGCTTTGTATGTAGAAAGATCATCGCTGACTGACGCGTTGTCATAATAGCGTGTGTCGAGGCCGGGCCCGTTTACTGACTGTTCCGTTTCAGATCTCTTCACTGACTGTTTCGTTTCAGATCTCTTCACTGACTGTTTCGTTTCAGATCTCTTCACTGACTGTTCCGTTTCAGATCTCTTCACTGACAGTTCCGTTTCAGATCTCTTCACTGACTGTTCCGTTTCAGATCTGTTCTTGACTGTGGCGAGCCAGTCATTAGCTCACGAATTCTTATTTGAGCTATTGCGCGGGAACTTACTCCGTTGACAACACTTGACCT
Organism: Acanthosepion pharaonis; assembly: GCA_903632075.3. Classification (NCBI taxonomy): domain Eukaryota; kingdom Metazoa; phylum Mollusca; class Cephalopoda; order Sepiida; family Sepiidae; genus Acanthosepion; species Acanthosepion pharaonis. Next base: position 368,204 of record CAHIKZ030004450.1, on the reverse strand, counting down.
ATTTCCTAGTCAGTTGAAGTTCAACCGCGCAGACATTGGAGAGAGCATATCATATTACTTCTCTTATCCAATCATGTTCCAGAGACCACTTATTTCATTTTGGAGTCCTATTTTCTACAGAATTGTAAAGTTTTTTCGTGTCTCCTAATTTTAGTAGGATTTATTTGTATTTTTCTCTTACTTGTTTCGGCTTCATTTATTGGCCGTAAAATAAAGGAATTCATATCCTATAGGTGTAAAATTTTGCGACTTAATAGTAAATTTGCTAAGAAATTAGATATATTAATTTTAAATATTTTAATTCTTTAACTATAGACTTATTAGCATTCTATGATTCTAAAGTATTTTAAATTATAAATGAAGTTTATGTTCAAGACAAAAATTACTACTAAGAGCTTTGGTAATAGCTTTAAGGCAAATCTATCATTTACACCTTTAAAAGCATCTACCTTCATCTTATTACCAAATTTCTCGAACCTGAGTTGTACTTGAATAACGCCTAAGAAAACATGCTACTCTAAGTAGGCCTTGTGCTAGATTAAGCCAAACGCTTACAAAGACATCATTGTATATCGTACCTGCCAGTGAACGGAGGTTAGTTATTGTCTGCAAGTCTAATCTTTAACAGCGTCGACACGGATATCTAAATAGATGGGAATATTGTTTAAATCGAGTAACAGTGGAAATCGAGTAGGTGACCTTAAAATTTGAGAAAATACTACTGAACAACCATTACGAAAACCTCATGAGAAAAAAACAGACGTACTGAAAACCTTTGGAAATAACATTAAAATACAGGTGTTTGTAAAATCACCAAAATAATAATAAAATGCAGATTTCAAACAAATTCACTTGAAATAGGAAGAAAAATAGAAATGCTCTCTAAATAGCAAAAAAGCTATTTGTAAAATCTGGGAAAATAGTAAGAAGACAAAAAACATATGAAGCTAAAGTAAAGCAAAAAAAAAAATTAACCGTTACGTCTTAGCTGAAATAGATTTTTCATGATTTTCAAGAAATAGTGCTTTTAAAAAACTTTTTTTTTCTTTTTTTTAAAAACATAGTGTCTTCTGTGATAGTATAGATTAAATATATTCTACTAGACTACAGCGTGTTATTATAAGATTCCTTTGTAAAAACAAAATGTATATGTTTGGCCAGCCAAGTTTGGCTGATGCGTTTGAAATTGAGAAAGAAACAATCGGAAGTTTAGCAGGTCTTAGACACCGTAGTTCTTTAGATTTATGGCGCCTCTCATAGTGAGATGGCGAGGAAATTATTAGAGAATTCATTAGGGTTTAGAGTTCCTCCTGATGCCAAGCGGTAACTTCGTGTCAAACTAAGCTAACCTGTTTGGCGCCTCGATGATATCATTTCAGACCTATGACCTTCAACTGTACTAAACAGCAAATTTGGTTCCGGGTGTCATTAACTAGGCAGACAGTGTTTCATTTCACACTGGCATCATTGGTAGATATTAAAAAAAAAAGTCAAAAACCAGAAATATTTAGAAGATAGGCGCAAGACAATCTTTACTTCAATTAGAGTTTGTGTCTCTGCGAGATAAGCTTAATAAATAAACATGAACAAGAAGAAATTAAAACATGAACAAAAAGATAAAGAAACGAACTGAAATCGGCCCGAATATAGACCCAAAATATGTGTTAAAAAATGAAATTTAAATTTCTAAACTTACCCTTTCCTTTGTGCGCATGCGTAGTGGCATTAACTTAAATATCACTCGTGGTCAAATGAAGTCATAAAGGGCGAAACGCCTCAACTGAAAATATTTTTCCATTTGTCATAGACTTTTTCCCCGAAATTTTTTCTTGATACAGAAATATCTAGTATCTGTCTATATTTCTGAGATAAGGTGTTATGTACACTAGTTAAATTATTCAGACCATAAAATAAAGGGTTCAGTTCGACATTCCAAACACCTGAAGAAGGCCGGAGCGTACAACAGAGGACAATAGTCCGAATAATGTAAATAGTGTACAGAAATATCTATTTTGTCTTCCTAAACTTAGTAAATATAATAAATAGTAATAAATAGTAAGGCTAGTAACATGAGAATAAATCTTCTCAAAATAAAATTGTCCGTTAAATTAAATTAAAGTTTGGTGATATAGAATGTAAATCTATAAAATTATATAAAATCTATATCAATCTATATAATCTATATCTATAAAATCTATATAAATCTATATAAAATTATATAAAATCTATATAAATCTATAAAATCTATAATTGTATGCAAATTATTTGCAGCCATTTTTTTAAATCTGTATATCTTTGATTTGTAATATTATTAATAGTAGATAAGGTTATTTTTTTATTTGCTGTAAGCAAAACATGAATCAAAAGATCCGTAGATAATTTCTGCCTCTTGATTAAAACATAACCTTCAGTTAATGGTCATTAATATATAAGTGGATTAAATATATAGGAATCCCTAAAATGGATTATTTGTGAGAAAAACAGCTAACTCAGACATAGAATAAGAACAGTGTTATGCAGAAACCAAATAAGTGATCGTCTTTGTGGAAAGGTGCGTCACTCTTATAGACTTTAAGAATTATTAAGATATTTATTGGGAATTGAAAAAGGACAACATTATTAGTACAGTTTTCAGTGAAGCAAGCGAAGTTTCAAATTGACATTTACAAATAAAACGTCAGCGTGTCACTTTAAAAAGTCAGGGTTCGTTTTGTCACTGTAGTTATATTATGAACAAAACTCCCACTTCTAGAATGATAACATCAATATTTTTTCGATTCTGAGAAATGTTGTGAGTAAAGGAAATTCTAATGAATGCTAGTTATCAAAAAAATAGTCGTAAATATTTCCCCTATTTACGACGGGACCAGATTTCTTTCGATTTATCTCGTCATAAACGGACTGCCATTAAGACCATATAAATTTTTATAATAAGTTGGTCCACCAATGTAAACCTACCTTCTGCGCCACTAATTTTCAAGACTTAAGGAGATTAAAAAATAAGGAACTTTTTTTTTAATGTTTACACCGTTTTTCTCCTGACCGGTGCTAGACATATTTGCTGTCTACGCAAAGGACTAATTTTTCAACTTTTCAGACTGCCTTAATTTAGTTAAGTTTTTGATTTAATTGTACACCATTTTTCTAACGGACTATTTTTTTTTCACTCTTTTTAGTTAAAAATTGTTTATTTTTCGAACTTTCTTATTTTGACCTTTTGTTTTTTCCTTTTCATTTCCTTTTGTTTTTCCTTTTAACCGTTTTACTTCTTTTTTGTTATTAATTATTTCTGTTCTGAGTTCTTTTTTTTTCAGTACCCACACCCCGGAGTTTTTCTGTTTATTTTTCGTTTCTCGTTTGACCTTTTTAATTTTTACGTGTTAATTATTTCTGTGTTACCCGTTTAAAAAAAAAAAAAAAAAAGTCTACGTGTTTTATTTTAATTTTTGTAATCTCTGTCCCTCCTCTTTTTTTAACGTTTTGGGTTGACCGTTTTTTTTAGCGGCAGCCATTTTGTAAATTGTAACCTTTTTTTTTTGTTTCGTACGTATTGCGTTTTCTCTTTTCCGTTTATAACTATTAGTTTTATTGTGTAATTTGTTGCTTTCTTGTCTGTTGTCCTTTAAATTTTTGTTCTTTCTTCATTTTCGTGAACCTTGTTCACATTTTCTCGTCTGTATATTTGGTTTTTGTATCTGTTTATATTTGTGGTTATAATTTTTGCACACGTCCTCCTGTTTGATTTTTTTTGTCTGTTGATATTTGTTTAATTGTTTGTAGGCCAAACTTTATTTTTACCCTCCCCTTTTATTTTTTTTCTCTCCCTCCCTCCGCCTATAAGGCGGTTCCCCACCCGTATTTACCCCTCCCCTCCCCTCTTATTATTATTTAAAAATGGAGAAAAAAAAGGATAAAAAACCACCCTCCTTTTTTTATATTAAAAAAAAGCCCAAAAAGGCTATTCGAAAGCACCTGTTCAACCCAACCAAAAAAGACCCCCCGGACAAAGACAGTTTGGAAGAGTTTCCAGCTCTTAATACCTCTTCCCCTAGCAGTGTGGAATCTGTTGGGGAAAAAGTCAATAAAAATGAAAAATTTACTTCTACGGAAGCTCAGAATGGCAACAACAATGACTCAACTATGGAGGCCAATAATGGCCAAGAATCTGAAAAATCCAAAAATGAACCGCAAACTGAGCCTGAGGCCGGGGAATCGCCCTCTTGTTGGTCGTCCCCTCCAAAGTGCATTATCAATTTAGCGGAGTTCTTGGAGCGTGCCAAAAGTTACGCACACCTTGTTGTAGATGGTGGACTTTTGGAAGACCCCAAGAATTGAAAAAATTGACAAAAGAATAGTGTCGGTTTTCGTCGTGGACAAGCGTACGCGCAAAATTTGTCGCTCGACGAAAAACACAGTGTTAAAAGCATTGGAATCCTTCGGGTTCAAGCCCTTAGAATAGTTAAGGGTGCTAAATTTTTCATGTGGGACGTACTGTTGCCCACATCAGAAGATTGCGTCGCCGCGGCTAGCCGTGAGCTTATTAACAAAGAAATAATACTGCGTACAGAGTACGAAGGCCGACGTAAGACCAGGGTAACGGTATACGAGGTCCCTCCTCAGGTTATCGGGGAACATCTCGCGGCGTTCTTCTCTCAGTATGGCGAAATTCTGGGAGCTTCCTGTGATAGCCTGAGCGGGGGGTGGAGCTTTGACATCATGTTGGACGAGAAAGCCTTCCGCTCCATCCCCAACTGTCTGGATGTTGGCGTCTTGAAATTACCGGTCATTGTGACGGGTCGAAGACCGGTATGCTGGAGGTGTGGAGTGACTGGTCATCTCTCCTCCTCCTGCCCAGAGAAGAAGGCCTCTGGAAGTCAAGCGCCAGTTACTCAAGATCCCCTCTGACCGCGTCTCTAAATTCCGCCTCGCCTGTAATGGGCGTACCAGCCTCCGGGACCGGGTCGGTTAATCCTCCGGTCGGCGCAACATCGAAAGCCACATTCCCCAAAGAGCCTTCGCCCGCTGCCGGTGCAGTTGTGGAGAAGGGGAGGGGAATGGCTGGTTGCTGGTAAGGCCAGAGGGAAGCGCCGGACAGCGGGTCCTCAGTCCCCTGAAGCCCCTAGGAAGAAAGGCACATACAGCCCCACTCCCTCTAACAACGTTAAGGGCGATGCCCCGGCCTCTGAAGAATCATTTGAAGAAAAACAAAAAGAGATTCGACCCCGGTTATGAAAAATCAGAAAAACTCAAAGAATTAAAAAAGAGGCTGGATTCGGAAAGAAAAGACCCAATCCCTTCTACGTCCTCTAGTAGACCCGCCCCTTCTCCGAAGAAACAACCCCTTCATCGCCTGCTATTTCACCATCAAAGGCCAAACCCACCAGTAGGGATCCCAGCCCCTATAGGCATAGATCCTTTTATACCCCCATGAACACTCCCTCCTTCCCCGTTAAACAAAAAAACCCACCCCCTTCATACCCCCAAGCAATCACCGGCAAAAAAATGCTGAGATGCCTCCTCCTGCTCCCAAGCGGCAAAGAAGCCCAACACAAAAGAAGAAAAAAAAGATAGAAAAAAAGATTTATTTTCAACACAGGAGAGGAGGTATGCCGTATTTCCCCCTGCCCAGGCCGAAAGAGCCCGGGACTATAGTAACAGGGTCAAAGATCTGAAGTTCCTGCTTTCAATCAAACAGTTTGCTGACCTTGACATTGAGGAGCCTAAAACTTCCCAAATGCCCAGAGGGTCCTGACAGTTATTAGGTCAGGACCTGCAGCCAATCAGACTTGGGCGATGGTGGAAGAAGCCGTAAATGCCTGTAAGATGGCTTTGCCCATCGCCATAGTCGAAAACGATAAATTAAAAAAGTTACAACAGTTCTGTGCAGGGAGGGTCCCCGTTTTAGTTCACCCATCCCTGTATAGAGCTCTTAAATTGACCTTCCCCTGGGATATCGGCGGTATCTCCCAAGACGGCACCATCAAGAATGAGATGGGCCATGGGTCTATGGGAGACGCGGTCGGTATCCTTACCCCGGCCATGTTTAATGCTGGTAAGCAACCCTAATCGGACTTCTCATGTCTCTCTGGTTAGCTACGTTAAATGTGCGGGGCCTGAGGTCCGAGTCTCGCAGGGCGAGGCTCTCTCGTGACCTTCAGCGCCTCGGGGTGAATGTTTGTTGTGTGCAAGAGACCCGTTTTTCTTCTCATGACCGTGAGGATATACTGTCTAAGGGGTTCGCCCTTTTTTCAGCATGTTTTGATGGTCGTTCGAGGGGTGTCTCTTGGCTAGTGAGCAAGTCTTTGGAGGCTGCATGTTCCCTTGTCTTCGCAGATCCGGCGGGCAGGCTTTGCGTGCTGGATGTTACTATAAAGGATAAGGCTTTACGTCTCATTGGGGTTTATGCGCCCAATGTTCATGCTGAGCGGCCTGCTTTGTTTCGGCAGATCGAGCCGTTTTTGACGACTTCTCGTCGGGTAGTCTTAGCGGGGGATTGGAATGCCGTCCTTGACCCCGATATAGATCGTATAGGTAAAAAACCGGGTACTAACAATCCTGATGTGAAGGCATTTCGGGACTTTATCGACAGGTTTGATCTTGTCGATAAGTACCGGAATGAGCACCCTCAGGAGGTAGCATGGACTTGGACAACTAGTGGCAACTCGGCCAGTGGCTCGCTTGCGAGCTATCTGGACCGAGTGTTAGTTAGGAGAGTCGACGTAGGGCTCTTAGAGTGTCCAAGTTTCCATTATATAGTTTACACGGATCATAGGCTTGTCCGGGTCCGTGTAAACTTAGATAAGCCTAAGGTTAGATTGGCTGGTTACTGAAATTTAACTGTTCACTTTTCGGTGAACAGGATTTCCGGGACCAGCTGCTACTAATGATTCAGAGGGAATTGACGGGGGCGGTTGTGGGAAACGCCTGGTGGGGAAAATTAAAATCAAAAATTAGAACGTTTGCTGCCGATTTTAGTCGTCGACTCAATCTAGATAGACTAGCGGCGCAAACGGCATTAGAAGATAAAGTTGATCGGGCCGTCAAATCCCGTGTTAGTGGGGACATAGTCTTAGCTAAGGCAGAGTTGGCCTCCTTGCTTATCAAGAAGGATCAAGCTCTGGTAGTTAGGGCTAGGCTAAAGAGAATGTCTTCTGAGGCGACGAATATGGCCGCAGAATTGCGTGCAGAGGAAAATCGGAACGCGGCTAAGCGACATATAGCGTGCGTCACATTGCCGGATAAGCGGACCGTGACTACAAGCGCGGGCATATGCGAGGCCTTTCGGCTTTATTTCCAGGATCTTTTCACCAGGGAGCCCGGTCTGAGCTCTGCTCAGTTCGATGCCTATTTGGCTGACTTTCCCTGCCTTGAGGCAGCTGAAGCGGCTAGGTGCGAGGGTCCCATAACAGAGTCGGAAATCTGGGATGCGCTGAAGCAGGTTGGCCTGGATAAGTCTCCGGGACTAGATGGACTTCCCTACGAAGTGTACTTGAGGCTGTCGCCCGTTTTGTTCCTTTGCTGCAGCTGATTTACAACCACTGGATGAGGCAGGGGTCTTTACCTCGACGCTTCACCAGGGGTGTGATCAAGTTGTTGCGTAAGGACAAGAACGGTGGGGATGGGTTAGGGAACTTTCGCCCTTTGACGATGTTAAATACTGACTTAAAGATTTTGGCGAAGATCTTAGCCAACCGTTTGCAGCTTGTCCTGTCTCGTCTGATTGGCCCCGAACAGACTTGTGCTGTGAAGGGCAGGACGATTCAGGATAACCTTCATATGGTACGCTTGATCTTAGAACAAGTCGACAGTGAAGCCGCGCTGATCAATTTAGATCAGTCCAAGGCCTTCGATAGGGTTGACCATCGGTTTCTGGAGGCTGTCCTGTCGGCGGCCGGTTTCGGAGCCGACTTTCGCTCCTGGATCCGGCTCTTGTATGCGACCCCCGGTGCGCTGGTGGAAGTGAATGGGGTAAGGTCGGAGCCTTTCGTATTGTCTCGCTCCATTCGTCAAGGTTGTCCGCTATCGCCCTTGCTTTACGTTCTTGCGTTGGAACCATTCCTTCGCAAGTTAAAGGCGAATCCGGTCCTGCGCGGAATTACCCTGCCGGGCGCTACCACCTCGGCCAGGTATTCTGCCTATGCTGACGACGTTTCGGCTCTTGTGTCGAGCAGAGCCGAGATTGACGAAGTCAGCAAAGAAATAAGTGGGTATGAGATGGTGACAGGGGCCAGGATCAACCGTGATAAGTCTGTGGGCTTGCGGTTGGGTGCGTGGAAGGAGTTTCTCTTCCCGGACCTTTCCTCTGGACGGATGGGCCGATCAAGATACTCGGCGTCTGGTTCGGTCCTGATCTCCAGTTGGAAATGAACTGGTCGGAGGTACAAGGGAAGGCCGAGATCGCGGTTAATCTGTGGTCTCGGAGGAGACTTTCCCTGAAGGGAAGGGCGGAAGTATGTGTTTCACACATCTATCCGATCCTCCTCTACCGACTCTCTGTGCTTCCACTCCCGTATGCCCGACTAATGCAATTAGTCAGGACCTTGTTCTCTTTCTTGTGGAGAGGCAAGGCCCCTATGGTATCTCGCGAGGTCTGTTGCCTCCATCCCTCTGAGGGCGGTCTGGGGATGCCTAGCATTGAGATCCGTCAATATATGCTTCGCATTACCTTTTTAGACCGAATGTGTCGTGGGTCGAATGAGGAGGGTGCCTTTTGGAAAGAAGACGTCCAGAAACATTTTCCATCCCTGAAAAGTGTGCACTCGTGCGAACAAGAGGCCGGCCGTTTACCACGTGCCGAGTGCTCTTTTTTATCGTGAATGTCGTCGCGCTCTGAAGCTCCTCTTACGGGTTTCGGATGGTCTCTCCAACGCCCAGGCGTTGTCTCGCAAAGGCATTATATCAAGTTTTAGTTAGGGGGTCCGTACAAGATGATCTGATTGGCGAGCTCGGTCTTACGAAGCGGGAGGCTCGCTCGATATGGCCTTTGGGCGCCCGGGTTGAAATGTCTCAATAACGATGAGGCATCACTCACCTGGCTGGTGATTCGTAAAGCCCTCTGGGTCAGCAAGAGACTTTGTTCAGCAGGCTTGGAGAATTGTCCAAACTGTCGTCGCTGTACGGGGGAAGTCGAGACTATTGGTCACGCCTTCTTTCAGTGCAGGGTGATAGTGCCGTTGTGCAAGTTTCTTGAGGGCCTCATGGTTCGCATGCTGCATGGAAAGGTTTTTGTCCTGGATGCCAGAGCTGTTTGTAGCAATGTGGTGCCGCAGATGACGAAGGCTGAACACTATGTGTTCTGTTGCTTACTAGGGGTTATGAGAGTCGTGATTTGGACGACGCGTCAGAAGGGATTCCATGAGGGCGAGAAGTTCACTTCTTCCCAACTGATCTTGTTCTTTAAGCATCAGCTTAAAGTCAAGATCAGGACGGAAAACGGCGGCTCACCTCATCGGAATTCAGCAAAAGGTGGGTGATTCTTGCGCGAATGTGCCGAGTAAAGGGGCTGACCTTGAGTGGCATTTGGATGCCGGTTAGGCATTAAGGATATTGTTTTCCTGGGTTGAACATAGGCAACCCATCCCGGAGTTAGGTTAGATTAGGTTTTTTGTATTTTTTCTTTTAGTTTTTTCTATTCTGGTAAACTTAGCTAAGGTGTATTTGCTCATTGGTCCCCTTTTATTTCTGTCCCCTTTTTTTTTCTTCCTTTAGTTTAACTCCCCATCCCCTCCCTCGTTTTTTTAGGTGGTCAGTAATGTCAGTTCTCTGGTAGATGTGGGGCGCCTTTCGTTTCGTGTGTGTGTTTTTCGTACTTGTTGTTGTGTATAAATGAGTGTGTGCCTGTGTGAGTGCTTGGGATGAATGAGTGTGGCTTTATTTTCATAAGTCCCGCATCGATTTCGTCCAGTTAACTGATATTTCTGCCACATTCAAGAGTTTGTGGGGGGTTTTATTACTAACACTAATTTTATTTGGTTTCTTGTAAATATATTTTGTCATTTTGTATAATTTCATTGGGGTTCATTTTTAAAAGTTGTTGTTTTTTATGCCCCTCCCCCCACGGACAAATATTTTGTACATAAGGGGATTATTTAGGTTTTTTCATGGAGTCAAAGAGGCATTTTGGTGTTTGTAGTAAGAAAGGTATGGATAAATGTGTTGTTTTGGTGAAAGGAATATTGTTCTGTATGATAGGGTCAGTGATTGTGGCTAGCTAAGTTTAATCTAAGACTAGTGATGACCGTCCTTCACCCCAATCCCCTTTTCGGCCTTGTGCCACATTTGTACATATGTGCAATAAATAATAGATAGTCGAGATTAAGCGTTTACACCGTTTTTTCTCCTGACCGGTGCTAGACATATTTGCTGTCTACCAAAGGACTATTTTTTCAACTTTTCAGACTGCCTTAATTTAGTTAAGTTTTTTGATTTAATTATACACCATTTTTCTAACGTATTTTTTTTGACTCTTTTGTTAAAACTTGTCATTTTTCGAACTTTCTCATTTTGACCTTTTGTTTTTTCCTTTTCATTTCCTTTCCCTTTTAACCGTTACTTCTTTTTGTTATTAATTATTTCTGTTCTGAGTTCATTTTTTTCAGTACCCACACCCCGGAGTTTTTCTGTTTATTTTTCGTTTCTCGTTTGACCTTTTTAATTTTTACGTGTTAATTATTTCTGTGTTACCCGTTTAAAAAAAAAAAAAAAAAAAAAAAAAAAAAAAAAAAACGTTTTTTTAATTTTTGTAATCTCTGTCCCTCCTCTTTTTTTAACGTTTTTTCTTTATTGGGTTGACCGTTTTTTTTTAGCGGCAGCCATTTTGTAAATTGTAACTTTTTTTTGTTTCGTACGTATTGCGTTTTCTCTTTTCCGTTTATAACTATTAGTTTTATTGTGTAATTTGTTGCTTTCTTGTCTGTTGTCCTTTAAATTTTTGTTCTTTCTTCATTTTCGTGAACCTTGTTCACATTTTCTCGTCTGTATATTTGGTTTTTTGTATCTGTTTACATTTGTGGTTATAATTTTTTTCCTCCTGTTTTTTTTTTTGTCTGTTGATATTTGTTTAATTGTTTGTTTGTGATAGGCCAAACTTTATTTTTACCCTCCCCTTTTATTTTTTTCTCTCCCTCCCTCCGCCTATAAGGCGGTTCCCCCACCCGTATTTACCCCTCCCCTCTTATTATTATTTAAAATGGAGAAAAAAAAGGATAAAAAACCACCCTCCTTTTTATTATTAAAAAAAGCCCAAAAGGCTATTCGAAAGCACCTGTTCAACCCAACCAAAAAAGACCCCCCGGACAAAGACAGTTTGGAAGAGTTTCCAGCTCTTAATACCTCTTCCCCTAGCAGTGTGGAATCTGTTGGGGAAAAAGTCAATAAAAATGAAAAATTTACTTCTACGGAAGCTCAGAATGGCAACAACAATGACTCAACTATGGAGGCCAATAATGGCCAAGAATCTGAAAAATCCAAAAATGAACCGCAAACTGAGCCTGAGGCCGGGGAATCGCCCTCTTGTTGGTCGTCCCCTCCTAAGTGCATTATCAATTTAGCGGAGTTCTTGGAGCGTGCCAAAAGTTACGCACACCTTGTTGTAGATGGTGGACTTTTGGAAGACCCCCAAGAATTGAAAAAAATTGACAAAAGAATAGTGTCGGTTTTCGTCGTGGACAAGCGTACGCGCAAAATTTGTCGCTCGACGAAAAACACAGTGTTAAAAGCATTGGAATCCTTCGGGTTCAAGCCCCTTAGAATAGTTAAGGGTGCTAAATTTTTCATGTGGGACGTACTGTTGCCCACATCAGAAGATTGCGTCGCCGCGGCTAGCCGTGAGCTTATTAACAAAGAGATAATACTGCGTACAGAGTACGAAGGCCGACGTAAGACCAGGGTAACGGTATACGAGGTCCCTCCTCAGGTTATCGGGGAACATCTCGCGGCGTTCTTCTCTCAGTATGGCGAAATTCTGGGAGCTTCCTGTGATAGCCTGAGCGGGGGGTGGAGCTTTGACATCATGTTGGACGAGAAAGCCTTCCGCTCCATCCCCAACTGTCTGGATGTTGGCGTCTTGAAATTACCGGTCATTGTGACGGGTCGAAGACCGGTATGCTGGAGGTGTGGAGTGACTGGTCATCTCTCCTCCTCCTGCCCAGAGAAGAAGGCCTCTGGAAGTCAAGCGCCAGTTACCCAAGATCCCCCTCTGACCGCGTCTCTAAATTCCGCCTCGCCTGTAATGGGCGTACCAGCCTCCGGGACCGGGTCGGTTAATCCTCCGGTCGGCGCAACATCGAAAGCCACATTCCCCAAAGAGCCTTCGCCCGCTGCCGGTGCAGTTGTGGAGAAGGGGAGGGGAATGGCTGGTTGCTGGTAAGGCCAGAGGGAAGCGCCGGACAGCGGGTCCTCAGTCCCCTGAAGCCCCTAGGAAGAAAGGCACATACAGCCCCACTCCCTCTAACAACGTTAAGGGCGATGCCCCGGCCTCTGAAGAATCATTTGAAGATAAACAAAAGAGATTCGACCCCGGTTATGAAAAATCGGAAAAACTCAAAGAACTGAAAAAGAGGCTAGATTCAGAAAGAAAAGACCCAATCCCTTCTACGTCCTCTAGTAGACCCGCCCTTTCTCCGAAGAAACAACCCCCTTCATCGCCTGCTATTTCACCATCAAAGGCCAAACCCTCCAGTAGGGATCCCAGCCCCTATAGGCATAGATCCTTTTATACCCCCATGAACACTCCCACCCTTCCCCGTTAAACAAAAACCCACCCCCTTCATACCCCCAAGCAATCACCGGCAAAAAATGCTGAGATGCCTCCTCCTGCTCCCAAGCGGCAAAGAAGCCCAACACAAAAAAGAAGAAAAAAAATAGAAAAAAAGATTTATTTTCAACACAGGAGAGGAGGTATGCCGTATTTCCCCTGCCCAGGCCGAAAGAGCCCGGGACTATAGTAACAGGGTCAAAGACTTGAAGTTCCTGCTTTCAATCAAACAGTTTGCTGACCTTGACATTGAGGAACCTAAAACTTCCCAAATGCCCAGAGGGTCCTGACAGTTATTAGGTCAGGACCTGCAGCCAAATCAGACTTGGGCGATGGTGGAGGAAGCCGTAAATGCCTGTAAGATGGCTTTGCCCATCGCCATAGTCGAAAACGACAAATTAAAAAATTACAACAGTTCTGTGCAGGGAGGGTCCCCGTTTTAGTTCACCCATCCCTGTATAGAGCTCTTAAATTGACCTTCCCTGGGATATCGGCGGTATCTCCCAAGACGGCACCATCAAGAATGAGATGGGCCATGGGTCTATGGGAGACGCGGTCGGTATCCTTACCCCGGCCATGTTTAATGCTGGTAAGCAACCCTAATCGGACTTCTCATGTCTCTCTGGTTAGCTACGTTAAATGTGCGGGGCCTGAGGTCCGAGTCTCGCAGGGCGAGGCTCTCTCGTGACCTTCAGCGCCTCGGGGTGAATGTTTGTTGTGTGCAAGAGACCCGTTTTTCTTCTCATGACCGTGAGGATATACTGTCTAAGGGGTTCGCCCTTTTTCAGCATGTTTTGATGGTCGTTCGAGGGGTGTCTCTTGGCTAGTGAGCAAGTCTTTGGAGGCTGCATGTTCCCTTGTCTTCGCAGATCCGGCGGGCAGGCTTTGCGTGCTGGATGTTACTATAAAGGATAAGGCTTTACGTCTCATTGGGGTTTATGCGCCCAATGTTCATGCTGAGCGGCCTGCTTTGTTTCGGCAGATCGAGCCGTTTTTGACGACTTCTCGTCGGGTAGTCTTAGCGGGGGATTGGAATGCCGTCCTTGACCCCGATATAGATCGTATAGGTAAAAAAACCGGGTACTAACAATCCTGATGTGAAGGCATTTCGGGACTTTATCGACAGGTTTGATCTTGTCGATAAGTACCGGAATGAGCACCCTCAGGAGGTAGCATGGACTTGGACAACTAGTGGCAACTCGGCCAGTGGCTCGCTTGCGAGCTATCTGGACCGAGTGTTAGTTAGGAGAGTCGACGTAGGGCTCTTAGAGTGTCCAAGTTTCCATTATATAGTTTACACGGATCATAGGCTTGTCCGGGTCCGTGTAAACTTAGATAAGTTTAAGGTTAGATTGGCTGGTTACTGGAAATTTAACTGTTCACTTTTCGGTGAACAGGATTTCCGGGACCAGCTGCTACTAATGATTCAGAGGGAATTGACGGGGGCGGTTGTGGGAAACGCCTGGTGGGGAAAATTAAAATCAAAAATTAGAACGTTTGCTGCCGATTTTAGTCGTCGACTCAATCTAGATAGACTAGCGGCGCAAACGGCATTAGAAGATAAAGTTGATCGGGCCGTCAAATCCCGTGTTAGTGGGGACATAGTCTTAGCTAAGGCAGAGTTGGCCTCCTTGCTTATCAAGAAGGATCAAGCTCTGGTAGTTAGGGCTAGGCTAAAGAGAATGTCTTCTGAGGCGACGAATATGGCCGCAGAATTGCGTGCAGAGGAAAATCGGAACGCGGCTAAGCGACATATAGCGTGCGTCACATTGCCGGATAAGCGGACCGTGACTACAAGCGCGGGCATATGCGAGGCCTTTCGGCTTTATTTCCAGGATCTTTTCACCAGGGAGCCCGGTCTGAGCTCTGCTCAGTTCGATGCCTATTTGGCTGACTTTCCCTGCCTTGAGGCAGCTGAAGCGGCTAGGTGCGAGGGTCCCATAACAGAGTCGGAAATCTGGGATGCGCTGAAGCAGGTTGGCCTGGATAAGTCTCCGGGACTAGATGGACTTCCCTACGAAGTGTACTTGAGGCTGTCGCCCGTTTTTGTTCCTTTGCTGCAGCTGATTTACAACCACTGGATGAGGCAGGGTCTTTACCTCGACGCTTCACCAGGGGTGTGATCAAGTTGTTGCGTAAGGACAAGAACGGTGGGGATGGGTTAGGGAACTTTCGCCCTTTGACGATGTTAAATACTGACTTAAAGATTTTGGCGAAGATCTTAGCCAACCGTTTGCAGCTTGTCCTGTCTCGTCTGATTGGCCCCGAACAGACTTGTGCTGTGAAGGGCAGGACGATTCAGGATAACCTTCATATGGTACGCTTGATCTTAGAACAAGTCGACAGTGAAGCCGCGCTGATCAATTTAGATCAGTCCAAGGCCTTCGATAGGGTTGACCATCGGTTTCTGGAGGCTGTCCTGTCGGCGGCCGGTTTCGGAGCCGACTTTCGCTCCTGGATCCGGCTCTTGTATGCGACCCCGGTGCGCTGGTGGAAGTGAATGGGGTAAGGTCGGAGCCTTTCGTATTGTCTCGCTCCATTCGTCAAGGTTGTCCGCTATCGCCCTTGCTTTACGTTCTTGCGTTGGAACCATTCCTTCGCAAGTTAAAGGCGAATCCGGTCCTGCGCGGAATTACCCTGCCGGGCGCTACCACCTCGGCCAGGTATTCTGCCTATGTTGACGACGTTTCGGCTCTTGTGTCGAGCAGAGCCGAGATTGACGAAGTCAGCAAAGAAATAAGTGGGTATGAGATGGTGACAGGGGCCAGGATCAACCGTGATAAGTCTGTGGGCTTGCGGTTGGGTGCGTGGAAGGGAGTTTCTCTTCCCGGACCTTTCCTCTGGACGGATGGGCCGATCAAGATACTCGGCGTCTGGTTCGGTCCTGATCTCCAGTTGGAAATGAACTGGTCGGAGGTACAAGGGAAGGCCGAGATCGCGGTTAATCTGTGGTCTCGGAGGAGACTTTCCCTGAAGGGAAGGGCGGAAGTATGTGTTTCACACATCTATCCGATCCTCCTCTACCGACTCTCTGTGCTTCCACTCCCGTATGCCCGACTAATGCAATTAGTCAGGACCTTGTTCTCTTTCTTGTGGAGAGGCAAGGCCCCTATGGTATCTCGCGAGGTCTGTTGCCTCCATCCCTCTGAGGGCGGTCTGGGGATGCCTAGCATTGAGATCCGTCAATATATGCTTCGCATTACCTTTTTTAGACCGAATGTGTCGTGGGTCGAATGAGGAGGGTGCCTTTTGGAAAGAAGACGTCCAGAAACATTTTCCATCCCTGAAAAGTGTGCACTCGTGCGAACAAGAGGCCGGCCGTTTACCACGTGCCGAGTGCTCTTTTTATCGTGAATGTCGTCGCGCTCTGAAGCTCCTCTTACGGGTTTCGGATGGTCTCTCCAACGCCCAGGCGTTGTCTCGCAAGGCATTATATCAAGTTTTAGTTAGGGGTCCGTACAAGATGATCTGATTGGCGAGCTCGGTCTTACGAAGCGGGAGGCTCGCTCGATATGGCCTTGGGCGCCCGGGTTGAAATGTCTCAATAACGATGAGGCATCACTCACCTGGCTGGTGATTCGTAAAGCCCTCTGGGTCAGCAAGAGACTTTGTTCAGCAGGCTTGGAGAATTGTCCAAACTGTCGTCGCTGTACGGGGGAAGTCGAGACTATTGGTCACGCCTTCTTTCAGTGCAGGGTGATAGTGCCGTTGTGCAAGTTTCTTGAGGGCCTCATGGTTCGCATGCTGCATGGAAAGGTTTTTGTCCTGGATGCCAGAGCTGTTTGTAGCAATGTGGTGCCGCAGATGACGAAGGCTGAACACTATGTGTTCTGTTGCTTACTAGGGGTTATGAGAGTCGTGATTTGGACGACGCGTCAGAAGGGATTCCATGAGGGCGAGAAGTTCACTTCTTCCCAACTGATCTTGTTCTTTAAGCATCAGCTTAAAGTCAAGATCAGGACGGAAAAACGGCGGCTCACCTCATCGGAATTCAGCAAAAGGTGGGTGATTCTTGCGCGAATGTGCCGAGTAAAAGGGGCTGACCTTGAGTGGCATTTGGATGCCGGTTAGGCATTAAGGATATTGTTTTCCTGGGTTGAACATAGGCAACCCATCCCGGAGTTAGGTTAGATTAGGTTTTTTGTATTTTTTTTTAGTTTTTTCTATTCTGGTAAACTTAGCTAAGG
Source organism: Acanthosepion pharaonis (assembly GCA_903632075.3). Taxonomy (NCBI): domain Eukaryota; kingdom Metazoa; phylum Mollusca; class Cephalopoda; order Sepiida; family Sepiidae; genus Acanthosepion; species Acanthosepion pharaonis. Next base: position 351,263 of record CAHIKZ030004450.1, on the reverse strand, counting down.
TGTATTTGCTCATTGGTCCCCTTTTATTTCTGTCCCCTTTTTTTTTTCCTTTAGTTTAACTCCCCATCCCCTCCCTCGTTTTTTAGGTGGTCAGTAATGTCAGTTCTCTGGTAGATGTGGGGCGCCTTTCGTTTCGTGTGTGTGTTTTTTCGTACTTGTTGTTGTGTATAAATGAGTGTGTGCCTGTGTGAGTGCTTGGGATGAATGAGTGTGGCTTTATTTTCATAAGTCCCGCATCGATTTCGTCCAGTTAACTGATATTTCTGCCACATTCAAGAGTTTGTGGGGGGTTTTATTACTAACACTAATTTTATTTGGTTTCTTGTAAATATATTTTGTCATTTTGTATAATTTCATTGGGGTTCATTTTTAAAAGTTGTTGTTTTTTATGCCCCTCCCCACGGACAAATATTTTGTACATAAGGGGATTATTTAGGTTTTTTCATGGAGTCAAAGAGGCATTTTGGTGTTTGTAGTAAGAAAGGTATGGATAAATGTGTTGTTTTGGTGAAAGGAATATTGTTCTGTATGATAGGGTCAGTGATTGTGGCTAGCTAAGTTTAATCTAAGACTAGTGATGACCGTCCTTCACCCCAATCCCCTTTTCGGCCTTGTGCCACATTTGTACATATGTGCAATAAATAATAGATAGTAGAGATTAAGAAATTGAATCCAGAGACTCTGCCCGACTGCGATTTAGTCAACCCATTATGCAGGAACAGTCTTCCCAAGAATATACCAAACTAACTGTAAATATTGTGTACCTATTCTTTGTTTCAATACATTTTGTTAACGTACATTTTGTGTTGTATTATTCCATGCTTATTTAAGCAATAATTTCTCTCTTGATAAGGGGTGGAGATCAGTGAAATAAAATTCGCATTTTGACAATATCAGCTCTGCACAAGAATCGTCTCGGTTCTTCAACGAGTCTCATCAAAATCCGATGGCATCTGCTGACTATTTTTGCAGTTTCCGGTGTTGCTTTATCTTTTTGTCACTCAGGACGTAGGTGATCATGAACCTCCACATCTTCCTGTCTCTTGTAGCTCTTAAGCTGATTTCATCTGTCCCTCTTTCCATCAATTTGTCCTGTGAGTATCAAATTTTCTAAGCCCTTCTCTCTGATTACGTGCCCCAGAAATTTCACCAACCTCTTCCTATTTTTGTGTATATGTTTCCTTTTTGTTTCCATTTTCTCCGAAACCGCATCTTTACTTACATGTTCGGTTCATGATATCCTCAGCATCATTGTATAATACCTCTGGCTGGCGCCTTCAGGTTGTAACCACGCTTAGGGTCTTAGCTCAGGCTCCTCAAGATCTTAGCCATGTGGTTAAAACGACATCCTATCTCTGCGGTGGTCAACGCTGACGCCGATCCAAGCTGGAGCAGGTATATATTAAGGAAGAAAAATATTTTCGCGATGAAAAAATAAAACGAAAGATTCATGGGGTTAATTTCTAATTGGTTTATATAGCTCTTGGGACAACAAAAATGAAACCTTCCTGTATCAATATATTTCGTGACATTGTGCATCGCCTAATAATTTGGGTTCAAAGTTCTTCAGAATCAAGAAATCTGTTGGCAGCTGACGTGGATGTCAGAAGCACATGATGTGGTGTTCTCAGCCCAGGTCTTCGAGCTCCCAAAGCATATGCACTTCGTCCCAAAACTGGCGTTGGGTGCCGAAAGGTTTAGGGGATTCGCGGATTCCCCTCTTTTCATATTAATCCCAACAAGGGTTCTTTGTTCCCTATTTCTGCTTTATTAATCAAATTTCCAAATTTGGAGAATTATCTACCTTTCCTGGGAGTAGTTACAGAGATTGCCCCTTCCTTAACTCCAACCTGCTTCACTTCACATCTTATATTATTTAAAAGTGTGTAAATTTAAAAGTGGAAGCGTAACTTCTGGTATGGATGGAATGAACTTATGCACCATAGCAGCATCAGTTCTAGAAAGCCTACAGCCTGCAACCACCAGAGAGTTCGTTTATACTTGCAGGATAAATGCGTTACTAGACACGGGCAGCTTAGAAAGCTTCATTATCGATCAGGTTACTTTAAAATTTCCAATTGAAAGCAGACAACCCAACAAAGAAATTTTCATGACTCTGACTGTAATGAACACCAGAGTTGTGGCTCCTGTGTTGCCAACATACGAATAAATAAGACACGTTATAAGTCTGTCATTCTCAAAGTTTTGAAGAACTTGTGTATCGATTCGATACTAGGGAAAAAGATTTTCAGAAACAACATAAATCTCTGCAGATCAGATACGTGGGCCCTAAACGGGATCTTATTATACCCAACTGTTGTGGTAGGATCCACCTAATTTGCATAGTGGAGTACCGACCATATAAATATGGTTGGTACCGGGAAGACGAGGGGAGGAATCAAGAGATTCAATCCAGATACAAAAGACTATATGTAAATATTGTGTACACTTTCTTGTTTCAATACATTTTGTTCTAAGTACATTTTGTGTTGTATTATTATTCCATGCATTAGTCAAGTTTCAACACCAACTATGGACAAATTTGTTCTCCTTCTGCTGTTTCTGTTAGTGAACCCTTGCCTTTTCTAAACTTTCCTCCTAATTATTAGGTTAGTGCACAAATAATGACGTAAGAATGTCGTTTTTTAACGTTAAAAAATACGTACAAAAACGACATTATTACGTCATTATTTTTGCACCAACATAATATAAACCAATAACAACAAAATCACTGCAGTTTGGGAAGGATGATAAGGATTTCATGAGAAACGAATTTGATAAGCAACTACACTAAGGCATAATTGAACCAAGTTACACCATCACCCAAACCGGATGGGCCAAGCTGGTGGTTGTTAGGCACCCCACTAATAGACAAAAGTACTTAATGCGTTGATTAATCACAGATTATCAACCAATTTACACAACTCGATTCTTATTCTCTTCCACGTATCTGTAAATAAAATAGCCAAATATACAGTATTTTCTAACTTTTGATCTGAAAAATGAAATTCTCCTGAAACAAAATGAAAAACTGTTGAAACTTGACTAATGCATAGAATAATAATGCAACACAAAATGTACTTAGAACAAAATGTATTGAAACAAGAAAGTGTACACAATATTTACATATAGTCTTTTGTATATTCCTGGTAATACCGTTCCTGGACAATGTGTTGACTGAGTCGCAGTCGGGCAGAGTCTCTGGTTGAATCTCTTGATTCCCCCTCTTTCTGGGTACCAACCATATATATATATATATATATATATATATATGGTCGGTACTCCACTATGCAAAACCACAACAAAAACAAATCCTACTTTTAATGCTAATGGCAGGCTCTATCAGTATTGTAGAGTCCCAGTTGGTCTGAGGAACGGTGTGGATATTTTTTAGTGGGCAATGGACAAACATATCCAAGAATAAACGCCTTCCTTTATCTTGAAAACATAACTATCGCAGGGAGAAACGAAAAAAAGAATATGACCGGAAAGTTAAGAGATTCTTCACAGCCATCAGAGCTAAAATTCATACACTGAATGAGACAAAAACCATATCTTCTGTATCCTCATTTAATATCCTTGACTACTAGGTAGGTAGTAGGATCGTCATTGGGTATCAGTACTCCCCAACGCCCTAGACACTGTTAGATCTCTCATGTCAACTGCAACCAATTCCACTTCAAATGGACGGTTCTTTAGTTAAAAAAAACAAAAAAACGCTCTTCTTTTGGTATTTCTCTGCCAACTTGGCTAACAAGCCCTGGACCAGTACTCGGTCGGTTCATCAGAAGCAATAACAATCTCCGACAACTGCAAAACAATAATACGACGTTTCCTCTTTCATTCTACTCACAACGAGGTTTTCATTTCAGCCTTGATGTACGTTATCTAAACCTCACCATAGAATAATTTCAGTAATTGGTTTATCTGTTGAGAACAATGCCAATTCTTAAAGAATTATTGCCGCCTTGAATCCTAGAACAAGTTTTATTTTGGAATGAACCATTCGTGAAGTATAGTCAGTTACGCATAATGGACAATAGTTAAGATGTGAAGTCGAAATGTAATGAATAAAAAACTCTCTTTATACTTTTCAGTGTAATATTTATTATTTACACGAGCATTGGCAAACATATTTACTTCTATTGGGAAAACAATGAAGAAAAAAAAAGAAAAGAAATAACATACAAAAATAAAAATGAAAAATACATAGTAAATACAATGACCGGGTTTAGGCGGAAACGCGTTGCATATAAGAAAATAGGGATGAAAAACAAATTTGATGAAATTAAGAACAATGAGAGGGTGGTGGTGGCGGCATCGGCCGCCCACGTGTGGGATTGACATCAGATATGTGCATTTTGTTGACAATATAAGATCTATTGTTTTACCTTAGTAAAGTTCAAATATGTTCCATCAAAATAAAACTGATTTTTCAATCATTTTCTATTATTTTTAATTAACGATTGTTTGATTCCAACAGATGTAAAAATTGTCCGCATCTATATGGTCCATCGCTATCAATTATCATTGGTCGAGTAGAAAATTCGAATTTCAATAAATAATTTGATGTATGCTTTTTCTTTATAGTGTTTTGAACGTTAAAAATTTAATTCATTTTTCTCTTTGTGATGCTGGAATTTGCAACCAATTGCAACATATGACCATTTGCAACATTACGGAGAATGAACTTCTCTTTTTATTATTTGTTGAAAGGCAAAAAGAAATAACTACAGTATTGAGCTATTCTTGTTGCTAACGACCACACATTTCTTTTTACTATTAAGAGCCAGTCATTTCTTCCCGATTTCATTTATGATCTGTAATTTACTTTCCGTTTATGCAACGGACACAGTATCATAAGCTTTATAAATTTTAATCTCGACAATGAGTTTTTCCTCTCTACTTATGTTTGCTGTTAAAACGTTTGATAAACAGTGACATAATATACTGCTGGAAATACTTACACATACTCATTAATTACGTTTTTTTTAAAATATCTTGTTGTTTTAAATCTAAATGCCTAGTTATCATTAAAAAAATCCCTGATGTTCATGGAATCAGATGAAACACTCTTGGTGTTCATATCTGTCTCGAGAGCAATTGAGCAGACGATCTGTTAATTGACCCATGATCTTTTTCCAGAGCAATTCGGTGAAATAACTATTGGTTGACCTGTGAATGAAAACATTTTCTTAGCAATATCACTTAATCACTTGCCTAAAGTGTTATTTGGGCTCAACATTCAGTTCGTATTACGACAGCTTCGGGAACGTTGACATTTGAGAAAAGATTAAAGTGGTCATTTTCAGCGCCGACAAAACTGACGAATGACATAATGATTTCCGTGTCAGCTTGACGTCTGCTAAAATGGCGAGTAGGAAATAAGTCAGTATAACGCGAAATTTTCGACCTTCATTAGGTCTTTCCAATTTTATTTTGCGTAAGTTATCTATGAAAACGATAGCCAGTAAAAAGTTATTATTCCAATTCTAAAATACTTTTTATGTTTAAAATGCTAAATCCATGCATTTTAAACTTTACTTTATTTTATTTTGCTTAAATTTACGATTGATAAGTAGTAAATAAGAAAACGACAGCATGGAAAAGCACAGAGAATATGTAATAAATATTAGTTGCTAAAGACGACATTTACTTTGAATATTGGGATAAAAGACCAGAGTAGTTTGGCAAATGCTGTTTCAAAAATACTCCCTCCTGAGAAGGTTGGAGGACTCAGACAAAGCTCTATGTAGCGTGCCTGCGTTTTGTCATCAAAATCCCACTGTATAACACGCAACTTATGTGGTTGTTAGTTAGAAATGTATCGTTTTAACAAATGAGATTATGTTGAAAAATCAATATTTCTTGCTTTTTACATTTGGAGGCTACGGATTTATTGATGTACTTACGCATATGTAAAAAATGTTAAACCTGTCCGTAGCCTGAAATATTAACTGAAATTTAATCTGAAAATTTCATTGTATAATGTTCGATTTAAACATTAATTTTCATAATCGAACTGAGCATTTTGATATTCAATCCAGTTAACGTACAAGATAAGTCTTAATTCAGATAACGATTTTGTCCATTAGAATAAAGTTGATTTTACAGAACAAAGATTCGTTGTGTAAAATAAATTATTTTTCATTATAAAGCAATGCACTGATTTAATCGCGTTGAACGAAGATGAAAAATTTCAAGAGAACATTTCATCATCGTAGAATTTGAAAGCACAGTTATTGTAAATTTTAAAAATTAATGGAGACTAGAACATTAATTCGGTTAGTTTATAAAATAATATTTCATTTGAGAATTTAAGACAATATCAGGAAGACTTCTACGAAGTTCGAAGAACGATAGTTTACGCTACAAGCTTCATTCAAACACTCCAAGACAGTTTAGAAAGCACCGACGGAATATATAAAACAAATAAAAAATGACTCCATCCATCACTGAAAAACGACCAAAATCCACCTAAAACTAGAAAGGCTGAAAAAGCGGCATATATATATATATATATATATATATATATATATTTAGTGAGTTTGACAAACCTACCTAGGTTTCACCTAAACGGATCGTCAGGGAAAGTTTGGCTCAAAATTTCCCTGATGATCCGTTTAGGTGAAACCTAGGTAGGTTTGTCTGGCTCACTAGGTGTATCTAGGTCTGCTCTACGGTTGTATTGAGCTCTTTTGTTAGTTAGTTGTTACTTGTATCGGGGTTTTTTCTTTGGGCTTCAGACCTGCATCTGTGCGATTTTTTTGTCGGCAGAAGTTCATGTTTGTAGCTCTTTCTTTTTTTAAAACCTTTTTTTCCCTCGAGATTGATTTGATTAGCAAATCAAAAATTCGAGGGTTTTTTCGAAACGAGTCTAGTTATTTATATATATATATATATATATATATATATATATATATATATATATATATATATATATATACAAACTAAAAGTAGGCATGAAATTAATTTTTCATTACGGAACATTAAATAGAATATTTTCGGTTGGATCTTCGAACACAGAACTTATGTATTTTAAACCTGTCTAAATTATGAAACAGTTTGTTTTACGCATTTGTTCATTAGTGTAGAAGCACTCGTCAATCAAATACCGGACTTATTTCTAACGACCGACCTATTCGCTAAACGAGATGGTAACTCTACCTGACCGTTAAATCATGTTACGCGCTCGTTTGTGTCAATTAAATTCAGATAATGTTAATATCACTTTTGCACAATTTGTAATATATCCAATTGATTTCTAAATGTCTTTACAGTACAATACAGTAACATAAGTGCCATATGCGATACCCGCGCAAGGTATCATCTCTTTCGATTCATGACTAACTAGGCAGACGCTTTCCCAGTAGTAGATTGCTGTTTCATTCTGCGGTAGATTAGTAGCCAACCAAGGCTATAACACCCAATATCTCCTGCTATTCAAAGAGATGGATTCATGCCTTTCTCTAGGGTAACATAACAGACGCAAATGGAATTTGAACTCGGCTCTCCGATTTCCAATTCGTAGTCATTATCCATTACACCAACCGCACATACAGCACCTAGTATTCCCCAGGTATCAGCCATCTTGATACTGTACTACTACTGTACTGATGCGGCATTCACCCTGGGCGGATTGAGCCGGCTTCTTCCTGTTATGAGAAGAAGATTCTTGGGATAAATTACAGAAGTAGGGTACCCAGGCCTACTCGGATAACGTTCTTGCTTGCCGCGGGGATCCCACAGACGCAGAGACAGGTGGCCCTATCAGGAACGAAGTTCCGGGCGGCATAGCTCTGACACTATCGTTTACACCCCCCCCCACCGACTGTGAGGTAAGGATTAAGTCCATCTTGATACTGGCCAGGATCGACGTTGCTTAACTTCGGTCATCGTACGAGAATTGGTGTTTCAACATAATGTGGCTGTAAACCTAAGAAAGAATGAAAATAACACTGATACATTTACCCCCTTTTTTCAGTGAAGTGGAACAATTTGTTAATTTCAAATCTTTTCATTTGTACCCCCTTACTTCTTTAAATAATGACGTGTATTGATATTTATGCAATGTTTTGTTATGCTCACAAGGAGTAGAATCAATTATTCGCTGACGAATTATGATCCATTAGAAAATTCAAATAGTCATTCCGTGAAGTTTTTACGAGTATTTCTAGTTTTCTTTTTTATTTTATACTCAATAAACGCACACTTTTCTCGCAAAAATGACATTTGGAGCTATCGATTTTTACTCCTATTTCTAAAAGAATGTTTTCGTTAGTAATCGTACAGATATACCGCACAACGAGCCTACTTAACCTTTTGCCTATCTAGTGTATTCTCGTGTGTAAGATCCAAACGTTCAGGCTTGTGTTTAGATTTATTACAGCAAAACTACTCAGATTATTTGGCAAATAGAATGACCTGATATATAGTATTTCGCATAATAAAAACGTACAAATCATAAGTTATTTACACTAGGCTCCGTGCCTCACATGTGAGGCACAGATTTTTTTATGTTAAAAACTATATATCAATACATTCTATTTGCCAAATAAGTTGAGTTGCTTTGCAGTGGTTATGAATCTGAAACCAGACAAGCGTCCTTTGGTCATATATGATGCAGCAAATATTAGATTAGGCCTTTCCTCGGGCGTCCTGTTAAGTAATAGACTCTTTTCTTAAGTGTCCTTAGTTTTAACACTCTTTTAAAATCATGGCTCATGTCCACAACATGATGCCCGGAAGTGGAAATCACATGTCCTGTGCATCACATATGACGTGCAGGACAGGCAAAAGGTTAATATGGTTCAATGCATTTTGGAATGTCAGCAGACACTAATGGAACTTTAGAAAGCATTTTAGGAGAACAAATCTTAGAAATTCTCTATAAGTGAAACTTTGTTCTGTGAACGAGAAAAATAGACAGAAATCTAAAAGTATTAATATTCTCTAGAGCTTACCACTTGAAAGGTTGTAGAAGTTTCGTTCAGTTTTCTTAAAGTTTGATAGCAGATTATCCAGCATAGAAGTTGTCGCTGTAACTGAATACATGGCTCAGTATTTATGGATATTAGCTTACTGGAAAACAAGGCCGAATAGCAAAATCTTGGAGTGGAATATTGTTATACGAATCTTGTAAGTGGAGATATTTATTTTTTTAAGCCAGAATTGGAAAGTGAAACTTATTTTTTTTTCAACGGCATGAGCACCTACCACAAGCAACTGACGAGAAAACACATTTCTTTTAAAGTTGGGAGTTAGGTTAAAGACACGACTCTGTATATAAATAATATCGTCTGACACAAACACAACTATTTTCAGAAATTGTAACCTCACACTTAGAATCAACCAATTAGAACAAAAAAAACTATCAAACTGAAAATAGCAAAATACTTTAACATGTTCAGTGAAGTTTGATTAGTGACCCAATATTTCACAGGCCTAAAAACTTGTTTTAATAAAGAAATAGAGAAGGGAAAATAAGGAATAGAGACCAGCAATTTCCTCTCTAAATAGCTATATAGATTAGTAAGAAAGGAAAGTATGTACATTGGCAGAGTAAGAATCGTTAATACATAAATTTGTTGTTAACTGGGGCAAATAATGGCTTGTTAATTTTAAAGCCTCCAAAAGGAATCTGTTCTCTTTTAATCGTCACAGAGAATCCTTTTTACATCCCATCAGTATCACAGATGTACATCTCCTGCACAGGGATTAATTTCCTCTTGTTGTAGTAACGTTTTCCGCTGCCATGAAGTGGAAATATTATATTTAATCAGATGCTAGGTCCGCTGATAGGAAACTTGTTTCCCTGTGTCGTTCTAGACAATCTTTCTCTCTAGAATCTATTTTACATATTTGCAAGTCTACCATTCGACCTTGCTTTGGATATTGCTGCCAGATCTAGTTTGTTTTTCTACTGTATATGTAGAGATTCTTGATAAAATCCAATGGATATGCAATGTCAATGGTCCTGACCTGGCATATCGGTTTCACCACTTTCCTTTCGCCGGAATGTAGTTTTCCTCTGTCTTTTCTATAAATATATTCATGCTAATGTTTTTTTATGACCTTTTCCTTGTGGTACTCAGAATTTATGAATTTAAGCACGGTACTAGATTAGCAGCAATGTTTCATAATTTTACTGTTTAAATGGCTAGAACTAACCGCAAGTTCTATGTTGAAAGTTTCTTCTATCGCACGTCTCGCTTATAGAAGTCTCTTTCGGATTATTTCTTTCCAGTTAATTTTGATCTTCAAAAATTTAAATGCAATGCCAATCGTTATCTTCTGAATTTTTACTTCTTGTTCTTTTATTGTCCTCTCTTCTTAATAGTATTTTTTTCTCATATTCCTTAACACTCAGTAACCCCTTGCATCTTAGGGCCTTGCTTAGGGGTGAAATAATATTAAAAAAATAAAAGTAGGCTAGATAAATTTGAGAAAGATATATGAATAGGGCTATAGAAAAAAATGATAAACAGAAAGATGTCTTGATAGATGGATATACCGGATGATAGATATCTACATAGACAGAAAGAAAGCTAAATAAATTTTCGCATCCTTATCATGTCATAACGTTGATAAACCTCGTTGATCACGTTCAATGTCAAAGTTTGAATTCGTATAAAATATAAAGAAATAAATCTATAAAACTTAAACGTGAAAAAGAAATTTGTAAAAGATTGCAGTTATCAAAAGAACTGGAAAAAAGAGGCTTGCATCGGCGAAGATAGTGGGAAAGATATGACGTTCGATCCTGTACCAAACAAAACCTTGCGCAAATTAAAACAAAACGAATAATTTCGTTATCATTTACTTGTTTTTCGTAGTTTCCAAATGACCCAGTGCACATGGTAGTACTTCGTCTGTCCATTCCACGAAGTCGTTCCTTGCAGATTGATCAGATTTTCGATTGGATTTAAATCAGGAGAGTTTCCGGGCCAGTCTATAGTATTATGGTTTCCTCACTGGTAAGGATTTCCAGTGTGTTCGTTCACTAGTAAAGATTTCCAGTGTGTTTTCATTGTTACAATTTTCGTAACCATCCTAGGAGTAAACTTCACCGCAGACAATGGCCGCAGGACAACTAATCGACAGTCGAGACAATAGTGTCTGGGCGTGATAAAAATGTGATGTAATTACAGATGACACAATATTTTCCAAGACCAAACAAATTTCATAATACACCTCGAAAGGAGATTTGCATTACTACACACCAGTGTAAATGAACTAATTTGAAGAAAAAGTAAAAATCGATTACACTCTGTCACTCCAGGGGGTCTAAAACTGACCGTATGGTAAAAGAAAATAAAATAAAGCGGTTGTTTCAAGTAATTTGCGCAAGGGTGTTTTACTTCTCACTACCAGATATATACAGCAATCATATTTACAGACGCACATATTCCCGTATACACGTTTCACTTCAGAATGAAACGGAGAAATTATGTTAAATTACGCGAATTTGAATTTATTATATATTCTTCCTATTTTCCTTCTGAAATTTTAACATAGAAATACAATACTTTCTTATTAAATGTATTTCTTTTTGATTTTGGTTAAGTTCTATAGAGTTAAATCAGCTGCCATCTTTTGAACATTGATCGCTGAAAGCATCACCACTTCAGATGACTTGTATGACTGTAAGGTTTGAGATAAATTCTCTTATTTAAATATCTGTCATCTGGAGTTATTTGCTTGATGATAAATATATTTGTCGTTCTCTCCTCATGTGACAATCCGTCCATTGGTTGGTTTTAATTTAATTATTGTGAAAACTAAATGTGAAATTCTATTGACACGGAAGATCCACTTTATCAATGAAGGAATAAGAGAAATCTTCAATAACCTCTTGAAGAATGAAAAAAAAAACATTTCAAAGATTACTCAAAAATACTTTCCGATAGCTGTATAAAATGTGAATGAGTAATTAGAAAAACTGAATTTGAGGACTATACGAAGGTGTAAAACAGAGCAAGAAATGTCCGGAAACTATAAAATGAACATACTGATTAACAATCAAAAACCTCGAGCGGTTCTCAAAAGTGATATACACGCAATAAAGACTGACTATTCAGTTAAAAACAACAAATAGGGTTTCTATTTCAAAAGGATCTCTGAACATTGGTCGATATCGGCATTTCTGATGCCGAGTAACAAATAAAAAATGTTCGGTATTTCAGTAATCTAGCAAGAAATTCAAAATAATCCGTTGGATATATATATATATATATATATATATATATATATATATATATAATAATAATCATAAAATCCATTATGTGCTAATAATTTAATTTCATGGGCTATTTACCCAATCATTCAGACCAAAAATACATTGATAAATCTTTTTTGGTCTGAATGATTAAGCAATAGCCCATGAAATAAAATTATTACCACAAAATGGATTTTTAAGGATTCCTTATATATTATTATTGTAATAATATTGCTCTGTTTTTACATTGAGTTCTTTTTGGATTCATATCCTCCTTGGAATTATTCCTACTAAACATCATTGGAGACACACACACACACACACACACACACATATATATATATATATAAAAGAAATATAATCTTAAAGTGTGCTATAAGGTATGCTATATTTATGGGATAAAGGGCTCAATATGAGAGCGTGTGTGTATATATAAAAGTGAACATAGAAGTCAACATTTAGAGGTGGCAGTCTCTTTCATGCTAGACGCAATCGTCATGCTACGAGTCTCGTGGCCTGACGATTGCGTCTAGCATGAAACCTTTTATATTCCGAACCTTTTTATTTTAATCTTTAATATGTTATTTTCTATCCGCCTTACAAGTGCGATTCATTATCGTTGTTTCTGCTCTTGGTAGTCCTCCACACTACAGTTTTTTGTTTGTGATATATATATATATATATATATATAAAAGAAATATAGTCTTAAGGTGTGCTATATTTATGGAATAAAGTGCTCAATATCGGAGATAGAGCGTGTGTAAATATAAAAGTGAACATAGAAGTCAACACTTAGAGGCGACAGTCTGTTTCATGCTATATGCAATCGTCAGGCCACATATGCTGTTATTTTTCTCGGCTATTTATATATTTACGGGTTAGTGTGGCCTGACGATTGCATATAGCATGAAACAGACTGTCACCTCTAAGTGTTGACTTCTATGTTCACTTATATATATATATATATATATATATATATACTCAAATATGTTTCAAAGTCGAAAATTTGCACATTAGAGTGAATCGTCTCTTTCAATAATCACTTGTTTTCCTCTTTCTCTCTGTGTGTGTGTGTATATATATATATATATATATATATATACAAAATGTGTGTGTGTTTGTGTCAGATAATGTGAGACGTCTACTGAATATCTTTTGACACGATCCACAATCTGTTTAGAAATATCTGACTAAATGTTCAAATAGGTTAGTTTTAGGTGTGTCTCGTTTGTGCTGAGAACAATCTATAATCAATTATTTATGCATACCCACACGCACACATGCTCGCACTTACACATATACTTGTGCGTGTGGATATACATATATACACACACATACTTATATTTGTATATGTTGATATTAGGTTGGTCCAAAAATAATGACGTAATAATGTTGTTTTTTGACGTTAAAAATACGTCAAAAACGACATTATTACGTCATTATTTTTGCACCAACCTAATAGATCGATCATTTTCACATATTTGGTTTTAACACATAATCTTTAATGCTTCTGAATTTTAATTCTAGCTGATTGTCTATAATACAGTTGTTGATCAATTCTGCTGGATTTTAACTGAGCCCCGCATCCTTTTTTCCAATCGGAAAATGTAAATCGAGAATATCCATGGATATTCCATTTGAGTTAAACCAGCTGACGTAAAGAGTCGTTTTTTTTTATAATGAAATAATGCTCAGCGTCCGCGAATTAAATTCATCAGCATAAGTGATCATGAGTCAATTAAACTCACGCAGGATATTTTATGTTGCCAGTTAAGATGCCCTCCTCGAAGTTAATCAATATAACAAATTGCATAAATGCCACCCGACATGTTCTCGTATTTTGTCCTTACGGTACAGTAGGTGGATAAATGCTAAATCCACCGGCAATATCAGATGCTGTAGATTTATGAGGGATTAAGCATCTTAATGATGCAAAAACAGATTATTCTCTTTTTAACGCATTTCTTCCTTTCTGATCCCTGCCTACCTACCTCTATTTTCTATTTTTCAATCCAGCAGAGTAAAAAAAAAGATTTTAAAACAACTTTACAATAATTCCTGACCACTGACAATTTTGCTGCGTTTCGGAGTCACAAAGTAGAATATATAATGTGATTATCCTTGCTGACATATATCAGATGAAAAATTACAAAATGTATTTAATTCGCAAATACCACTTTAAACTGCAGTATTTTCTTTCTTTTTTAGTGTTATGAACGTGTGGAATCTTCCATATTAACCTTCCACCCCTTTCGGAAAAATGATTCCTTCTATAAATCAAAGCTTTAACCAATCAACATTTCTCTTCAGTAAAGTTCAATCTTCTATTGGTTAAAGCTGTAGCCAAGTCACAACAGAACCTTTTCCCGCCTAAGGTCCCTGGAGTCGATTTTTAAACACCCAACTCTATATAAACAAACACATGGCTTAATTCAAGTCAGTCATCAAATTTCAACAGATCCATATGAATTCCACGCTTTTCAATTTACTGACTCGCAACCACTTAAAGTTTCTCAATAAACTCAACGCAGCATTCAAATAACCATTGTCCGCGTGGATATTAATCACCTACAATTGACTTAAAGAGTGAAAATTTTCACTACGTCAAAGTAATTGTACATTCATCAATTTAGCCTATCAGTCAAAGGCAAACAACTCTTAGCAGCTTTAATTCTGACTCATGAATAACACACGCGCGCACACACACACACACACACACACTAACAGTTGAACAATACATTTTGATATTTTACTACACAGAAACAAAAATTATTTTAATTTTAATAACAAGCCAAAAGCTTCAGCATTTACTTACCACAATTCTGCACGAACATTCTTCACAACATTATCTCAATTACCAAACCAACAAAAATTCTGTTTATCTTTGCGTGTGTATTATTGTATATAAAAATCTCTTTATAGTTGATGTCTAATCCCGTTATTCAGTCATTCCTTCTTATGCAATTGTCCTTATGTACTTTGTGTAATGTATTTGTTGTGGGATAATCCAATTGCAAACACGCATAACTTTCACCCTATAAAGATTTACCCTGACTCAGCATATGACCCGCAACAAACGATCATCCTCTACTTGAACTCAGATCGATTCGGACTTAGAATATTAGTATTTATGCTGTTACTAGCTTAAAATCCGCCATATAGGGCAGCATTTAAACTAGCTCTGCAGACGACTCTTGCTTGGGACTTCGGTTTGTTCAGGAGTTTGATAACCCTTAAGTTTTTGCATATTCTTACCATTAGAAGCTACTGTTTGATCTGAGTTTTCATTTGCACCGCACTTTCTTTTCCTCGCTGCAGATCTTTTGATTGCAATCTTGTCCTCTTGGCAGAGATTTCTTTTTCCGAATCATACTGTTGCCGTATGCGATAGACAACAATAAACTATAGAAGAACTCAAAATTGATCGCTTCATTTAAGTATTGCATTAATATTTAAGCTTGGCTTTTAAAAGTTCAACGATAATTCATCTGCCGCCACTTAATTTAAAGAGAATTTGATACGTACAATTATTTTTATTTCATGGATGAATTTTTTTTTAAATTTAAATTATTCCCAAATTCATTTCCATTCGTCGCAAAAAAATCACGTAAAAAAATCGCCGAAAACAATCACAATAATGAAAATTCGGGAATCGAAAATTTCATGATGGGGGTCAAGACCCGGAATGTTTTTAATTTGCACGCTGAGTCGGCCTGATTCTAATATGTTGGACGACAGCCTCTGGGAGTAAAGTTGAAAAAGGGTGACACACTGACATTCGTATTTATTTATATAGATCAGAAAGAAAAGTGTCACTCCTAAACTCTAGACACGATGAAAATAACATTTATTTTAGCTTTCTACCGGAACGTCAATATTTAATGTGAACGTTTTGAATTAATGATAAAATCACAATATTAAATGTAATTGGTAAACAGATTATGGAATTATAAGCATAAATTTCCTACACTTTTCAAAAATCATTTTACACCTTAAAAGGCGAGAATGCAATTAAGGTGACAAGGCTTAGTGGGAGTGAAACTGTGAAGTCTTTACTGAGGAGAGAGGACAATAAAAGAACAGATTTCAGGAAGACAGAAGATGGCGATTGATTTTGCATTCTAATTTTTGAAGATTAAAGTAACAGGGAAACAAGAATGCGGAAGAGTGTTTCGCCAACGTGATGTGCGACTAAAGAGACTATTAGAATAGAACTTCCGGTTACATTTAACTATACCAACAGTAAAACGATGGGACGTAGCCAATCTATTAGTACGTTTAAATTCATGAGACTGAAGTCTCAAAGAGGCAAGTTCATCAAAACAGTTGCCGTGAAAATATTTACAGAATCATCTGAGGGAAGCCACATCTCTGTGGTTGGAAAGTGAATGAGTTCGTGATGGCAGATCAGGACCAATAATATTACAGACCCTTCTTTGGCTTTGCTTGATTTGTTTTTCACTTCTCATCAAACTCTTGCAGTTTATTTCAAGCCATAAAATATTTTAGATTTTAAGAACTTTTACGATAAAATAATGATTTACTGATAGGAGTGCTACTAATTAACCCATAGCTGGGAGCAGAAGAGGTGGATTTATATATTTCCCAAGGGTATTTGCGCGGAAATGAATATAACAAATCCGGTTGAAATTAGAACTCGGTTCTCCAATTTCTAATTCCGAGTCGTTAACCGTTACGCCACCCGCACAGCCAAGCGGAAACCTAACAAGGTACTGAGTAAGCCAGACTTTGCTTAACTTCAGTATTCAATGTATTATGATCGTAAGCCCATTTCTTTGGATTTTCTCGAGAATATTAGGATCATCAGACAAGATATTATACCCGTATTTAATGCACGGACGAATGGTAGATTTATAAATAAGCAAGATTGATTTTGGCGAGAGAAATTGTCTGGTACGAAGCAATGAACCAACTACCCCAGTAGCAGACCCAGCAATTGATTCCGTATAATCATCCCACTTCATGGTGTGAGATTAAAATGGCGTAGTGAATTGATCTCAATATCATCCATGTTGATGAGAGGCAAATAAAGGTTATCTTTGATGATTAAAAGATAGCACTTTCCTTTTGGTGTCCTTTAATTATTTCTACATTCTTCGAGTATTTGTTGTTGCAGTGTAGAAAATATCAAAAGGAAAAAAAAAAGAGCAAGAGTTCCAGAAAAGAACAAATAATAAAAATAAAAGATAGATTCTTTTTTTTTTTTATTAAATAAACAAATATACAAAGATTTCACAATTAGTCAGTAATAATTAATGTTTGACTTGTATTTAATTTAAAATCTAGTTGTTCCATTTGCATAGTAGCATCGTAATCTTGTCTTAAATGTTTATAGGATTAATCAGTCAGGAAAACGAAAGGAATATTAGTGGAAAGAGGTTTCCTGGGGCTAAAGTCTCGCCGAAATCGGAGTCTTTATTTCTAATCCGTTTTGTTGATTATCGGTCGTAGTGTAGACGCTTCAGTAGCAAGTATTAAGAGGAAAGAAATAATTAACTAATAAACCAATATCTGTCTATATTTCTGAGATGAGGTATTATGTACATTATTTACATTATTCGGACTATTGTTCTCATCTTTGTCGCCCTATTTATTACAACGTTCCATGTTAAATGCCTTGAAACAATTTACATGTGGTTGTAATGTCGAACTGAACCAACCACCTGAAGAAGGCCGGAGCGTACAACGGTCGAAACGTTGTAATAAATATGGCGACAAAGATGAGAACAATAGTCCGAATAATGTAATAAACCGGTATTAGTAGTATATTAATCACGGAATATCTAGAATCGCATCATATGAAGTCCTAGCAGCCCTTCCTTCTGTTTATGCAATGAAGGTTGTATAGAATCAATGTAAATTGTTTCAAGGCATTTAACATGGAACTCATTGAGTTATAATGGAATAGCTTTGATCTTTATTCGGAGAGCAAATGCCTCAATTTCGTTTCTGGAATATTCGACTTCGTATGATAGAATGCAATTTAATATTAAGATTCTCATACACACGATGTGATTTTATATTTTTGTCTGTAATATCAGTAACATTTTATATCCTCAAATTTTTCGTTTTCTACTGGCGATTCCAGTTGGTATTGTATTTTTTTATGAAAATATAAATGCATATTCTAAAACTGATAGGGGCAGCTTTTAAAGAGCATCGGGCCGCATTATAATGGAGGCGTCACTACTAAAAGAAAATTAAACTAATTTTTTGATGATGCTACTGCAGCCATTTCTCACAGACGCGCCGTCGCCTCCCTCTGTCTGTTCTACAAATACTTTCATGGAAATTGCTCCAAGGTGCTGCAATTCGCTGGTTCTCAGACTTCATGAGTTCCAGCGCCTTACGAGGCTGGCATCCCGCTCTCACCCCTTCACTGTCGAAACTCCTAAATGTAGCCGTCTCTTCTACTCTAATAGCTTCATGTCTTGCACCTCTCGCCTGTGGAACTCCCTTCCCTATTCCTGTTTCCCTGTGAGCTATAATCTCCAGCTATTCAAGTGTAATGTCAATCGACATCTCCAGTTGCCTTGATCTATCCACTACCCTCATCCTTTCTTCTATCACTCCTATCTGATTTTGCTCTAAACTTTCTGTAACCCCTTGCGTCATAGTGGCTTCCCACCTTGCTTGGGGTGAAATGCTTAAAAAAACAAAAAAAAATTTCCACCACAGAAGAATCTAAGAATCTGCCTTAGAAAATTGGAGAAAAGTTTGATTCCATAAGGAAAGCCTGAAGATATGTTACAATATTATCACAGATGACGTTGCTATACGTGATTTGTTTCGAATTTATTCCCTTTAAAACATATTTACTATTTAAATATTTCTTCTCCAGAGAAATAATTATTATGAGCGATCCTGTTTCTAGAGCAAATGAAATACGCACATAATCATTGTTGGTGTATGTGGTTATGTATGAGAAAGTGTGAATGAACAAGTTAGGACGTGGCTTTATTTAGGTATAAATTAGGTGTGCCAATCAAAAAGCCAAATACGCCTCGTGGTACAGTTTGCCCATGACAGATAAGAAGTAACGTCCATCAATATGCAATCGAAAAGAAAGAGAAGCAAATCGGATTGTCGGTTATCTGTGTATATTCGCACAAATGAATGAACTTGAATATTTATCTTTAAAGTTGCACATATTTTATAGTAAATACTTAAATTATGTAAACATTTTTAACAGTGTAGATAAATTTTGTTTACGGTACAAAATTTAATAACTGCATGTAACACAAACATCTTTAGAGTTTGTAATTAAAATAAGAGATAAAAGAAATTGATATTTAATATGAAAAACCAGGGAGATAAAAAAAAATAATAGGAGTTTACCGGTTATTGTTCTTTGGTTCGGTAGAATTCATCTAAGAATGAAGTTGTAAATATAGGTAATGACTAAAAAGATAGAGGTAGAAAAACTAATATATCGTTATTAGTAATATAATAAACTCGAAATATCTAAAAGCAGATTTCAGTAAATCTTAGCAGATCAATTGTAAAACTCACACGTGACCCACACCTAATAATGACAATATAAGAAATACGCGAAGATGAGGCTTAGGGTAAACAAGTACGTAAATAAAGGGGACTCAGATGACATGATAAATGTAGATTTGATTTATATTAGGAATCTCAATAACCATAATCTAGTTTTATTGGAAGGAAACATACGAGTGAAATAATGATTTTGTGATAGTTTTCATTTTCTTTACAAAAATCGAAAAGCAATATTTTCAACTAGAATTGAAGGCAGCAAATCTGAACATTTCAATTTCGGTGATGTATCTTCAACGATTAACTGAGGTTAGTTTTAGTCTGCCATTTTTGGAAATTAATTTACAAAGCTATAATTCATTCATCATAAATAATGTCTGAGATAACTTCCCCGGATAGAGAATTTTCAGTTAGACAAACAATGAAGCTGACGTTGATATTTTCACTGAATTCAGTGAATATAAATAAAGAACATTCATCTTATATAACAAAAGTTTCTGATTCATTTTCTTCGTTTGCAATTAATTAACATCACGGAGAATTTTGTCAAATATTTGTTGTCCCAGATGAGATTACTCCAAAATAGTTTATCAATCGCTTGGTTGAATAGCTTCTACAATTACAAACAAAAGCTCTCTCATAATAAAGACATTTTTCCATGTGGATGTTCCGCCCTCAATATATTCCGCTCGTTCCTGACGCTAATAAATATCATACATCAGATATTCTACTTCTGTGTGTTGTTTCACACGCACATGTAAATATTTCTCCTTTCATTATTGAAGTGTTTTATGAGTCATTGATAAAGAGATTTCTGAATAGTCTTTGCACACATTGTTACTCCAGACCAAAGAAGCCAGATTCAGGATTGACCAGAGATTACTCCTGGCTATTGAATGTAGAAGCATTTGGACACACAGATTCACCCCATCTTGCAATCATGAGGACAAGATACATGAGAGAGACAGTTGTATAAACAACTTCTCCAAACTGGAGATGGACAGTCTTGCACAGACATCATGAATTGGTAATGTACATTTCATATCCGACCCAATAATTTCCTAACAAAATGTCAACCGTTTTTTTTTTGGGGGGGGGGTTAGTGGATATTACTGAGTTATAGGTACAAACCAATAATTTATACCGGATTTTTATAAACCTATAATTTATACCGGATTTTTATAAACCTATAATTTATACCGGATTTTTATAAACCTATAATTTATACCGGATTCCTATAAACCTATAATCAATACGAGATTTTATTTTAACTTATTTATTTTTTTTTTATTTTAATTTTTATTATTAATACTTAATTTTACGGTGGAAATTAATGGGTTAATTAAAGTAACATATTTTTCTTGTCCCGATTATCCTTGCTTTTCTCTAATTTCTGAAACTGATATATTGTTTACTCAGTTTGTTTATATCCTCCGTTGAAAGCAATCATGGCAGTTTTAAGTACATTCTTTCTCTTCTTTTATTTCAGCAGCTCCTAAGACTTGTTAAAGGCGTTTAAATGACAGCTGTTCTTTACGTTCAAAATATTTGTTGCTTCATTCTGACAGTAGGATCATTTTCATTTATATCAACGGTGTGATAATTCCCTGTAGGTATTTTTAAAAAAATATATCTTCTATTTAGCTTCGAGTCTATACATTACAATGGATAGTAAGATCAACGAGCGATCCGATTTCGCTAGTGTTGGGATCTCGAGCTTCGCGACTTTCCCCAGCCCTCTGTGCCATGCTATGATATTGCACGTAAATAACAAAAATATTTCTTGCAGAGGAAGGGATTTCCATCATCATACCATGGTTAGTTAACTCATTTCACTGAGTAGTCTCGGTAAAGTTGTGAGGTTGTTTTGGTGTCCCGCCACAGCAGGCCTTGTACCAGATAAAGCTACGCTTAAATAATAAATAAGTCACACACGATGATTCCATAGCTAAAAATCGTTTCAAAAGTGAGTTTGATTCTCATGGGTGTTATAAATTCAGCTCTTTGCACCACAATGTCTTTCTTCAAATACATAGATTTGAGATTTTCGTCGTCGAATATCAGTGAGCAAATCTCGTAGATATTTAAACAACGTAATCAGTTAATTCTTCATGTGAGTGTTCATCATTATTGTGGACTTAAATTGGCTTTGGTTTGTTTTGTTTTACGGCTTATCAACACCTCGGTAGGTTATTTAATGCCGACTAGATTTATATTGCTGGTAATATTTTTTTCAAATTACTTTTTTCCCACAAATATATTAATGGTGATAATTTTTGCTTGTAGTATTTTTCCAAAATGTATTACTGATAATATTTTTTTTACAAAAATGTATTGCTGGTAATAAAATCTTATTTACACGTCTTGACCCTAGTTTGGGGGTTAACTATTTGCCCGTAACTGTGACCCTAACTGGTGCTATTACCCTGGGGTGAACTTAGGAAGACCAGCAATTAAGAGGTGGTCCCATGCTCCTTAAAACATCCTGATCAGAGGCCTTGTTGTTGGATGTAGTTTATCGTCTTACCCAGGACGAGGATGTAGTTTATCGTCATTTCCAGGACGGCTTAAATAAGTTAAACTCTTATTAAATACCTGTGGATACCTGTTAAGAGATCAATTCACTAGTATCGTTGAGTTAAACACTTACGGGAGCTCCACTATTGTAACCTTGTGCTGGACTGTGTTAAGTAAATTTTACATATGAGGATAAAATTGATATTTATTTACATTTGTTTAATAAATTACAATGCCACATAGAGTAAGCGGGGCGAAGGAAAGAAGATTATGTTGCGCCAATGTTCGACTTTAGGAACATCTGAAATATCAGTATATTAAATTATGTTGTTGTTCTTTGTACCGTATCCTTGCAAGATGTAAGTTATCATGGCTCACCGCCACTTCCTGTACTTTGTAGCACTTAGTAATGTTCATGTTTTATGCTATCTCTCCTAATCCCTGTTCTGCTAAACATCTATACAAACTCTTTCCTCTGACCTCTTACTTTGGATTTCGGTGTCACGTTTTCCATTCTCTTTTAAAATATTTCCTATATATTTTATTTTTTTCACTTGTTTAATTTTGTTATCTTTAATTTGTAATTAATATGTTAGGCTGTTTTTTTGTTTTGCTGACAAATATTCATTCTGTCTGCTTACAGTTGATTTTGTGTCATTATTTCTCACTTTCATTGATTACATTCTTGTAGATTCCTTTTTGTGGCAGCTAGCAACACTGGGTCATCTGCATATCTAATATTGTTAAGATTCGGGCCACCAATAATGAATTCTAATAGGGCTTCTAATTCTCTCAGGATTGCTTCACTTTAAAGGGTTTTAAAGAATATTTTTTTCAATCTAGCCAAATTGATCTATAATCTTTTTCATCCCCTCACCTTTGTCCCTGACTATCGCACATTGTGACAACATTGGGAAAATTGACAAATTTTCTGTTGCCACAATTTAGGATAGTCAGGGATCAATGCTGATGGACAGAAAAAGAATAGATAGATTTGGCTAGATTGAAAAATATTCTTTCAAAAATTTTGAAACTACCAGCATCTCTCTTTTCGTGCGCATGGGTAGTCGTGGGAAGATCAACAATGCCCAGTCTGATGAAATCCTAACGGATGCAACGCGTCACTAAAAAAACGTTTTTCCCATTTTTCATAATATTTTCTCATATATATATATATATATATAATTATTTTTTATAAAAAAAAATTATAAAAAATGTTATAAAATCACTACAAAAATAGCCATTTTGTTTCAACACCCTCGGTGTCTTATCAAGTGATCTATAAAAAATAATTATATCTGCTCTACTTTGTATTGAGCACTCTTTTAAGAATAGTTGGTTATTGGAATTCATTCCGTATACACCAATTATATACTTGGGTATATATGTAGGGTTCTATCAAAATAATTTTGCAAATTTAAAAATAATACATATCTGCAAATTTAAAAATAATATATATTTTCAGTTTCTTGAAAGCGAAAGCAAGTAGAATAAAATAATCCAAATAAATAAAGTAAATAATAAGCAAATTAAAAAACAAAAAACAAAAAACTCCTGTTAGAATAGACTACCCACAATACAATAGACTACTCAAAATACACCACTGACACATATATAATTTGTCGAGAAAAACACAACGCATGTGGCCTGATGATTGCGTTTAGCATGAAACTGTAGAGTTTTCAGCTCGATACACGTTAAAATAGTTGATCAAATTACCAAATACTTGAGTGTTGAGAGGAAGGGCTTTTTATTTGGTTGAAAATAGTTCAGGCCACTCAACTATATGTAGATAATATGATTGACTAGACTATACATAGTTTGTCGTAGATAAATGAATGTTTGGCCGCATATAGGATAGAAATCGCAACTATACTAATAATATGCACATTTGCTTTGTCGAACCAGATATATTGGACTGGCCGAAATGTTAATTCGCTTATTAATTAGAACATTTGCTTTATAAATGAAATAAAATATGACCAACAACTCAATGACTACGAAAGAAAAAAGTCAAATTTATGTCGTTAAAGTTTCATTAATAACATTCTTTTTTATATCCTGATTCTTAGTCTCAAATAACATTAAGCTGCAATGTTTTTCCTGTTGCGAGTAATAGAAGCAACATCTGGTGAGGTCCAGTTTGCCTTGAAAATCAATATTCAAATTATTGATTTCTATCTGTTTTGAAACAATTAAATGCCGGATTATCGGTATGTGTGTGTGTATATATATATATATATAATACGTATCTATCATTTTTATTTATTTACTCATAGTGTTGTCTGAGGCTTAGCGGTTGTTGAAAATGAGGGAATGTTTATCAGTAACGCTTCAGAGATTTTCTTTTGCGATTTTCCAACGCATCATTAGTTATTCGAAAGAGTTTAATTCCATTTGATTATAAAATTATTCCCTTTCTTAGATTCTATAATTTTAAGTTCATTATCTCTCTCTCTCATATATGGATATATATGTATGTATTTGAGCAACAATCTTTCTTTCATGCATCTTTCATTGAAAACAAACAACAAGGAAGGTTTAATTCCTCTTTTGTAGACTTCGTACAACCTTCTAAGATTTTTTTCGTTTTCCTATGTTCTTTAACTTCCGAAAAACAGTACAATGTTAGGTTGCAAGAAAAAAAGATAATGAAATCTTCCTTGTCAGCCATTTTCGATGAGATATATATATAAAATATTAGTGGTCAATATATATATATATATATATAAATATATATATATATATATACACCTACATAAACGAGCAGACAGAGTAAGAATATAATATAAAATATAACCATTGAATATTAGTGTTTGAAATTTTATTATTATATTTTTTATATATATATATATATATAATAAAATAATCAGGTTTATTTTCCCTCCATCTTTTCCTGTATACGTTTTTACCTTGGATCCATTTCTCATATGAATTTCCATTTGGTGACATTTATTCCCCCCCCCCACTCCAATCTACCGATTAGTTGAAATAAGGTAAACGTGTTTTGAAGATAATGTAGCCCCAGTTGCAACATTTGGATGTATTCAGGAAATTCTTGTTTGATTACGTCACTGGAAAAGCAATGATAATCATAGATATTTTTTCTCACCGAAGGCGTCGTCTTTGTCTCTCTGCACTGTTAATACTATTCTCTTTCTCTCAAGTCATACTTTTACCTTAAAATCAATATATATAGTTGAAATGAATCTCTTTTGAAAACCTTTTCACATTCATAACAAAAAAAAAAAAGATGATTTCTCGCACACATATACACGTCGGTTCATGTATGCTATACATAGTGTGACTTTTCCTAAGTTTTCAGTGTTGGACATTGAAGAAATAAATTTCTTTGTGTGGTGCCCATTGAAAGTGACTTTAGTAAATATCACATTCCGTTACTTTTATTCCTATAAAGACATCGCTTATCCAATCAGAGCTGCGGTAGAGGGGGGGGAATTTGAGAGACATTTTCTCCATATTGTGAATGTTTATTTGTTCTCAACTTACATCAATTTAACGCCTTTACTTAATCTAACATATAATTCGTACTCGTTTTCCAGGCTTTACTTCTTATCATGAAACGAGACAACCTAAAGGTACGCCAGTACCTATCAGCATTTATTATTCTTGAACTTATAAATAAATATTTCTCTATTAATATTAATGATGATTGCATATTTCCAGTTAGGAATATTCGGTCAGCAAACAAAAATGACTAGAAAAGTAGAAGACATGTTCTCTATAATTATTATTATTATTATTGTTGTTGTTGTTGTGTGTGTGGTATCATCTTGCCAGAGGGTAATTTTAAATGCTTAATTACCAAAGTTCCCTCTGGTGTCTATGAGTAATGAGAGCCCTGAAGGAGTGTTAGTTATGCATATTTGGGATGTTACGTTTAAATGGAAAATATTTTGCGGATGATATTGTGCATTTCCTAACAAAGTAATCTTTTGTATCTCTGAGTTGCTGATGTGTTGAGGAATTGTCGTCATATGATTTTCAATTTTCCTCTTTATCAAACAAAATGCCACAATGGTAACAGGCATAATCATAGATTTAAGTTTTCACATGTTTGTTACTTCGATTTGCTGGTCCTTACAATTTAACAGGTTTTGAATTTTTTTTAGAAACATTGGAATCCTATGAACAAGCCAAGTTGACAAATTCCCTTTTTGAAAACTTTCATGGCTACGTCTGGTTTATTTGCATTTAGTTTCTTCTTTGTGAGGATTGGGATATTCTACAGTATAGTTATTCCGTCATTATTTTTTGACATCGTTTGGGTGGTGTTTGTACAATGTATCTGGGACTTCAATATTATATTTAAAATAGACATGCCAATGTATATATTGTCCTACCCTCACTTTATTGTTATTATTATTGTTATTATTTCCTTTGATTTCTGGCGTTTACACATTTCTTTCCGGGTCCCGCCCAGGGACCTAAGCTTTGAAATGGCATCATGTCACTTTCCACTGACAAACAAAATACATAGATAAAGCAATTCGTAAAGTGTGGGCTGTACTTGCCAGAACAATTTTTGTATCTCTTTGAGGCATGGACTTCCAGGAATCCCTTCAATTAGACTATGGAATCTTTTCCAACCAATCCTAGGGCTCCAACTACAATAGGGATTGTTGATGTTCCCATGTGTCACATGTTTGAGATTTCTATTTCAAGGTCGTTGTATTTTGACAGCTTTTTTTAATATCTTCAAAGACACATTGCAGTCTGCAGGGAGAGCCATATCAATAAGGAGGCACTTTTTTTTTGTTTATGGTCATTAATAACAATGTCTGGGCGGTTGGCTTTGATTGTTCTGTCAGTGTGTATTGTGTAATCCCATAGAATTATTAGTATTATTAGTATAGAATGAGACAGTGGAACTCTCCAAAGTATGAAATCCAATTTACCCATATATATATATATATATATATATATATATATATTAGATACATGATCAGATTTAAGGTTAGAAATTGTTTGACAGCCATGAATGCCACGCTTGCCAGACATAGTGCCTTTCAGCAGGTTTCCCTCTTGACCAAGGGCAGCACAACTTACCCAAAACATTTGATGTATGCCTCCGTGTTGAGTCTGAGACCCTCACCAACATATTCGGGAGTCCTTTTCTTATCAGAACAATCAGACTACTTTTCTTTCGAGCTGGCTTACCTTCGTAACCATCATGAGCCCCATCTAAGTCTTTCCAAATTGTCTTCACTGTTCTCAGATTGACACGCAAGCACCCTGAAATGTTTGTATTCTAGCTTCCATCGCAAATGCCAAATAGTACAGCATACCTTTACCAAATTAATGGCGGAGTGAATTGCATCAATATAAATATGAGTGATATGATGACACATTTTAATAAAAGTAGTGCATAGGTCTGTCAGTGAGACAAGTTAAAATTACCTTCAGCTAATATTACGTTGATGACTGAAGTTTTTTTTTTAATATTAAACGCTATTAATATATATTAACACAATCAAATGCACTACAATAATAACAAAACGAAACAACACTAAAAAAAAAACTTCATACGTAGATATATAAAACTGATCGATAAACATTTATTAGATTCATTATTTAAAAAAAGCTAGAAATTAGAAAAAAATTCCGTTCCATTTTTGTTGTCGATTCACAATAAACATGGTTAATGTTACTTAACATCATTTAAAAATACATCACTTTTGATTGCATTGTGACAGCTATACTGTCAGGTTACATTATTTAAATAAATATATTTGTTATTAGTCTTTGAAAGAAAAAAATGCAAATAATTAAGATCAGAAAGTTTTTGTGTATTATTCATATTTTATTTAAAATGAGTGAAAACAAGAACGATTTTCTCTGATTCTGAAGAATATTTATCTGAATTCTCAAATATGTCAAGAGTGATTTTTAACATTTTTTGCTAGGCATTTCCCACTAAACGATGCTTAACAATCGAATCAAACAGTTGTTGCTGACACTGATCAAATCTAGTCAATACTTGAGAACAAATCCATACGATATGGCAGATAAACATCATACCAAAAATATCAAAATTACGCCTTGAAAATAATTCGCACCAGTTTGGTTGTGTTAGTCGCTTTGATATATATCTTCCATACGTTCCTCAACATAAACTGCTGGATTTTATTTCCGTGTGCAATCCACTAGTGAAATGTTAATAAAACATTCTTTTACGGAAACATTTTGTGACGTAACATCGACAAGGTGGACCACAAGAGATCGTTGGATCACAGCCACTTGAAGCACAACTAGACGAACTAGAAAAAAAGAAGTTATGCTGACTATATGGAGGGAATGGAATGCTATCATCATCGTTAATCTCTTTCTGGCTGACCAGATCAATGATTTGTGAAAGATATAGTGATCGCTATTTGAAAGTAGAATATTTACTCAGAAGAACATTAAACAGTTATTTAGTGAGAAGGAAAAATTGTTCCAAGTGAGGTGGGAAGAATTTCATTCATTGTCCATATTTCACAGACATCGCAATTTTGGATGATCATTTATTCTGATCTTAACACAAATTTCATAATGAGAACAATTCACCTCAGAAGAAAAACATGATGAATTACATAACGATTAAAAGTTCTAGAAGTTTGCAAAATAATAAATTTGTTCTTTAATGACGTTAAATGTTGAAAATTTAATAGCCAATTTTTTAATAAACCGTTATCGCACACTGTTGTTTTCAAACTAAAATCAAGTATTGGACTGGCCAAAAATTCGTTCGGTATGTAAATTTTCGACAATAAAGCCAACAAATTTTTTGATCAATCCAAGACGATACTATATTCCTCAATACCACACACCAATTCTTTCAAAATAAAATAAAGAACAATTCTTGTGCTCATCTGCAGCACATACGAATGCTATCAGCCAAAAATAAAGTACACTTGGAAATTATTATATTCGTTTAATTTGCCAATTTTTGCAAACGTTTGATATCATATTTTCCTGAAACTCTGGAAATAATAAGAATTGCGACATTTTGCAACAGTTTTCAATTGGGGGAAATGGAAACGAACAAGAAACTGGCTTCGAAATTCTTTTGATATGTTCTGCAGCAATCCTCCATTAATTAATACAGATCCCCCAGAAGAATATTCAGCATTTCTGTCTGAAGTTCTGGGATGATCAGTTATCATTATTTAAATTAGTTAGATGCGGAATATTGTTATCACACCGTTTCTGCCATTTTACACTTCAGCCTTCATCAAGTGATTGTAGATCCGAGTAACCGTCGAACCGTGTAATTTCGAATAGAACCCTTTATTTAATATATGGTGGTAGGACATTCCTTTCAACTAGGCGTTTCTATGAGTATCTCGCCTTAGAACGATTTACCCTTGTAGATTAAGTAAATTGTTAATTTCAAAATTACCTGAATGTTACCGGATCGAAAAGTAACTGATGAAGACCGAGGGGTAAAACTACTGAAACGTCGTGATAAAAACCACAAAGATAAAATAAATAATTAATCCAGTATTTTGTTCTATGCCTACACTTTTGGACAGATATTTTGACACTTGTGCGTCACATGAGCAGATAGTAGAGAGAGACTTTTAATTCTTACTAATATTGTGAGGGTGGTGTGCAGCTCAGATTGAGAAAAACGGAGATCCGAGTTAAAATCCCATTCGAGTTGGTTATATTCCCTTACGTGGAAATACAGTTAGGAAATGTATGACTCCATCTCTTCTCCCTACCCAGCCAGGAGAGACTTGGTTGGCAACCAGACTACGAGAAAAAGAACCCCCTCCCCCCCCAAAAAAACTGAATTCAAACCTGTCTGTTGAGGTTTCGGCTTCGTCAGACTGTCTTGCCCAAGACTCACCATTCCTACTACAGCTGGAATATATTTAGTGTCCCTACGCCCCGAATGGATTACCGTGACTATCAAATAGGCTTCTTCTTCCTACTTCCTGATACATTGAGATTCAGACATAGAAATTTTCTCATTCAAATGACATTACAGGATGTCAAGTCCCGGCAATCCAATCTATCATGTCACCTTGAAGAACACATCGATCAATAGAACGAATCTAATGCGTAATTGTCGTATGGATTCACTTTTGTTTTCTGCTAGGTATTTACTTCTACCCTCTCTTATACGCTGTTAGATAAATTATAGGTTTTGCTACAGACATCAGTCAGACGGAACACCGTAAGATATATTTACATACATAATATGGATTTTCAGTAGAGATTCAGTTTTAGATTATTACCAATGTGGTTTAACATGACATCATGCAATGGTAATGTTCGTCTGTTTCATAAGTGAATCTCTTTATACGTTCGATATTATTTAACTTATTTAAACATCTATAAGCGAAAGTCACTAACAAAAATAGTCTCCAAAACTTCTATTTACACCAGAATGAAATAAGAATCCTGGAAAAATAATAGGTTTCTATTGAGAAGCACTTATAATTTGAGGGCCTCCATATTTCTATTAAGAGAAATACAAATACATTTAATTAAAATTTGAGGGCTTCCATATTCCTATTTTGAGGGAAAATAAATTACACACACTTTTAATTATATTCGGAGTGCTTCAAGATTTCTATTCCGAAAGAAAATAAATTAAAACTTTCAACATCTCCATTATGCTAATTATTTCATAAAGTGGGTGAAGAAGAAAGCTTAGAAAAAGAAGAGAAAAACAGAAGAAAACAAAGTAAACATTGATAAAATTAGGAATTTATTGACACGGTAACAATTTCAACTAAAATGCATTTATTTATACTTAATAAAAAATAAAGAAACTAATTCAAAAACAATAAGTGGTTAAATCGACACAAAAGATAATTTTCACAATAGACAAAATTTCTTCCAAGAGATGTATACAGGAATCCTTGAGGAATTAAATAAGGGATTGTGTGGCCATAAAAGGGGTATTTTACAAATACACTCAGGCCATTAGTCATTCATCACAATATACCGGACCATAATTTAGAACGCAGTTTTGATTTAAATAGAAACTAATTTATATATAACGAAAATGCATTCCTTTTGAAATCCTCTAAATCCGGAAATGAAAGTACAGGATCATTTGACACACTTCATTTTCAAAATTATTGCTAATAATTCTGTAGAATAATTAATGGTAATAATGACAAAAATAAAATCAAAATTGATAAGAAACGTGAATGAAATAAATTGATTTCAACATGAAAATGCAACGAACGCGAAAAAATAAATTCCGAAGTGAATGTCACTCTTTTTAAAGACAAGGTTTTTTTCCATTATTTGAAATATTTGATAGTCTGAAGAAAGAAATCTAGGATTCCTGTAAATAAATTCAGTTTTCTAATTAACTCACCGACGGGTGAAGACGATATCTGTGAAAGATTTAATTTTATTTGTTAACATGTACAGGGTACGCTTGTTAAATTGCCGCCCTTTTCTATTTTTAATTTCGCGCATGTGATTTTTTTCATTTTTTATATTGTCGACTGCGCAGTAAAGTAGGGTCAGTTGGGCAAGGTCTTTGAATAAAAGAGCACCCTGATGCAATTTACTCCGCCATTAATTTGGTAAAGGTATGCTGTACTATTTGGCATTTGCGATGGAAGCTAGAATACAAACATTTCAGGGTGTTTGCGTGTCAATCTGAGAACAGTGAAGACGATTTGGAAAGACTTAGATGAGGCTCATGATGGTTACGAAGGTAAGCCAGCTCGAAAGAAAAGTAGTCTGATTGTTCTGATAAGAAAAGGACTCCCGAATATTTTGGTGAGGATCTCAGACTCAACACGGAGGCATACATCAAATATTTTGGGTAAGTTGTGCTGCCCTTGGTCAAGAGGGAAACCTGCTGAAAGGCACTATGTCTGGCAAGCGTGGCATTCATGGCTGTCAAACAATTTCTACCTTTAAATCTGATCACCTAACTCCCCAGACTGTAGCCACCTTGATTATTATGTGTCGGGCGCAGTTGGTTGAGAGACCAACAAATCTCTTGTAATACCAAAAATGAACTGAAGGCAAAGATTATGGCAGCATTCATCAACTAAAATAAAGAGACGTCCAGAAGAGTTAGAGGAGATTCTGAAGTCATCTAGAGGCTGTGGTTAAATCTAATGACGATTCCGCTTATTTTTCGAGAATATTCTAAAAACTCGTAAAGAGACCAAAATGATATTGTCCTCAGCGTTTGGTAAAACTTTTAAAAGTTGTTAGATATAGTGATTTTCCAAGCGTAGCTCAGATGTGGCACAAGGCCGAAAGTAGGGGGCACTCTGTGAGGATCGAACTTACTACTCAGTCGTAGTTGTTCTAGCGAGACAAGCTTGCTAACCATTACACCACCTCGAGGTGCCCAAGTTGTAGTTACATATAACTGACAATCGATGCTCTTGGCAGACTTGCACAGCCAAAAAAAAAAACCAAAAAAAAAAACGATGAGCCTCTCACTAAGTTCATCTATGCGGTTTAACTACAAGCAACTGTGTTTGGTGTTAGATGTCCGTTTGTCCCACGGATCCTAACAAAAGAACAGAATAATCTCTGAATGCAAATCTGCTGGGAATTACTGAACCATATACGATGCTGAATGTAACAGTTTGCCGAATTACCTCACAGATGATATGTGGTGTCACCATTACGAACCGGGATACAAAACGAGTGTCCATGGAACAGCGGCAGGCGAATTCCCTATTTAGAAAAATAGAAAGATCACCGCAACCATTAATGGTCGTAGCTTTGACCCTCGCGAGGCCAATATATTAAAGACTTTTAGGATCGAACATGATACTATTGAATTGGCCCGTCAATCGAATTTCCTGAGAGCTCCATAATGTTAATCGCCCGGATTTGCTATATTCCGAATGTAATGAGAACCCCCCCCCCACTTCAACTCAACAGTAGAAAGAAATGTATTTCTTAAATGAAATAAGATCGCCTTCACAGAGAATCGCCACACCTAATTTTATAATTCAAGGAAGGGAAAAATACCAGATTTGAGTCGTAAACTAATGATCATTCTAAGAGGAGATGAAATATGTCAGTGTAGATGTGGCTAATTAACAACCTAACCACAATGTCGCTTAATCACCGTACACTAAGTGCAGTTTCAAATCGACCGTCTTTGATATTTGACTGCGGATATATCTAAAGACTATTTCGTCTAACAGGGAGATTGGAAAAAAAAATAAACGATATCAAAACTTCTGCATGTTTAACATTTCTTTCGGAATTTGGTACAGCTATATATATAGATATAGGCTTGCTGAAATGTATTTAACTTTAATACAAAATTGGTTGGTCATACTTATAAACTAATATTAAATCAAGTAATTCTGAAGAATGTCACTCGAATATTTTAATTAATTATTCTTCTGAAATTTTCCTGAATAGGCGCATAAAAGGCGATTTATTATAATAACACACTAGTGAAATCTAAATTCTTCCTATACCATGATATTTTCCAATAGAAGGGCGCGGACGGACGGACACAAACACACACACACACACACACATATATATATATATATATATATATATATATATGTTGAATGTTAGTGTGACCAACAGACTACCTGTCAAAAGACTTAAACACTTAAACAAGAAAAAATCAGAAACGAGAAAAGAAAAAAAAAATAGACCAAAAGTCAAATGGCTACCCCTCTACCTAAGCAGTAAATGGCTCGTCTATCTAGAAAGAGCAAAACAAAAAACAACAAAAAAAAAAAACGCTTCACACGACAATCCCCAAAGGCAAAGTTCAAGTCGATGTTTAAAAACACACACACACACACACACACACACAGGATATATACAGTGGCTGGAAACAAATATTCGTACACATACAAATTTTTAATTTATTGAATTTCCAACTAATAAATAAACATAATTTTCATATACAGTGTGACCCGGATATAAGAGAAACCCGGATATAAGAGACCCGGATATAAGAGAAACCCGGATATAAGAGAGATTTTCTCTGGTCCCAAATTAGAGCCTGTGTTAATGTAATATAAGAGAAAGCCGGATATAAGAGACTTCTTCCCCGGTCCCGACAACCTTCTTATATCCGGGTTACACTGTAATTAACTGCATACAGATATATAAAAACTAAATATGCATAGAAAACAGAAAAAAAAAATGATTTAATAGAAATAAGTCCAATTTATCCATTTTAATGCGTGAAAAAAAGTATTCGTACAATGCAAATTTCAGAATTTAAATCTCTTAAATTGCTTTAATACTCTAGGTACTTCTAGAATATTCCAATGTTATCGGTAGTTATTTTAGCCTAAAAAATAAAACAGGACATTTTGTAATTGATAAGAACGTTTTCATCATGGCAAGACGTAAAGAATTGACAAATTTATATAAAGAACTGATTGCTAAGCTTTGGTAAAAGTTACAAGAAAATCTCGGACAACCTGAATATTCCATTTACTATCATTAATTAATTCACTGAAAGGTATAACCCCCCCCCTCAAAACTGTTGAAAACCAAAGAACAGTTACGCCACGGAAGATTTCTTCATGATCATCAAGAAAATTAATGCGTCAAATGAAACAAACTCTAATGTTTACTCGTCAAGATTTGTAGGATGATTTACTTTCGTCAAGAATCTGTATCACAAAACGTAAAATAAGAAATTTTAATTCATAGGAACAGTCTAAAGTCATTTTCAATTCGGAAAACTCCACTGCTAAGGAAAAGACACAGATGTCAGGTTGAAATTCGTTCGTGAAAAATTGTATTGGGAAAGAGTATTAAGGACAGACAAATTGAGTTGTCTGGACGTGATTCTAGAAATCATGTATGGAGGAAAGATGGCGATGCCTTCAAACAAAAGAACACAGTTCCAACAGTGAAATTTGATGGTGGCAGCATTATGGTTTTGGGATGTTTTTCTGCAAAAATGTACTAGAACCTTATCAGAAATAGATGGTAGAATGAATGCCGCAACATATCAAAATATTATGGAAGTAAATTTAATGATTTCACTTGAAAATATTCAACTTCCTCCTGATAGGATGATTACCTTGTTGCAAGATCCAAAGTACACTGCAAAATCTCCGAAGAAATGCCTCGCTAAAATAATGTAAATATACTGAAATGACCAAATCAGTCTCCAAATTGAAACCCAATAGAGAATTTGTGGCGTTATTCAAATCCAATCGAGAGCTCCAACCAACATCCCTGATTTAAAGACCATATACGAAGAAGAATAGAACAAATGGCTCTCTAAACATTTTCGTCGTAGTGAATTGTTTATCTTCTTTGATCAGAGTAGCAATTTATGATGTCGATGTTGTGGCTAATCTTATGGTGGAAACCAACGCATTTGACGTATTGTTTTGTAAAATTTCCTTTTTGTGTTCCTATAATCTTTTATTTAGATTTCTTGAAGTTTCTCCAATTTATTTTTTGTGATTTCTCAGGTGATCTAGTAAATTCGTTCAAATTTATTGCTTGGTTTATTATTGACTAGGTCTTTTATTGTTTTGGTTGTATTAGTAACAAATTTTATGTTGAGTTTAGATAGATTCTTTCAAATTATCCATGCGAAGGAAGTAGTTGGTAGTATGATATATTTCTTTGATTCATTGGCTTTGTCAAGAAGAACACTTTCTCTATTTTTGGAATATTTTATAAGCTTTTTGTTTCGCATTGACTATAAAATAATTAGGGTACTGAAAAAGTTTTAAAAATATTTTCAATGTATTTCTCCACTTCATGTATACATTAAGAGCTGCAAATTCTGAATGCTCTCAAGTAGAATCCGATGATTATACCGGATTTTATTTATTATGATGAGAATAGAATTTTATTAGCTCGTTGTGTTTGTTGATTTCTAGTGAACACTAAATTTTAAACTGTTGTTAATTCAATGTAGCTTGATATCTAGGAAAAGTAAGGAATTGTATTCTTCATTTCGTGCGTAAATTCTATTGTATGTTCGACTTTCTTTAGTTTATCAACTAGGTCAGTTAAATCAGTGTCACACGGATATATTAATAGAGTATCATCAATATAACGGACGTATGTTGATTGTTTGGGTAAAATATTTTGAAAAGCCGACTGATTCCAGAGATTCTAAGAAGATACATGCCATCACTAAATCAAGAGGCGATTCCATTGGTAATCCTAACTTTTCTTTGTAAAAATTATCATCAAATGTGAAATAGCATTGATTGGTGATGAGACGGCAGATTTTTATTATTTAGCGGTGAGTACGGAGAGCTTTTCCTTTGTAGCAGAATAACGATATATATATATATATATATATTTAGAACAATTTCAGGGGGAAAAGTACAACACAGTGAAAAAATGACTTAATCGGACGAAGTTATATACACAAAACACATAATAAATTTTTTAAAGAATCGTTCAGATTCCCTTTCTGCACATGTGAAGCGACCACAACGCAAATATATATTTAGTCTGATAAAGTCCTAAAAGACGAAACGCGTCATATATACACTTTACAATTGAAATTAAGATACGTTTAGTTAATTACCATTTTCACCTACAAATTATAATTTTAAATTTGGCAGGATTATCTGGTTTGTCAGTTTTAGCATATTTTGAATTCTATTTTTTTTTTTGCTAATAGGATTCACCTGGATTTTAACAACGGATTACTAGCTATATATATATAGTCTTAAGGTGTGCTATATATATATATATATAAGAAAAAATAGTCTTAAAGTGTATATATATATATATATATATATATATATATATATATATATGAAAAAATAGTCTTAAGGTGTGCTATATATATATATATATATATATATATATATATATATATATATATATATATAAAAAAAATAGTCTTAAGGTGTGCTATATATATATATAAAGAAAAATAGTCTTATGGTGTACTATATATAAAAGAAAAATAGTCTTAAAGGTGTGCTATATATATATATGTGTGTATATATATATATATATATATATATAAGAAAAATAGTCTTATGGTGTGCTATATATATATATATATATATATATGTGTGTGTTGTATGTTTGGTAATTGGTATTTCGTATGTAAATGTTTCCTTGAACATGGTGGGCGAGGAAAAATTTATATGTCCTTTGTTCCTTTTGTTCGTCTGGATACTTTTCTATTTTCAGTTTGTGAGTTGTTCGTATATTTTTCTGCCTTTACATTCACTGATCTAGTGTGTAAAATTATTAATATTTCTGAACCATACTGGATAGTAGTAGTAGTTGTAATTACTTATTTGGCTTTATTTCAATCACAGTCAACAAATTCCTCCAGGTTCCAAAGAAGATAGGATTGAGGTTTCGTTTAAATTGTTTTTATATAATATGCTCCTGTTATCTTTAAACCGCTTTTGCAATTAGTTGTTCTTAAAATGCCAGTGTTATCTCCAACACTTTTTCTTATAGGAGCAGGGAATTGTGTATGAGTTTGTAAGTGTTTCCTTATCAAACTAAGATTACTTAATTTCAGGTGAATGCAGGTGTTGACATTAGATTTTTGTTTATAACAAAAATCAGTCATGTAAAGAACAACGAAACTGATAAAATACAATGTCGGTCTGAAATTTAAATTTTATAGGCCTGTTGTTATTGAGAATTAAGAGACTGACACTTTTGATTTTCTATAATATATTTTACGTTATATGCATTTGCTCGTGTCGTTGAGTAAAATTCCTTGTTTGATACGTCGCATCACGGATAAATCTTGTTTATAATTTTCGTGTAGCTACTTGCAGTAAAATATATGAATGCCTTGCTGTATTTTTTTATTGATGACGTTTAGTTTCTATAGGAATAATATTAATCGATTGTCGATAATTATTGTTAGCCAATATTTTTATATGTTTAAGTTTACTGAAAAAAATATTTCCCCGAGAGAGGCATATAGTCGGCGTGCTTCTTATTACCTTAGCTGGAATATTCGTGTAGGTATGTGTGAATGTGTTGTAATTCATAGCTCACACACATATATATTTATTTATTGTTCAATATATATATATATATATTGAACAATAAAAAAATATAAAAAATTAAAATCTTGAGACGCACTGGGTTGTAGATCAATATTCATTCGTTTTTTTTTTTATTATTATTCCATTTAGATTCTTCGACTAGTTTCGGCCAAAATGGCCATCATCGGGTGAAGAAATATTTCTATATAGATATATATACGCCTCAACGTACAACAAGAACAATCTGAACAGAACAGAAATTACAAGAATTCTAGAACTACTTAACAAGAATGATAAAATGAAACATATACTAAAAACAAAATAATTAAAAGCAAACGATAATAAAAAAAACCTAGAACATATATATTTCTTTCAAATTTAGACAACACGCAACACAGGGGGTCATAAATTTCAACAAGAAAATATGCAAGGTTTGTGATATCATTATAGAAGGAAATTCTTACACTTTTGAAAAACCGACAACATTCACAATACGAAAAACTTAAACTGCAACTCCAAAAATGTGATGTATGCACTCGAGTGCATAAAATACAACAAATCCTAAATAGGTATCACCCAAGCAAAAAACAAATGTGATTCCCTTCATAAAATAAACATTAAATTACCAGAAAACAGGAAACTCTTTGTGTCACAACACATCCACAAATGCAACAAAGATAAATTTAAAATTATGCCAGTTTATCAAAAAGACGATTACTCTTATCTATAAATACAAAATAATCAAATATATTTAAATCAGCACCAATGAAATCATAGCCCCCGACACATACACACATAAATACGTACCATACACACATAGTGGCAAAACACACCAGTCGGACCACACACAAAAACACCATACAAAATACATGCAATTACTGAATACATCACTTTATAATAATATAATATATACACCTTTGTACAAATTAATGGGAACAAAATGACTAATTCCGTTATTATTTACTTTCTTTTGTATGTTCCCTATGAAACATGACACAATGCACATGTTAGTACTTCGTCTGTCTATTCCACGAACTCGTTCCTTGCAGATTGACCACAGATGCTCGATTGGATTTAAATCGGGAGAGTTTCCGGGTCAATCTATAGTACATTTATTTGCTCACTGGTAAGGCTTGCCAGTGTGTTCGTGCAGCGTGACAATTTTCGTACGCTTCCTTCGAGTAACGTCCATCTCTTACAATGAGCTGAGGACAACTAATCCTCAGTTGAGACAATAATGTATGGGCGTGATGAAAATCTGATCCAGTCGCGGATGACACAAAATTTTTTTTTGAGGGCCAAACAAATTTCATCGTGCACCCCGAAAACAGATTCGTATTACTGCACACCACTGCTAATGCCCTACTCAGTGGAAAATATAGAAATTGATTACGCCTCTCACTCCAGTGGGTCTAAAACTGACCGTATGGTGAAAGAAAGGAAACAAAAGCGGTTGTATCAATTAATTTGCACAAGGGTGTGTATGAAGAACTAATATATACACACATACAAAAGCAAACACACAAGACGGGCCACACTCATACGAACCTTTCACACCATACAAAGTGTGTGTGTGTGCGCTATTCTCTTGTAATAAAACAATATATTTGTATGGAAAAGGAATATATATATATATATATATATATATATATATATATATATATTAGCAACCACACACAATACACAAAAATCGAGAAAAGTTTAAAATGATACAGAAGACATAAAATGATGAAATCAAAAGTTTCATTCCCACCCCTTTCACTGACTAATCCTGATTGTTTTATTACCCCTTAAGGAAAGGAAGATTTTTCCACCAGTCCTAGAAAAATTTGGACTGGAAGTACCTCCAAAAATTCGGTATACCTAAGGTTTAAATGCAACCGGCAAAGTCTTCGATGCTCTAATCAATATCGGGGTAGTTAACTACCTCATATCCCATAATCTGCTCTCTGACAAGCAATATGGTTTCCGCTTTGCCCGATCTACAGCCGATGTGCTCACAGCCATCACTGAAACAGTCTACCGAGCTCTCCAAAATAATGGGGAAGCCCGAGCCGTGGCACTAGACATCTTCAAAGCATTTGATAGGGTTTGGCATGCCGGCCTTCTGCGCAAGCTCCAGGGTTATGGCATTACGGGTCGATTATATAACCTAATACAATCATTCCTGTCAAACCGAGAACTGAAGGTCGTTCTCAACGGATTCTCCTTCAGTTCCTATCCCACGAACGCAGGTGTCCCTCAAGGCTCCATCCTAGGCCCCACTCTATTCCTTATCTACATAAATGACCTTCCCGACGCCGTAACTTCCCAAGTAGGCATCTACGCGGATGACACCACAATTTATTCCTGCCCCCAAAACAAATCTAGTCTCGCTGACAAAACTCACCTTGCCGTGCGTCTCGAAAAGGACATCCAATCGATTGTGAACTGGGGCATGAATTGGCTGGTCAACTTCAACGCTTCGAAGACAAAACTGCTCTCAATTAATCACCACAGAGAGCCTTCCCTTCCCTCCATTAGAATGTCTGACGCTCAACTTCTCAAGAGCAACTCTCTGCGGCTTCTCGGTCTCACGTTGACTGCTGACCTGAGATGGAATAAATACATCGAGTCAATTGCCTCGTCCACTGCGAGGAAAGTTGGCTCCCTGAGCCGCGCTAGGAAGCTTTTCTCCCCTGAGTCGATCCTCCAGCTATACAAATCCACAATTCGCCCTTGCATGGAGTATTGCTGCCATATATGGTCTGGCGCCCCTTCTGTTTGCCTCGGGGTTCTTGATAGGCTTCAGAGGCGGATATGCAATATGGTTGGCCCTGCCCTGGCGTCTCGTCTACAGTCACTTTCTCACAGACGCGCCGTCGCCTCTCTCTGTTTGTTCTACAAATACTTTCATGGCAATTGCTCCGAGGAGCTGCATTCGCTGGTTCCCAGACGTCATGAGTTCAAGCGCCCTACGGGGCTGGCATCCCGCTCTCACCCCCCTCACTGTCGAAACTCCTAAATGTAGTCGTCTCTTCTACTCTAATAGCTTCATGTCTCGCACCTCTCGCCTGTGGAACTCCCTTCCCTTCTCCTGTTTCCCTGCGAGCTATAATCTCCAGCTATTCAAGTGTAATGTCAATCGACATCTCCAGTTGCCTTGATCTATCCACTACCCTCATCCTTTCTTCTATCACTCCTATCTGATCTTGCTATTTCCTGTAACCCCTTGAATCCTAGTAGCTTCCCGCCTTGCTTGGGGTGAAACGCTTAAAAAAAAAAAAAAATGAAAACCCTTTTTGAAGCTTTCCCCACATTCAGTTGAAAGTTAAAGAATTAATTTTCTTAATTCCAGAAAATAAATACTGTGGCGTATTTCAAATAGAAATTATAATGTTTTTAATCGATTCTTCAGAAAAAATAATCGAAACCGCCATTTTATTTTTTTGAGAGAAATATAAACAAAGCTTAATTCTCGGATTAAAAACAAAAAAACAAAAAACGGAAAAATAAAATATACATTTCTGAAACATTACTTTTGTAAAATTAGCAAATTTAAAGTTAAATTAATGTTTTGAAACAAATATTATTTATAACATAACATTATCTAGACAAGCATTTATTGACCACTGGGTTTTATTATTCGCACGTCTCCATCGATAATTTGATGGTCGAAAGTGTTGAATCGGATTTGACATAAATTTACGAATTATAAATTCGGTTTGTTTTCGTTTTTTAATTATCAGGTAATGTTTTAAAAATTAAAACAATATTTTAAGCATTTATCTAATATTTTCCTGAATTCTTTCAAGTAATTTTGAATATGCTTTTTTATAATGTAATAATTTCAAATATTACAGAAATTTATTAAATTATTGACTTACCTCTGTAATGGTATTTCATTATTTAATAACTAAGATGATGATAAATATATTTATTGATTATTATATTTTCAGTTCTTAATTTTCAAATTAATAACTGAAATAATATTTAATCAAATAAAATTAATAATTAAATTATCTCACTCTTAGTTATTAAACTTTTAAATTGATTACTGATACAGAATAATTTTATTAATATTGTCTCAATTTTATTTTTAATTTAATATCTGAGATAATATAATTAATAAAATTATATTTATCTGTCACCAATTTAATAACCGAGAGTGAAATAATTTAATAACTATCTCACCCTCAGTTATTAAATTTTTAAATTGATAATTATTGAGATAATACAATAATTTAATTAAATTATCTCACTCTCAGAAATTTAATTTTTAACTGCGATAATATGAACTGAAATGATAGAAGTAACTCCATAATCTGAAATTTTATGGAATTTAGAATTTATATTTTTTAAGATCTTATTTTTTCATTTTATTCTTTATTAATAATTAATATACTTGATGGTTTTGAATCGTTAAAGGTATTTCATTTAACACACTAAAAGAAACATAAACAAAAAAAAAATAAATATATATTAGATTATTTTTAATTTTATTTATTAATTAAATTAAATGAATTGAAAGAATTGCCCGCAGCCGAAATCGTTTATATATCAAGGAGTTTTCCCTCAAAGGGGACAAGCTTTGAAAAATGTGACCTTTTAACCATAATACCACTTAGGATACACCATCATTAAAAAAAAGAATATTAAGACACACAAAAAATCATTTTTTAATTATTGTAATACCCTTTGGCGGGATGATTTGTATTAAACTTTTTAACTTTGTAAATATGATCATCAATTAAAACTATAAGAACCTACCCCTGACGATGTTTGGAAGAATTTAAAAACTTTTTTGTAAGTCTATAATTAAAACAAGAAAAATGCAAACAATTCTTGTTAAAATGTATTATTCATAGAAAAATCATTTTTTTCTTCAGACAATAATTTCCTTAATATATATTATTTATAAAAGGAAATAAAAAAATTAAAAAAATATATATATTTTGCAGTTTTTATTTTACGATTTGAAGCAGATTTTTTTTAAAAAGTTGGTGATACTTGGGAAAAAAATGATTTACATTCTCCCAGGAGTCCTACTTTTAGCTCATATAGAACGATTTTCTAACGATTTGAAATTCTAGAAAATTTAATGAAATTAAGATACTGTGTGGGTAACATATAAAACAAATATTTTTTTTACCAAGATTTCCAAAAATAAAATTTTCAGAAATAAATTCATTCACTTGTAAATAAATTCTAAAATTTTCCTTAAAATCCGACAATTATTCGATTTTTGCAAAAATTTCCAAATTAATGTGCCATTTTAGCGGAAACGGCTACACGAAAATGCCCATTACAAGTCTTACACAGTTGACAAAAAAAAATGTCAAGATTTTTTACCCAAATTTCGAACCTGTTAGAAGAGTGGAGACATTTTTTTTAAATAACTAAAATATACTTTGTTCTTTCCTCTTAATAATAACATAAACATTTTGACGTTAAAACATTGCTTTTATTAAGTTTGAGGTGTTTTATCATTATGCTATACTGGTTTTTAGCGAATTATTGGAGTTACTTACCCTAATCCCAGTATCCCCTCTACTATTCAGATTATTAAAATTTCTTATTTCGTGATCACCATTTTTCTTCAGATTCACTTTACAACTCTTCTAGATTTGCATGGACTCAGGTATGCTTGGCTGCGAGAGATATTTTGGTAATATGACGTTTTGCCAAAAAGTTTGCAAGATATGGCCGGACAAGAGAGGCTTACAGAAAGCAAAACAAATATTTGACAGTGTGTATATTCATCTACGAAGCTTTGACTGATTTACAATTTAAATAAGAGCCCAAAATACCGTTCACACACACACACACACACACACACACATATATATATATATATATATATATATATATAATTTTGTTCGGAACGTATACATAATACGTTAAATATCTCGAGGACTAGTCATCATTTTCGAGATGAGTTTAGTCAACAATTGTGGGTGTTCCTTTTTCATCAGGGAAATGTTTAATAGTTTTTTGAGCGGATTTCCGAGACACGCATGAATTTCATAGTGACATTTCTTTTCTGCTATCGATTTTCTAAAACAGCACCAACGATGAATTGTTTAAAGATGTCAAAAACAGGGAAACTTTAAAATTCATAGATATTTTTATGCCTCCTCCCCACATGAAAAGATTCATGTGCCAATATGGCAGTTTTTCCCTAACGTCCGAAACACAATTTTCTATTGAACAATCCAGAAAATAAATTATTTCTTAATAAAACACATTAAAAATATTAAGAGGATATGTTTGTACTACAGTGCATATCTTTAAAGTATACAAATCTAAACAAAATTTTCATACACACACACACACACACACACATATATATATATATATATATATATATATATATATATATATATAAAAGTATAATGAAATCCTGCATTTATCTTGGTAAAGGCCCTCAAAGGACGAAACGCATTATTTAAGATAAGGTTTTCCTTTT
This sequence comes from Acanthosepion pharaonis, assembly GCA_903632075.3. Lineage (NCBI taxonomy): Eukaryota > Metazoa > Mollusca > Cephalopoda > Sepiida > Sepiidae > Acanthosepion > Acanthosepion pharaonis. The sequence continues at coordinate 306,613 of CAHIKZ030004450.1, read as the reverse complement.
GTCTTTATTCATATTGTCCATTTAGAGATAAATTCCATCCGAAAGATTTTAAGCATATATCTATATATAAACACACAGACAGATATATATATATATATATATATATATATCGAATGATTAACGTTTGCTGCATTATTTATGGAACAAGAGGGCGTCGATATCTGGGATAAATTGTTTGTAGATATAAGCTGTGTGAACATAGAAAGGAACATTGCATGTGGTTTTCCTGTTACAGGCCCCCCTAGGCGATCATCAGGTCTTGGTTTATTCCCTTTGTATCCGCTCTGTACATAGAGGAGTAACAAATTGGTTGATAATAGTTTCAGGCGTAAAACTGATATAAGTTTTAATTTTATTTCTCTCTATTCATTATATATACACACACACACACACATATATATATATATATATATATATATATATATATATATATAGATAGATAGAAGAGAGTCATATATACTGGATTTTAAGTTTAGATGATATGTTTTTTTTTTATTGTCGCCAGAAATGTATCCACACGTTTCCGGTGTCTGTTTTTTAATTTTAAATTTAGGTCAGTGAATTGGTAGTGATTTATGCATCTAAAAATAATTCATATTTATCTGTCTCTCACTCATTTAAACTGTTATTTATCTCCTCTCTTTAAAACTTCTCTCTGTTAAATTTTAATCCTTACCTTCAACTATAGGCATTCCTGTTCTTCTTTCTTCTGTTACACCCTCGCTCTAAAGCTTTCATACATTTCCGTCTCACACCTGTTCCCCACTTCCAACTCATGCACTGTCACTAAAATTTTTTTTTTTTTATATCCGGAGTTATATTTCACTATTTCTTTTTGAATTTGTAGGTCTGATGAATTGGATCGTGATTACGATTCCATTATAATAAATTATAACCATGGAATATTAGTGCTTGAGCCTTTTAGATTATATATATATATATATATATATATATATATATATATATATATATATATATATATAAATATTTCATTAGTTAAAAACAGCATTTACTTAAATTTATTGTTTCTATGAAATAACGCATAAACAGAAAATATATTAAAATAATTGTCGGACTTAATTCATTTCATAATATTTTGTCATGGTAAATTTGGAAAACATCGAACGAAAAACCAGAGAGTTCTGGTAGGGAATACTAAAGCCACACTATTCTGGAATGATGGCAATTTTTTGCGACATCTTTGAAGAAAATAGGTTATTCAAGTTTTTATTTTAAGTAATACGAAAAAAGCGATTTGTTCAGTTTTTTTTTTTTTTTTTTTTAAATTTATTGTGTGAAGGCAATATCGCAGGCAAACTTTTTGTTCACCTGTAACACTGCCTAGGTTTTTTCAAAAAGTCGTATCCATCTTCAGTTTTCTCGATTTTTCTGCCAACTCCGGGGAGGCAGGTCTGTAGATTGAATCAATTAATTACATGTGTGTAGAGTTTCAGTGAAATGCGGACGTGCATCAATAACCTAAACACACACACATCTTCTGTTATATATACATATATATATGACAATAATGACATTATACAGTTGTTTATAATGAAAAAGCAAGGCATTAAACAGGTGGCTTGCAGTTCAAACAGTATCGGTAATTAATTTAGTATTGTTTACCATAACATTTTATTGTTATTAACCAGAATGAAATAGAAACATTTTCATAATAAATTTCTAGGCTTAATCAATTGCTTTGTCTTAATTGTTATTGAAGGTAACTGTACAGTTATATTCTAAGCCACCTATATATATATATATATATATATATATATATATATGTGTGAAGAAATATAGTTTTAAGGTGTGCTATATTTATAGGATAAAGTGCTCACTATCAGAGATAGAGCGTATATAAATATTAAAGTGAACATTGAAGTCAACACTCAGAGGTTGTTTCATGCTGGAATTAATCGGATGCTATATATATATATATATATATAAAACATTAAGCTGTTCGTAGCTTGTGACCCAGAAAACATAAATTTAGGATTAATTAATAGGGCTTCATGTTTTGTACGAAACGAAAATGGTTTTTTTCGAAATATCTTGCAATCATCAATTAGTTTCTAGAATGTCATCACAGACAAAATATTTACCATTTATTATTACATTATTTTAATCACGGTTAATTTCGTAGATTTATTCGTTTTTTCTGTTTATTTAATAATTAATTTAAAATAAATCTTGATATTACAACACTTCAATTTCTCCTTTCTACTGAGCATCCTAAAAAGAAAATACATTAAACTGTCTTTAACAAAAAAACAAAAGTGAATTTGATTTTTTTTTCTACAATGATGTTTACAACGTACAACGCCTAAAAGCCACTCGATGTATAGGGTTACTGAGTAAGAGGCACAATTTATGGGGATATGTGCGGAAGATAATGGCTACCTCTAAACTCGAAGATTATAGTGAACGGGAAAGCATTCTCTTAGGAGTTGGTTCCACAAAGCTGCTTTTCCTACTTTCCTAGGAATACTTGAGCCTAAATCTCAACAATGGAGCACGAAGCGGTCGTTCGCTACAATACATGGAGGATACAATTGGTGGAACTAAAGTAAGGAATTCATGGGAACACTTTCGATGGAAATAGCGATAGAGAATTGAGAGACTTGCGACGTTTTATCAGTGGGAAAGTGCTTATAGGGTGGAAAATAATTCATCAGCCACAAGGACGTTGAGATGCTTTTGGACTCTGAAAACTAAAGAGCTTATGGTAAAGATTTAATATGACTTCACAACGCATATCATTATAAAAACTCAAATTGAAAACATAAAAGTTCGGAGAAAGCCGAATGTGAACAACTGTTTCTCCTTGAAGATGGCCAAATAGATTGAAAGTAGTTGGTGTTACCAATATCAGGAAAAACATCTATAATGTTGAACCATGAAAAAATAATTTAAAAAGTCTTAAAAGATATTTTCAAGCTCTTCAATCGAAGATATACAAAATTTCAGCAGAAGCCTTTCAGTAATAGACATTTCATTAAAGATCGTTAAAAAAGATTTTTCATGTCTTTTAGGAAATAAAAAAATTGTCCAAAATCTTTCGGCTTGCCCATATCAAGATCAGGGAATAATTGTACAATTTACTTTTTCTTTTCTTTTCAAAGATTTTTTTTTTTAAATCTCGTTATAATAAGATTAGCCATCTGTACGTCATGTATTGGTTTCATTTTCCAAATGTGTCTATATCACGTGATTTTCCATGATTTCTCTTGTTCAATTTGATGCGGACAAGGAAGAAATTTCACCGATAGTTGCTAGGCTGCTAACAGGAAACTCATTCGTTATCACATCAATTATGACTTCAAACTGCCACCACCAGCTGTTTCTGCTAATAACTATTTGGGGGAATTTCAGCGAAACTCAACATCTTTAATTACTTTCACAATAGCAGTTATCCCGCAGATAAAAATGTATGAAGCACTCGGAATCTTGATAAAAACTATTTACAAACTTCTCTTTGTATGTGCCATGTCCCTTCAAGCAGTGGGCGATCATGGCTGTCTATAACTTCATGTCCTTTGTAGCTCTGTTGACGATCTCTACTAATCCCTGTTATTGTAGCCATTTTCACAATCTCTTTACGTAGATTATTCTCTGTCTTCCTCTGTTTCTGTTGTATTCACTATGCTGTGAGTAAAACAATTTTGAAACCCTTTTTCCTTATTATATGCCTTAGACATTTCAAGTGTTTCATTCTGATTCGAAGTATAAACGTCCATTTTCTTTCCAATTTTCCTTTAAATTTTGTCGTTACTCACATCTTCAGTCTATGGTATTCTCAGAATCCTTCTGTAGAAGCACATTTCTGTTGCATCTAGTTTCTTCTTTATTAGTGAAAAGATTGTCCAATATTCACTCCCATAGAGGTGAAGCGATAAAAATCCATCACGGTTTTATTTATTTCTAACGAAATTGCCTTTATTGATACTTAATTTTTAGAAGACATTTTTCACTAATGTGGCTTCGAATGTCGGTATGACATAGTGTATTCTCTGTTAAAATACTCCCGAGGTGTTTAATTTGTTGGACTTGCTTAAATTGGGTGTCTCAAATTCGTAGTACACATCTTGGGCTGTTCCTTTTTTTTAATAACCATACATTATATTTTATTGCAATAGTTTTTTTCTCACTTTCCTTTACTACGATATGTCGGAGATTTTGTTGTTTACTTTATGTGTCTGCTATCAACACTGTGTCATTTACATATCTTATAATGTTCAGATTGTGGTCGCCAATAAAGAATCCTTATAGGACTTCTAATTCTATCTGTAAAGGCTGAATAAGTCTGGTGAGAGGAAACATCCTTGTCTTACACTTCTTTTTAGTTTTATGCATTTGCTGAATTTATTTTCTATTCGTATGCAGTCGGTTTGCTTCTAGTATTGGTTCTATAGAACCCTTCTAATATCTTTCACAAATATATCAAGTTTATATTGCCACGTTTATGAGTTGAGAAACAACACTTTTTACTGCATTGAAGGGGTTTATGAGAGCTCTTACTACGCCCCAGCCTTCTTTCTGATGATTTGCCAACAAACATTCTCTGCTCATTAGTAAATAAATATACACAGAATGTGTATCAAAAAATACTTTTTCAAACTTTAGGGGCGGGTTCCTCAAACCAAAACAAAGACAAAAATCTGTATAGACATATGTCCGAAAATCCTGGATCGTCTCCGACAGCGTTTAGAATGTGTTCTTCGTGGTCAGGTGTACGAAAGGATCTCACTCTTCCACAATCCGTAGTTTGTGGTGTCACGGATCCTGTCTCACTAACACGAGGATAAACAGCAGAAAAGATTGGATGACTCGGCTACCTTCGGTCTAGAAACGCAATCTGATACAATCGTGCAGCCTCGCGTCCATTACCATAACTCGCCATTGTTAAATGGAACACTTCTCAGTTAACTACTCGTTGAAGAACGTTTAAAGTTTGTAGTAGGGAGTTAACTGAGAATTGTACACTAGTCGATATGGCAGCCCAGCGATATATACCGTAAACTTTATAAAAAATTAATAACACAAAATACAAAGAGATTTGTATTTTTGATACACCTTATATATATATATAATGAACATTGAAGTCAACACTCAGAGGCGATAGGCTGTTTCATGCTGGACGCAATCGTCAGGCCGCGAATGCTGGATATTTTCTCGGCTATTTATATATATATGGGTCAGCGGTTTCATAATCTTAAACTACAGCAAACAAAACACAGACAAAACTAGAAAAGTTATAATAAGGATTTTAAAAAATGAAAACATCACTACGTCACTGAAAAATCGAAAACCAAATAGAATAAATAAAAATATGCAAAATAAAAAATAAGAAAATAAAAAAACTAATACAAATAAATAAATAAATAAATGAACAAATTAACAAACAGACCCTGATAAAATAACCGTTAGAACTAATAAAAATAAGCATAAATAAGCAAAAACACGTAAAAATAATCAATCCAAATAAACAAATAAATTAAAAACCGTCCACTCGCCAAGATAACAGAATAGATTACGACAAGTAATCTAAACATTGGACGAATAAATAACTTTAATCATCTTCCCAGACCAAAACAAACTATTAAATAAGCGACATAAGCAAATCAACTACAAAATATTCTAATACATTAATAAAGTATCAAAAAACGAAAAGAATAATACAAAATGAAAAACAAGTAAAATAAATTAACCCAAATAAATAAATAAATGAACAAAGAAGCCACTTCCGCAAAATAACCGCCAAAATAGATTACCCACAATGCACCACTGACCCATATATATATATAAATAGCCGAAGAAATATCCAGCACTCGCGGCCTGACGATTGCGACCAGCATGAAACAGCCTGTCGCCTCTGAGTACTGACATCAGTGTTCACTTTTATATTTATATTTACATTCTTAAATTTCTATTTATCACACCTGATCATACATGCAAGAGATAACATATTTCTCCAGCAATTGTACCAAGATACTCTTCTAGTAGTAGGTACCTTCTTTTTTTTTTTTTTTTTAGCGAATGTTTTAATAACAACATAATAAACGGAATTATTTTTAATATATTAATATAAATATTATAAAATTTTTTGATGTCGGCAAAAAACCGTTAACTCCTGCCTATGGTTTAATAATTTTTCATTATTTAGAAATTTAATGTGTAGTTTTTCCTGTAGGCATAAAGGGCATGGGTCATCCCAGGTTTTACAAGTTCTTGTTTTATTTACTATTTTCCATTTTACTTTTGGTGTTTTATTCGTTTCTTTTAGATGCCAGAAATATTGGGATAGAGATGTCTGATTTCTATTTTGAATATTGTTGAAGGAGCTCTTGTGTTGCCTCCATCTAATTTTAAAATTATTCTTCGTTGAGCCTATGTATATCCTATCAGTGTTAGGACTCTCAATGGATGAGATAGTGCATTGGTATACCACGGATTTTGTGAGACATTTATTTTCCAACGGGCAGTTTTTAGGGGTTCTACAATCACACAATTTTTCGTTAGTTTTATCTAATTTTAGTTTATGAGTTTTATTACAGTTTTGGTATGCGTGTTTTTCTAGGATTTTCTTATGTCTTTTTATGATTCTTTCTGTATTTTCAGTGCAGCTGTAACTCAATTTCAAGGTGTTTTTGTTAAAGATGTCGCTAAGTTTGCTATTAGTGGGAAAGAGTTTTTCAATTAAAGCTAGAAACTTATGGCCTAGTTTGGTGCTGACCATTTGGTTGTACGGAGGGTTATACCAGATGATCTTTCTTTTCCTGTTTTTCTTATTATTGGTACTATCGTTTCTATAGGTTATGTCAGCGTTTTTGTATCTGCTATTTTTCAGGGCTGTGTTATAAAAACTACTGTGTTGTCGGAATATTTCCTTATTTGCTGAGTTCATACTTATTCTTTTCTCTATTGATGTGGGTATATGCTTAATTATAGATGGAGGGTGGTTTGACTTCGGGTGTACATACAGGGGATTAGTATTAGGTTTTCTGTAAGGTAGTTATTATAATAAAGCTCTACTTCTGTATGGAGCACTGTCTTCTTAAAAATAAAAGCAAAAATACTAAGGAACCCCGGATTATGCACCCAACGTGTTCTTTTTTTATTTTGTGCATACCTGCGCACTTATATATATATATATATATATATATATATATATATATATATATATATATAATGCTAGGGGGCACCTCGGCGTGGTGTAATGGTTAACAAGCTTGTCTCGCTAGTTCAGTTAAACTGAAAAGTGACTTCGATCCTCACTAGATGCCCCATACTTTCGGCATTGTACCACATCTAAGCTATGCTTGGAAAATAACTATATATAATGCTATGGTTTATGGGCGTCCTGCAACAAATCTGTATTACCAGAGTCTGGCAGGTAATCTCTCCCCGCTGATTATTCTCGCAGAGCTCAATGGAGCGAAAACGTGATTGTAACACTGAATACCTCTAAGTTCAATCTAGTAACATTTCATTATCAACGATCGGACCTTGAGATTTCTTATCTCAATAAGGCTCCCTACATTGAACATTTATTAAAATCCAAGCTCAGTTTAGTCTTCAACTCCAACTCATATTCCATCCATAGCTAAAGATGATGGAAAATCGTATGCTTCCTGCAGAAAGTACCTAGCTCTTGTCATGCTATCTTACAAGAGACAGATCCGATGAAAAACCGAGTATTTCTGATATATCTGGTCTGAATAGATTAATCCTTACTATCTAACCTTGATAGAGGTCAAATTCATTTACGCGGCCTTTGCGTTGCTGAATTATTTTCTAACCTACGACATTTTTCCCCACACAGGATTCCTTTCTAATCTCTCGCTTCCCTCGAGCTATTCCTTGCACAGATTCAGACAAACTACTTTCTGTAGTTCCCCCAGTTCATAACTTCACATCTAGATTTTTTTTCTTAATCAGATTCACCCCATGCTAGAGAGTAAAGCCACTAAGACGCAAGTGGTTACTGAGTATGAAAGAATAAGAAAACAAAAACATAATTAAGGGGCGGGAAAAATGGATGTATAATCTGGAAGACAGTAGATAACGATTGATATTACATTTAAATTTTTAAAGATGAAAGTTGTCTGGAAAGCATGAAGCCGGAAAAGTGTTCCACAAATGAAAAGCGCGGGAAAAGAAACTATTAGCATAATACTTACAGTTTCATCTAGCCAATTCACGTTTAAATTGATGAGACATTGTTGCTAATTTAGTCCTGCGATTAAATTTATGAAATCTATGTGCCATAACGAAGAGTTCATTCAAACAATTTCCATGAAAGTATTTATAGAAAAGACACAAGTATGCATCTTTACGGGAGTTGGAAACTGAGATGTCAGGACAGGACTAATAATATTGCTAATTCTTCTTCGAATCTCTAAATATATAGCAGAGGCCTCAGATTATAAGTGGCAGAAATATTTAAAGAATAGACGAATGATAGACTTACAGATATGAAAGATAGATTTTGGAGATAAAAATTATGTAACACGACACAGTGGACCAACATTTTTAGCAGCAGACCTAACAATGGATTTAATATAAACTTTCCACTTCGTTTCAGCCGGGAATGTTAGCCCGAAAAGTCGCAATGAGTTGCTGCCCTGGAGGTTAGCATCAGCCATGCTGATGGTAGGAAAAAAGGGGTCTCTCAAAGGGTTAATGGAAAATAGTTTTGTTTTGGAGGGGTTAAAATTAACAAGACATTCTTTCCCCACTAACAACAGACTGTACTTCATTTCTGTGATCCGCTGCCAATTTGACCGTATCGAACTGATCAGAATTACTATCAACCCAGGAGTAAATAGTTGTGTCATCAGCATAGACATCAAGTTGAGAGATGATGTCACCAGGAAGGTCGTTGATGACCTAGGTTGTAGCCCTGGGGGAGGGGTATACCTGCATTAGTACGGAAAGATCTAGAAGTGTGGCCGTTCAGGATAATTTTCATTTTACGATTTAATAAAAAAAAAAAAAGAAAAAAAAAGACTGACTCAGTTCAAAAGTCTGGAGGCACCATCACTTTTCTCGCTTTTGAGGAAGACCGTTATACCACAGAGTGCCGAACGCTTTCGAGATGTAAAAAGTAACAGAACGAACTCCATCGTTCTTACCTAAAGCTGGATAAACTGTTTCAGCAATAATCAGTAATACAACATTTGATCTAGAGAAACGATGGCTATATTGCGATGTGAGATTCTTAACCAATTGATGAAACTCTCTGGTATTTTACCAAAAATGGTAGAACGCTAATAGTCCGATAGGCCACGCCATGAGTAACTTGACGAGGAAACTTCCGCTCGCTACTAGAATTACTTTTTTGACAGCCTAAAGCTCAGTTAGCTGTGGTTGATTTTACTAATAGTTACTCACCATTATTGAATAAGAGATGATACGAAGGCCAGTGCCATTTAAAAAATGCCCTGGCGCCATTTCTGCCACAAGAATTTGATCTTGAGCAAAGTTACGAAAATATATCCTTTTTTTTTTTTACATATATCTTCAAGTAAGATATATTTAAAAGAAAGTATTCATTTTACTAATCATGACAGGCGCATTTTTAGGTACTCGTTTCTGTCATTCTTATTCTATTATACTAGTCATAACATTTTAACTAATCAACACACACACTATATATATATATATATATATATATATATATATATATATATAGTTAGATAAATATGAAAATGAATTTGTAAAAGCAATGGGAGTTTTTAAGAATATTTATTTAGAGTAACTTTACCGGTTCATAGTTCTATAATTTTCAAAATTTAAATTGCGATAAAGAGAAATGAGGTTATGATATGTCTCGCATCTGTATGGAGAAATATATATTATCATATCATATGGCCGCACTTTTTCATATATTTTTACCTTCTATGGGATATATAAAAATAAATATGTATATATAACAAAAGAGCTCTCAGAGACTCCAGACTTAATCGTAACTCTGAATTTCACGCCGTCAGTTCGTTCATCAGACAAAAAGCTCACAAGAGCAGTTACCATGAGAATATTTATAGAAACAACAGATAGAAATCACTTCTCGACGGTGGGAAAGTGACTGAAGTCGAGATGCCAGGTCAGAATTGATTACATAACAGATTCTTCTTTGGATTTTGTCAAGACCCTCGAGATATATAGCAGGTGCACCAAACCAGATATAGCAGCAATAAGGCTCTGTACCTATGTATCTATCTCAGTCTGTTCTCTATCTATCTATCTGTCTATCTATCTATCTCAATACACGGACGAATGGTACAATGATAAATGTGCATGATAGATTTTGACTAGAAAAATTCTCTGGCACGAAACATGCAACCAACATTTCTAGCAGTAGACCAGAGCAACTGATTTAATATGATCACTTTTGTCAGTGAAATATGCGGGCCCGGGAAAAGAACAAAAATGTTATCTTCTGGGGCTTAACATTAGCCATGCTGATGGAAGACACAAAAAGGTTCTCTATGATTATTTAATGATAGCGGTTTTGTTTTGAAGGTTATTAAAATTTTAAATCATTTCCTTGTCTTAATTAATCACTGATTTGATCTTCCAGTTTCGATTTCTCGGACTTACCGGGTTTCCTACTATGACATATGCAAAATAATTGTCATCCGCTTAAATACTTAGTTTGGAAGTGATCGTATTGGAAAGATCGTTGATGAAGATAAAAAAAAACAACAACGAAGATCTAAAGATACAAGCTTGTGTTACTCCCGCATTGTTATGAAATAATCTAGAAGCGTACCCGATGTTTTTAAAAACGATTGAATTAACCTAGATATTCATCCAGTGATACCATATCCTTTGAGTTTGTGGAGAAGGCCAGCTTGGCCAACTCTGTCGAACGCCGCTGTTTAATAGTTTCCCCGTTAAAGGAATCATAGAGGTAGTTTTTTTTTTGTTTGTTTTTTTTTTTTTTAAGCGTTTCACCCCAAGCAAGGCGGGAAGCCACTAGGACGCAAGAAAATTTGGAGCAAGATCAGATAGGAGTGATAGAAGAAAGGATGAGGAGAAGGGTAGTGGATAGATCAAGGCAACTGGAGATGTCGATTGACATTACATTTGAATAGCTGGAGATTATAGCTCTCAGGAAAAACTGGAATAGGGAAGGTAGTTCCACGGGCGAGTAGTGCGAGACATGAAGCTATTGGAGTAGAAGAGACGGCTACATTTAGGAGTTTCGACAGTGAAGGAGTGAGAGCGCTTGAACTCATGAAGTCTGGAAACCAGCGAATACAGCTCCTCGGAGCAATTGCCATGAAAGTATTTGTAAAACAGACAGAGAGAGGTGACGGCGCGTCTGTGAGAAAGTGACTGTAGACGGGATGCCAGAACAAGGCCAATTATATTGCATATCCGCCTCTGGAGCCTATCAAGAACCCCGAGGCAAACAGAATGGACTCCAGACCATATATGGCAGCAATACTCCATGCAAGGGCGAATTGTTGATTTGTAGATCTGGAGGATCGATTCCGGGGAGAAAAATTTCCTGGCGCGGCACAGGGAGCCAACTTTCCTTGCGGTGGACGAAGCAATTGACTCAATGTATTTGATCCATCTCAGGTCAGCCGTCAACGTGAGACCGAGCAGCCGCAGAGAGTTGCTCTCGAGAAGTTGAGCGTCAGACATTCTAATGGAGGGCAGGGAAGGATCTCTGTAGTTCAACATATCTTAGATAATCACCCTAAGCTCACACCTCCTAATATTAGACTAAATATTCTATGTAAATTCTCACTATCATACACCAAACAAGTACCATTTTATGATCAATATGGTAACATAAACACACGGAATGATGTAGTAGAGATGGGCTCGCCTCTGGGTCATATTTTATCTTCTTTGACATGATTGATGTAGAAAACAAAGTCGTTAATAATTCAACAAACCCTCAATATATGTCAGATATATTGATGATATGTTGATGATAACGGAAAACAAAGATGAATTAAAAATCATTAAAGAAATATATCTGAAAGTAACTCAGTTTTACAATTCGCTTATGAATTCGACATTAAAAATAGAATCCCTTTCCTGGATGATCTGCTAATGATAATAATTTCATCACTTCAATATTGTAAAAATTCACGACTACTTAATTATAAAATCGAATGTGCACACAAATATAAAATAGGTCTTCTAAAAAAATATTTATCTTCAGAAACATTGTTTTATAGATAATTAAGCAAAATAAAATAAACACTTATCAACAACGAATTTCTAAATCATGTTGGTGATCAAGAAATAAAATTAACTTTAAAGAAATTTAGAAAGTTATATTATAAGCAACTGGCTTGATATAAACAAAAATAAAGAGTTCATTAAATTGTTTTATCATAAGAGGATGTATAATAATTAAAAATAAATCGGAAATCCTATTAAAATTATGATGCGCCGCTATATAAAAGTTAGGGATCTTAACAAATACCTTAGATTTAATAGAAGAAAAATTCAAAACGTCCATTATGAAATCTTATGTCCTTTGGGAGATTGTATCTTCAACAGTAATAATCAACAAACAACATGAAATTTGTACATCGGACTGACATGCACTACACACTCTCCGTCAGTAATTTGTCATTTGTCAAAATTTAGTGCACTTCATGGACATAGAGATGAACATGTAACAAATAAACAAAATAATATTAACATTAGACACATTTCAGTGGATAACACACAAATTTATATACAGGAAAAAATTTGAATTTTTGGCTGATTTACCGATAACACAAAATGAGGAAATTTGAAAGATTAAAAAAAATGATAGAAATAACTAACAATACACACACACACACACACACACACACACACACACACACACATATATATATATATATATATATATATATGTGTGTGTTGTGTACGATACACCTAATTTACATAAGTGGAGTACCGACCATATAAATATGGGTTGGTACCGGAAGACGGGGGATAGTGGGTTAGAAGAAGACATCGAATCGAGAGACTCTGCCCGACTGCGATTTAGTCAACCCATTATGCAGGAACAGCCTTCCCAAGAATATACCAAAACTAACTGTAAATATTGTGTACCTTTTCCTTGTTTCAATACATTTTGTTAACGTACATTTTGTGTTGTATTATTATTATTCCATGCTTATCCAAGTTTCAACAATATATAAATAACCTTATTTTTTATAGATACAAATATTGAAGTAAATGCTGTTTATAATAAACACTATTAACAACATTTACTGACTTGAATGTCCGAGAAATTACATTGAAAATACGGGTCCTCCGACAGGAAACGAAACTGTATCCTAAATGTCATATAACTGTCGGAATTAGTCCATTCCATTATATATATATATATATATATATATATATGTGTGTGTGTGTGTGTGTGTGCTCTTCACTTTATCCACCTTATATGATAAGTATTATATTATATTGAGTAATTAGACAGAAGAAAATTAGCTGAGTATTTACCGGTCCGACCAAGAAGCACTTTCCCACACAAAAAGAAAGCTGATATTTTATCACATATCGTTATGTGATTCAAGCGTAAAACTTTTCGGCGTCTTGGTGTTTGTGTGTGTGTACTCAAAGTTATTCTAAAGACGATTTAAGAGTTTCAGAAGGATTCACATGAATGAATTATTGTGGTTTAAAATGTCAATAGATTTATTAAATATTTTACCCACCAGTGCATAAAATACTCGACGCGAACTTATGCTGTGGCCTATTTCACTATGTAAAAGCAATAGGTTACTTTTAAACAGAGATATGTAATGTGAAGATATAACATATAAAATTACTATAACCAAATAATTATATATATATATATATATATATGTGTGTGTGTGTGAATTCAGATATCAATAATAACCTTAATTAATTTCACAAGCTCTCCCACACTTGTGATTTACAACAGACATATCAATGTTTAATAAATATTTGTGTGGTTAAAATTCAGCTCATGGTTCAATGGACATTTCAATAATTAAAGCCTGAACCAGACACTTTATCCTAATCTCTGTGAATAAAATTATTTATTTACTTACGACTTGTCGTATTACACCCCTCTCACACGCGCACACATACAAAGAGAGAGACAGAAAGAAAATACCTATTTTGTTCAAGGTGTGTCTCTTTTTAGTGTTTATATTCTATGGTGTTATTTATGTGTAATCAAAAACGTCTCTGATGAGGTAATATATTGTACTTGTTTTCTTGGTCGATATTTTGGACAGTAGAAAAGGCATAACTTCCAAAAAATAATAGCTTCGTAATCCCAAACCAGTAATGACGGTTGTATCTATTTACTCTATAGATTATATGTTTGGAGGCAAGCTTTCAATTTAATACTTAGTAAGTTCTATAATTTCTTTGGTTTATTTTACTTCGTCTAAAGCTAGTAACATATTTAATCCATTAGTACATAGCATCCAATGTTTTTAAAGAGGGGATTATCTAAGATTTAAAATCAGCCAGCCCTAAAATTAACATTAGATAATTAGGTAAATTAGGAAAAAAACATTTAAAAATATGAGGTAACTTTATGCAGTAATGGTTTATTTTTTTTATTATTACTATATTATCTGATAAAATTCTACAATAAGAAGGAGTCTCCCTCTGAGACGAAGTGAGCTAGTAAATGAATTTTGATAAAAGGCGCAACCTTCAATTATTAGGTGATTCTTCGATATCCAGGATATAGCTCCTCCAAGATAGCATATTTTATATGTTTTTAGATCTAGAAAAGTACCAGATATTCTTAAAAGGTTGTTAGTATATCGGGACCACACCAACTAGTACTATTTTAAATTTAGTGACCAACAATCTTACCAAATGTTTGCGTGAATTCACTCAGCAAATAGGTTGATATCGCTAGTGATATTGCGATCATTCTACTCGTTTTCAGAGACTAGGGCGCGTGAATAATTAATGAGCAGTTTCCTTCAGTGCTCCACGGGATACTGGCCATAATGAGCATTATACAAGATAGATACGAGAAGTTTTCCAGGAAAGGTATTTATTAACTTCAAAGAAGCAAAAACCTCTGGTATTTTCAAACTAGGATCCTCTGACTTCAATGTATTTTTTGTAGCGTTCCGGTCTTTTCGTGAAGGTCCCATCAAATTTCAGTAACATTGCCATCTTAATGTTTGCAAAATGTCGTAATGTTTTCGTTCATTTTTGGTAACAACCAAAAGCCACGGGGAGCAAGATATGAAATGTAGGGTGCTTGGAGGGGTAGTTTTGATGCTGATCTCTTTAAACACACATTTATTCCATGGTGAGGTTCTAAATCGTCTTCACGTTTCGACTGCACCCGGCAAACTAATCAGCTGCAACGAGAAGTGTTTACTAGGGTTTGTTCAAAGAGCTGTTGCAGCCATCTTCTTCAATCATTGATAAGAAATTTTGGTATGTCAGTTTATTTGGTGTATATTAACGATATACAGTGTAACCCGGATATAAGAGTTTTTCTCTGGTCCCAAATTAGAGCCTGTGTTAATGTATATAAAATAGACCAAACCCGGATATAAGTGACTTCTTCTCCGGTCCTGACAACTCTCTTATATCCGGGTTACACTGTATTTAAAAAATCAGTCTTCATCAATCTCACGATGTAGTGCGCTCATACCAGCGTATTTTGCCTGACTCTTAGAAAGTGACGCATGCAGCTACACGGTTTAGTGAATGAATCTGGTACAATCAGGTATCATACAAGGAGATGCACTGGTGATCCCTTTGTTCACTTAGATCCGCTTGTGATGTGGTTTCAGAGGTTTGATGGTCATTTGTGAGAATTGCTACGCATACGGGTGTTGGCTATTCTTAGATGTTGCCATGAGTTGTCAAGCGAACATTCCTCTACATGGGCGACGACGTAGAACAGAAACTCGTCAAGATCGAATCACTGCGTTGGCAAACCTCACCTCGCCCAGACTTCAACAGATGGCGTTGATCAATAAACTTTAATGAACACAGCGCATGTAGGAACAGACGAAAGCTTGTAAATATAATAAGAACTTATGCAACAGAAATTTATAAAAACAAGGATCTTTTCATTCATAAACAGGTTCGGGGTTTTTGTATATTATTTGAATTGTTCGAAACAATGGATTTCTCGCCAATTAAATCATTAACCTTTTGTATTTGTTTTTTGTATGAATAATTCATGAATATATATACATCTATCTATCTATATGTGTGTGTGTAAAAATTCCAAGAGGATAGAATCCAGGTACAACTCAGGCGCATTTGTGATTATTCAACACCCACAGAGCTCACCTGAGGAGGTTTATACTGCAACTATGCTGAGCGAACAGTTGTTATCTAGAGTGATCAACAATTTGAACAAGGTCAGCAAGATCAATCCCTCGGTCATGATGACTTGGGACTTCGTGCTAGCACAGCTATCAACGTCTACCCAATTTCAATCACAAGGCTTGGGTTAACCCGTGGTATGTTTTCAGGCACTTTCTAAAGATGCCGCTCGCTGGAATCAGCCGCCCTCCCCAGTCCAATAACATAAAAAGGTCTCTTTCCTGACAAATCGACCATAGTCAGATTCGAACGCTGGCCTCATGGTCACAATGCGAATGTTCTAACTACTAGGCCACATACATACACATATATATATATAGATATATACCAAATCAGCCGCATTTCGAAACCGGCTTGAAGCCACACTGATGATCTGTGATACAGCGAAAAATTCTGTCTGTGGATGACAATCTATCCTCCTGAGAATTATTTTCCTTTGAGCACTATGGGGAGAAAGCATGAATTTGTAAACAGTGACTACTATTGCTGCTAATGCAAGACTCTTCTATTGAACTGTGTCCTCGCTGTCATTGGTGTGTTTGTTTAAAAAATAAATACGCTAAAGTTCACTTTCCTCTCTGCTGTGCACCGATAGCTTAGGGGTAGATGCCAAATCAGCCGGGTTTCGATCCCGGCATGAAGCAATCGGATATCTAGCCATACTGATGAGCTGTTATACAGCGATACATAATGTCTGAAGATGACAAACTTAAAGTGGGCATTAAAGTCAATACCTAGAGGGGTCTGTCCGTTTAATGCTAAACGCAATCATGAGTCTATTAAACAGGCTGTCACCTGTGGGTGTTGACTTCAATGTCAACATTTATATTCATATACTCTTTATCTCAGATATTGAGTACTTAATATAGCATATGTTAATATACTATTAATATACCCTTAATATAGCATACGTTAAAAACTATGTTTTTACCATATATATATATATATATATATATATATATATATATATATATATATATGGTAAAAACACACATACACACAAAAATATATATATATATATATATATATATATATTATTATTATTATTATTATTATTAATAGAAATCTTATAAGTATAAGAAACTATACTCGTTCGGAAAACATTAGGTGTCTTGATTTGCAAATAATCAAACCAATACCAAAGGGGAAAAGAAAGGTATAAAAAAAGAAAAACCAAGAACATGTACGTCAGACGAAAATAATCGTCTAGCATGCAAGTTCAAGGCCCAAAGAAAAAAACCCGATACGAGCACACAAAATTACTAAATAATTAAATTCCCTGACGATCCGCTTAGGTGAAACCTTGGTAGGTTTTTCTGGCTCTCTAGGTTTAACTCTTTCTCTCTTTCTCTCATATATATATATATATATATATATATATATATATATATATCCTTAAACAGAACTGATGTAAATATCTTAATACTAAAAATGAAGTGAGAAAATATCTGACTGGCTGGCCGATATATTCTACATACCCCTCATCAGAGAAAAGATCGTTGGCGAAACAATTATATTTTCTTAACAGGATAAACACAAAACAATTTAAGGGACTAAACAGGAGAACAACACTGGTGCACGATTATCTTAATCAAATATTAGAAAATCAATACAATTTGATTTACGAAACTGAAAAAGCAGCATAATAGATCAGCAGATTATATATATATATATATATATATATATAAAGAAATATAGTCTTAACATGTGCTATATTTATGTGTAAAGTGCTCAATATCAGAGATAGTGTGTGTGTGTAAATATAAAAGTGAACATAGAAGTCAGCACTTAGAGGTGACAGTCTGTTTCATGCTAGATGCAATCGTGGCCTGATGATTACGTCTAGCATGAAACAGACTATCGCCTCTAAGTGTTGACTTCTATGTTCACTTATATATAATGCTCCGAAACGCAATCTAACGCAAACAATGACAACATATTAGATTAAATGGATTAAATACGACAATTTATTTGAGTAAATGCTCTGTTTTAATTAAACCTTGTTAATTACATTTACCGGCCTATATGTTCTCCAACAGGAATCAAACCTGCATCCCATACGGAAAGCGTCATATAGTCTGATGTGCTGTTAACCATTCAGCCACAGAGAACTCTCTGGTTAGTAGAGTCCTAATATTATGTTATATATTATCAACTCTCCCCATTCCCCAAAATCTAATCAAGTATCAGTTTTTATTTTTTTATCGGCGGGTAGCTTCATAATAGAAACATTTTCTTTTTCCTTAATCATAGATATTTTTAATAAAGTTTTGTTTTTGCGGTAGAGTTCACCTTGTACAAGGCCAGACGGTCACTCGAGGTAGAGTATTACAGAATAAAAAGCACAGCTTTTGCGGTTGCTTGTGGAAGATAAAGTTTAAGCCCAGACATGAATAGGTTAAAATCATAATGATTGGAAAAGCAACCTCTTGGGATTCTGTTTTACAAGGAAGTGGTTTAATTGGAATTTGAAGTAAGAAAAGGAATTAAGAGAAATAACTAATAGGAACAATTATGGTAAGGCACTAGGATTGAACAGAAACAAAATTCCTTCTTAGCGTAAATCCTAGTAACATCAGCATAGAATGTTTTTTCTTTTCCCATTCAGTCAATAGGTTTCCCTTTTTCATTTAAAGGAATCATATCAATGATTTAATTTCTGAATACCAGCAACACTATTCATGCGCTTTGGGACTTTTATTAAGTAAAACGAATGTAGTGTTTATTTTTAGTATTTAACGCTAGTCACTGAAACTGTGGAAAGCATAAACGGGAATAAGTTGAGAACTTTGGATCATTCTTTACCCTAAAAAGTTATCTTTCACTTTCTCTTGCCAACTATGTGACTGAATAGATGTCAAGTTGTCGTTGCAGATTCACATAGAAAACATGCATGCCAAAACATCGGCCTCAAGTCTTTTTAATTTGTTCTTATCATGACAAGTGACAGTAACGAAAATGAAATGTTAGATGACCTACTCTCTTGGCTTACTGCTAATTTCTTACATTTCTAGTTCTTTTGACATAAATGAATTAAAACTAGCTTACCGGGTCATCGAAACGGAACAGACTCGTTTACTTTATTGCAGTACAGCCTTCGCGATTTCAAAGAATTACGACATACATTCATTTTTTTCTGATGGTTGTATTATCGACACAATTAAAAAAATATTAACAGCACTAAATTTGGACATATTTTTTTGAAAACAATAATATTACGGTTATAGTAAAATCGAATTAAAAAATTTTATAACACAATATATCTTTAATATAATGAAGTGTTATAATACATTATTGCATTCAAATTGATTTTGTGTTTTTAAATATGAAATCAAAATAAATGCAGTAACTTCACCCAACGGTTCATTCTCACGAGACCATAAAGCAACAACCTTCCAGGTGTATGAAAATGAAGAAAAAAATAAAACTGTAAATAATATATACTAAAAATTTGCCGTGCGCCGACGGCTTAGTGGTAGAATTTCCGACTTTCGAACCTAGCTAGAGGCAACCGGATGTCTAGCCACACTGAAGAGCTGCGAAACAGTCTCTGTGGATAACTTTATAAACACCTCGGCGTGGTGTAATGGTTAGCAAGAGTAGTGAGTTCGATCCTCACTGGGTGCCTCATACTTTCAGCCTTGTGCCACATCTAAGCCGGGCTTAGAAAATCACTATACTACTTAAAATTTAACGACGTGGAGAAATTAGTAAATTCTATCTGAGTATTTTTAATTAGAAGTGTGGATAAATTACTAAACCGATGGAAGTCTCCAAATGTAACGGGTACAAGTCTGACCTTCAACAAAGTATTATATACTTTATTTCCAATCCAAGGTACTTACTAACGATCGTAGAATGTCGATCTAAAAGCAATGAATGAGATTGGGATAAACTAATGTAAGCAATTTGAATAATATTACATTTTCCTACTCGAGCACGCAAATTATGGAGTTTATGAAAATAAGAACAAAACCTATAGATCATTAAATTTCTTTTGGCAAGTTTATTTTTGGAATGATTAAGAGCTTTAACACTATCACGTATAGTGTTTTTTTTTCTTTCCCTTTCTCTCTTTTGTCGTCCATCCTGGGATTTATGAACTTTTCCCTTCACAATCACAGTTTTGTGTGAGAATTATCTCTGAAGTGATTTGCTTAATTAATAATTATTTCAGGTTTTCAAGGTGAATCGTTATCATAACACAATTCTAATGACGAAAAACTTGATTGAAATAAACAGCTAAGTGAAACATTAGATACGTCATTATTGATGATGCATTATACATACAGCAGGCTTGAAGGCTGCCTTCATCCAGTGCCCACTTATATATAAATATTTTCATCAAGGAAGTAAGCTCATGTTTTACCATTATGAACTTTGAAATTCCATTGGAAAGACATATAGTATCCAAACTAAAGGGAATAACAACTTTAAAAGACAGTAGCTTAATATCGAACAAAATCATTTATTTTATCAGAAGATTACTATATGCTACTTCTGAGGAATTGTTCAGCAGTCGAAACAGTGTGAAACACCGAGACGAAAACGATGGGCGAAGGAATGAGCGTATGTGCTTTGCCCGGAAATTATCCAACCGTTTAATACCATCGAAAATAATCTACCTAAGTGTTATACTGAAACACACCTATTCTATTGTTAATAGACTCTCCCACTTATAATAAGTAGTAGTAGTGGCAGTCGCCAGGGGGCTCAGAGAGTTGGTGAGTCAGTCGATGTCGGACATTAAAGTATCAACCACCACAACTAGATTGCTGCGTCATTAACTATTATTTCAAGTTCCTAACGTTTTTGTAACACGGACCCTTTTAGGACCGACTTAGTGAAATACAAGCCTCCACTGTGAAAACTACTCTACAACACTAAGGCACTGCCATCTCAGTTCACGTCATAGATTTCTCCTTTCAGTCTGATGAACATCAACATTTTTCGAGATGAGGCAGTCCATTACTCAACAACGCAGTTAATATTGAACTCCATAATGCAATGGCTACAGTGTTTGCGGTTCGCCGGAACTACATGTCACATTTGAATTTAGATTTGTCCTTCTCTTATACTGGTTGCTCCCTATGGCTAATCAGCTCAAACTGATGAACTATTTAACCCATAGCTGGGAGCAAGGGATGGATTACTGCCTTTTCAAAGGGAATTTGTGAGAAAGTGAATGCAACAAACTCGGCCAGAAATCGAACTCGGCTCGTCAATTTCTGCTATAGAGGTACTAACTACCTACATGCATATAAACAATTCCTAGAATCTACTTTGTGAAATAGTCTGAAAATCTATATTACTGGATCGCTATTTCCTCCTTTTTTTAATGAAAAAAAAAAAACTGTATGAGATGTATAAATCTCACACAATTTCACTCTCTGCCGACTGAGTAATCCTAAAAGAGAGTGTTTGTTCATGCATGTCTCTTATGAGAAGATACCAGCTTATATCAATGTCGCGCAATTGGTTTCTTAGGATATTTAAAATAATTTGATATGTTCGGGAAATAAATTAAAATATTAATCCAGAAAATAGTAACAAAAGTGACGGAAATTCTAACCAAATTCTAGATTTGTTTACACGATTCTAGTCGATTATAAAAGTCAACTGATAACTAAACAATGGCAGCGTGAAAATCAGATGACATGTGTAAACAGCAGGGACACTGTTAGTGTTAGTTTCTTTTGTCGTGTTAGATTCTTTGTCATTGCCTGGGTAACTCATGTAAACGAAACCTCTCAGGATATATATATATATTTTTTGGTACATCCTGCATAAATGTTTGCCCCACTTTACTCTACTTATTCACGTCCTCCTTGGCAATGATTCATGTTTCAAATGTCCCCACCCACAAGATAAGCTCATATCAGCCAGCCCGAAAAAAAATTCTAAACTTGTTCACTGCAGCGGTTACTTCCAGGCGTAACAGTGACAGCAACAAGAAAATAAAACCATCGTAACGTTTTACACCAAAATGCATTCGAAGACATGAGAAAAACAAGATATTTTTTCAACTCTGAAAAAATATCTGAGTAACGATATCTTGTACTTAATTTGGAAATATTCGCTGTTATGATGGGAAAAGAAATCCCAAACATATAAAAAAAAATATAATATATATTCTCTTATATATCAATATTTTTTACGGAAATCTTTAAAATACAAATATGACGTGAATCTCTATCTATAAATGGCAGGATGTGTGTGTGTGTGTGTAACGAATGCACGGCCGCAATTTTCGACGGATTTGCACCAAAATTTACATGCACATGCTCCAAGTTAGCGGCAAGGCCAAGACCGACTTTGCATTTCCCAACTACCATCGATAGTGGAAATAATCATGCTTCTACGGCAACTTACATGTAGTTTGCGGCCATTTTGTACAGGCCAGAGTGAGAGCCTATAGCTGGCTGCCACGAATAGGCGGGAAGATTCTCTTGGCCAGCGTGAGAGCCAACAGCTGACTGACACGAATGTTAACTAGCATGCAAAAAAATCGATAGCTGCATTCGTCACAAGTGGGAAAAATTTAAATCTGCATGGCACTTTAGTCCAATTGGCTCATTCGCTTGCTTAAACTCAACGTTGATTCTGATTAGTTCTTTTTCCTAACAGATTTAATGTTTAGTATAGAGCTTAGAAAAAATTCGCAGTGTGAGATAGGCAAGAAGTAAGGCATGGAGTAACATCAGCACGATAAAGGGCACTCCTTTAAAGGCAAGGAAGGGCAAAAATATTTTAAGTCATGTGATAGCGATTGCTGTATGAGTCGTACGATTTTTGAATCAAACACGGGCAACGCCGGGCCATGCTGCTAGTAAAATATTAATTCCCCATTTGTTCAACTTATATTAAGTTGTGTAACCCTACCGCGTATGAAACCATTATAAATGCCTGGTTAGTGAGGATACATCTCCCAGGATATACTAAAGAATTTATCAAGTACACCGTGAGGTTAATGCGAAAATGTTGATGGAACTGAATAATTTATACTCCAAATTAAAATTTTTAAGCTTACAAATTTAAAAGAGGGATCGTAATGTATTTCGCCTACAGAGAAGGATGAATAAATATACAATATCTTTGTGAAGGACAAAGAAGTATACATAGGCAAATAGTCATTTTGTGTGTGTGTGTATATATATATATATATATATATATATATATATATATATATATATATATATATATATATATATATATATATATATGCACGATGGTTACCAGCTCGAATCCGACTATGAACATCGCAAGATATATATATGAAAAAGGAAGAGAGAAACCGCAAACGTTTTTGGTTGTAATCTGGATTTTTAAAAAAATATATTATGCTTCATTTTCCATAATTTTGCTACTCGTATTTCCGGTCTCGCGGTCTTTATCAGGCAAAGAATGGATATTTCCACATATTATTAAAAGGAATTAATTTTTCTTATGTTTTTCGATGTTAAACATTCTCGATGTTAAATATTCTCTTTTTTGTGTGTTAGTGACACAATTATCTTCCTTGAACAAATTGTCTTCCAGACCGGAAACTCGTGTATAATATATTTTTTTTTAAATCCACTTTGCAACCAAAAACTTTTGCGTTTTCTCTCTTCTTTTTAATATACACACTTTTCTCTCGGTGGAACAACTATAACCTCTTCCCTTTATTTATTTATATATATATATATAAAATAATTTTACAAAATTTGGAGCGGGTTACTCAAAACAAATCATGGTAAAGTGTCGATACAAACATATGTCCAGCAGACCATCGTTGTACCTTAACACAGCAAATGTTCATAATGTCCCCCGCTTGTCTCTGCAGACTCATGTACCACTCGGATCATTGGCTGACGGAACGTTTTAAATATTCCAACACGGTGTTCAATGGTTTCGCAGGCACCATGATGAAGGATCACCGCATTATTTATGTCTGCTGCATAAATCAATTGTTGCAGGAGGTCCCATATATAAAAATCCAAAGGACTGAGGTCGGTAGAACGTGCAAGACCATGGAACAGGTCCTCCTCTGCCTATACATTGTAGATGTCAACCAATGCATCGCGAACAATGTCATCTACAATTCCAGCCCATACATGTCAAAATCGCTACACGATTGCTGTCGTGTTTCGATGCATATCAATGCGTCTCATCAGTTGATATTAAATTACTGACGAGTAAATGACTTATTTAGATTCAAAAGCATAATACAAGATCTTTTTACCTCCTTCTCTGTGTGTGTGCATATATATATATAATATATATATATATATGTATGTATATATATATATATATATTTTGTGTTAATTTTTTTTTACTGTTCGTGAAGTAGTTGTGATAATTTTCATTAGAAATTCTGGGACGAGGAGTTATCATTATTTACATGTGGACTATTTTTCTCATAATTGTTGTTATTATCACAACGTTTCGATCGGTGTATTCTCCGGCCTTCTTGAGGTGATTATCGATCCGGGTGTACCTTCAAGATTTTTATTTAATCTACGTAGTTAGATTATTCTCGTTCTGCTGAGCATAAATAACTATATCTTGTCTTGTTCTTATTTAATGCAGCTCACTTATTGCTCGCCCCGTTTCCACCGAATGACGGTAATCACTGGCTAGACCGGCTATTATGAATCATTAAATAAAGATATCGCCAAATATATGAATTAAGCTCTTTAATCCGCTAGGCTTTTGTCCTTTTAGAACAATCCTGAATGGAGGAATAACAACAGGTGCAGCAGATTAATAAAATCTCATTGTATGCAATCAAGCGTAACAAGGAGCAGCAGCTCCCATCAGCAGGCAGACTAGTTTCCGGGTTCATAGTTCTCCAGGCAGTGCGTACCTGCATTCTCTGAAAACGGGCCGATCAATAACTGAATAGTAATTAATAAGAACTGGAGTTGATATCCCGATTCACGAGAACAATCTAACCACATAGATTGAATAAAGGTTTTAGTATCCAAATCCTTTTCAACTGTGCACATCATGTGATTCATTTTATCAAGGTTTTCTGTCTTGTTTACTTTTTATGGATTTTGTAAGCTTCCGTTATATATGAAATACTTTTAAATTCCACCTGTATTTTAATTATCTCCAATTTATTATTTCCATACAAATATTTAAGAATAGAAATTCTATATTGATTTTGAATTTCTGTCTTTAATTACAAGTGAATTTATATTGCAGTCTTTAATTATAAGAGGCTTTACTTTGTAGCCTTGAATTATAAGGGGCTTTATTCTGCAGCCTTTAATTATAAGGAGCTTTATTTTGTAGCCTTTAATTATAACTGAACTTATTTTTAGCCTAATTTCACTGTATTCAAGTTTTCCCTGTAAAATACTAAAAATGTTTTTAATTTTTAAAATTTTTTTTCTTAGCTCAAATCAAATAAGTAGGTGAGTCTAACAAAGCAAAAAGTATATTTTTTCTTTATTTGCTTTGTCCTAAAATTGTTTGGTACATTGTACAGTTTTTAATCATTTCAACCGAAGCAATGTCCCAGTAGGACAATAAAAGTACATGGTCCAGGAAGACAAAAGGACAATAAAAATATATGATCCAGGAAAACAGAAGATTGCGATTGACGTTGCATTTAATTTTTTCAAGATTGTAAGTAGCAGGAGATCCCAAAACCGGAAAAAGATTTTTACATACGAGAAGCGAGGAAAAAGAAATAATTAGAATAGAACTTCCGGTTACATCTGGCTAGTTGAACAGAAACGCTATGGGACCTATTTGCCAATTTAGAAGTACGTTTAAATTTATGCAATTGGAGTACAAGAAGGAGAGATTATAAGAACAACTGCCATGGAAAAAATTATAAAAAATATAGAGGGAAGAAGACACGTCACAGGGCTGGGAAAGTGAATGAATATATATCATTGATTATATCACATATATGCATATACATTGATACAAAGAGTAGATGACTGAAAAGAAAGATAAAAATAACTCACGTTTATATTTGATAAATTTTATATTTTCTAGTCTGTGTGACCATCTTTTTGTGCCAAATGGTATTGATCTCTTTCAATCTATAGTCTTACACACAGACATATGTTCATAAATACATATCTATTTATCTGTCTAACCCAGTGTTTTGCAATATTTTGTTAGTAACGGCATACATTTAAATGTTATAAAAGAAAACCATAGAATTTTTTTAAATACACACACATGAATTTATTTTATTTCACTGTTTCCTTTCAACAATTTGTGCAGTTTATTTAGTGAGAAATCTGAGCCTGGGGTACTTTGAAAAAATTGGAAAATTATTAAATCAAATGCTCAATGCTGCATATCAGAATCTTCCACAATATTAATTCATAATTCAATTTATGTAAAAAAAATTGAGTTAAACAAAGAATGTTGACTACAGTCATATGAAAAAAAGGTTAATATTCATTTATTCAAATGAAGAAAAATCTTAAATTAAAAAGCTACAAATACTTTTAAAAAATAATATTAAAACAAAGTATTTAAAATCACATCATCGATGAATTATAAAAAGAATCATATGAAAAGAAAAAGTGTAATACTTATTTAATTCAAATACTACCCTTGCCGGGTCAATATGGACACATGGGCGAGTGGGTGGAACGTTTTCATTCTGATAATGTGACCCGGGTTCGAATCTCACCATGGTCGATTTGTCAAGAAGGAGACTTCCTGATGTAATCGTACTGGAGGGGTCGAACCCTTTGAAAAGTGCCTGAAAGCCATACCACGAGTTGACCCAAGACTTGTGAGTGAAATTGGTTAGACGGAATCCTTAGGTGGCCGAGGGCTTGAGCATGCTGGTCATGTTCAAATTGTTGGTCACGCTAGATAATATGCTCTTTCCCAGAAATTATAAGTAAGGTCTGCTCAGCATAGTTTCAGTATAACCCACAGGTTGAATAAACACAAATGCACCTGAGCAAGCGTCTGCAATAGGGATTGAATAGACAGGTATCCTTGAATACGAGTAGCCAGCTAAACATTTCGCAGCACACTTATGATCGTGGCACGGAGTTTGGGAATCACTGCTCTAACCAGATAGATGAACTTATTTAGCATGTCTGCCGAATATATTTATATATGTCTTTTTCTCTGTAAACAGCTTGTCAGCTAACCAATATTCTACACACACACACACACACACACACACACACACACATATATATATATATATATATATATATATATATATATATATATATATATATATATATATAAACCTTCCATCTATCCAAGATATGTTGATGATATCTTCATGTTTGTTAAAAATACATATGAAATTCAAAAACGTTTCCAAAATAATTCTGTCCTTACATTCACATATGAACTCAATGCTAATAATAAAATTCTCTTCCTTGACATATTGATAATCACAAATAATAACAAATTTACTATTTCGCCATAGAAAACCCTACCAGCATAAATTCACAATTAACTACAAAAGCGAATGTACATATTACTACAAAATAGCAATTATAAAGAATCTAATACATCGTGCAGAGACTAATTCGTCTACAAAACAGATTTTTTACAGGGAACTAAAGAATTTAAAACAAATACTTATTAATAATAGCTTTCCAAACTATATAGTTGATGAACAAATAAGACGCTTTCTTAGAAGTCTTAATACTAAGCAAATAGAACATAATACCGCTTCAACTAATCCCAAACATATTAATCTCCTATTTCGTAGTCAAATGCATACTAACTATAAACAAGATGAAAATATACTAAAAAAATTAGTAAATACTAATATATCTACAACAGATCCGAGCAAAAAATTAGGTTAATCACATACTGCACTAAATGTAGTATATTTAACTTAATTATTCGCAATGATTCTTCTCCTTCTCTGTTAGTGATTTGCAAAAATCCAACATAGTTTACAAATTCAAATAACATTTACCGGCCTGAATGTCCCAGAAATTTTCATATCCTGTCAAAGGACGAATATTTTCTATGAAAATTTCTGGGACATTCAGGCCGGTAAATGTTATTTAATACTGTTTATTATAAACAGAGCATTTACTTAAATCCTTGTATCTATAAAAAGAACGTTAAACATAAAAATGTCTTTAATAAATAAATTGTCGGACTTTGTCCATTTCTTAATATATGACGTCATTTGTTTACATTTGATACGCCAGAGCAGTTATGAATATACGAGATATCATGGAAGATTGAAGATTGAAGTATTATAATATATATATATATATATATATATATATATATATATATATATATATAATACTGTAAATATTTCTTAAATAATTTCCAGAGATAAAAATGAAGAGCTTATTGATTAAAGCAGATTCAGCATGGAGATACACCTTTTATTTATTTAATTGTATTACCTGAGATATTCTTTCTCAGTTTAGTGTCCAGTTCTGATTGATATCCATGAAACCTACCCTCCCTTTTCCCGCATTTTCTCTCTCTTTCTTTTGATCAGTCACTACGTTTTGTTATTAGATCGATGAAAGCAAAATGCACAAGCAATATTTTAAAACGGCTTCATTGACTGAAAAGATAGATGATCTTATCCAACGGCAGTAAAATAATATATTGGTGAGTGTTTGATTCATTTAGAAAAGATGGAAATTCGCTTTGCTTTCCATTCATAGTTTTTCTAATATCCGAACAAAACAGAAATATTGTACTTTTTTTTTTTTTTTTTTTTTTTTTTCGAAGTTCTAAACCCATTGTGTTTCAGATGTCGTTACATTAATCTTCACGTATAACATTCGTAAAAGTGGAGATTCGTTTTAGTTATTTATTGCTTTAT